>JALMGF010000059.1:2972500-3390000 GCA_023333645.1 Sceloporus occidentalis
GGAAACATATATCTTTGTATGTGATTAATTTTGGTCCATTAAAATCAATTTGTTTAATTGTGCCAAACCAAAAGCAAAGTGTTGCTAGAGTAGAAAACAGACAGCCTGTTTTATACTAAGCCCGGCATGTTGTCTGTATCCAGAAGAAGATTCCCCTGGGCGAATCCTGTATGTGCCACACACACACACACACACACAAAAAAATAAAGCCAATCATTGCCAATGATTGCTAATCATTAAGCCAATCATTGATATAGTAAGCCTCTGCCCCTTTAGCAGCCTGCCTGTGCCACCTCCGCCCCCCTAAACAGCCTACCTGTCCCATTTATGCTCCTATACATTCATTCACCCATTCACTTTCCTGCAGCGCCTTATCTCTCTTGCAGATTTCACTGGTCCAGGGGCCAGCCGAGCATTGGTGGGGCTGCGCAGGTGTCTACGCCACCTGACAGCTGCCTTACACTGGCCCAGAGCATACCGCACTGGCCAGGGGAAGCAGGAACCTAGGCAGGAAAAGAGAATTCCCATACACAGTGTGCAAGCTCCACACTGGTAAGCTACGCGCAGTAGTGTACCTAAGGTGGGACAGGGGGGCAGTCTTCCCCGGGTGCCACTCGTCAGGGGTGCCCGGAGTGCCGTGGGATGGGGGATCAGATGTCTATGGTTCCTGCTTCCCCTGGGCAGGAAAAAGTTTCCTCACACAGTGTGTGGGTGCCACAGCGGTAAGCCTCGTACCTGTGCTGGTTTAGTCTGCGGGGCCCCAGGAATGCTCGGCTGGCCCCTGGAGGTAAGAGGCTGTGGGAGAGTGAATAGGTGAATGAATGAGTGAGTGAGTGTTTAGGGGCAGATATGGGACAGGCAGAGGTAGGCAGCACAAGCAGATTGCAAAAGGGGCAGAGGTGGCACAGACAGGCTGTTTTAGGGGCAGAGGCCTACTAAGTTTGTAGGGGGGTGTCAGATACAGGATCCACCCAGGAATGAAATACTCCTGGGTTCTGGGTGGCTGACAGGCCCCATAGGCATCTGCTCGCCCCAGCCCCTGGCACACCGGGCACAAGTGGCACCCAGGATAGACCACTCCCCCCTATGTACGCTACTGTCTGTATCTAGAACTTACTGTCTGAAATATTTAGTATTAATACAAATGGAATTTGATCATCCAGTGATATTTCATGATAAAAAGATTATAGAAATAAATGTTGAGTTTTGGATTTATTTCTATTTCTTATTGTCTCCAGCCCACATATTAAAAAATAAAATAAAAAATGCTACCCTCAATATTTTACAGTGCCAACATACATGGTTGAGAAAAAGACAACCAAATATATCAGTTGTTGCTCTTCAGGGTCCTCTTTCAGAAATTACAAATAAGCAGGGTGATGCTAAATGAATGATTGCTATGTCCACAACCTGCATGAAAAGTCTTGTGTGTTTAACACTCGACTTTCTCCTTAAAAAGGAGAGCCTCATGTACAATTTCAAATTAATTTCTATTTTTTTTCAAAAGGAGCCAAAGTTATTTTTTCAGTGACCTTAGTTTGAAAAGGCAGCTTATACAAAATTAAACTAAAAGCTGCAAGTTTTTTCTCAGGGCAACTGGCAAATTGTTTACTAAGATTGGTGGTGATATTTTTTAAGTTTAGGGCCCATATATCCCATATATTTAAAATATATATATATATATATATATCAAGAAACTAAAAAGGAATTCTATCACACTTCTTGGTATGGTTATTTTCTTTTACCGACAATAGAAACTTTTCAACGGCATCACCAGAAGGCCAGAAAAGGTGACAACAGACGATTTTAAGTTATTTAAACTTTGAAATATTACGGAGGTGTAAAACAAATATGACCTGATACTGGATGTCGTAAAACAAACCTGTTGTCGGTTTCCTTTCTTGTTTTTGTTTTTCAGTTGTCTGTAAACTTGACAAAATTATAATAAAGAATGTAAAACCATAACAGCCAGAAAAAACAAGTGACATCAACCTTAGGTAGGATCATGTGTTCTACAAAGGGAGGAATTCCTGATCTATCATTGTTTTATGACATTCCTGAAAGAATATGGACATTTCTCTAAAAGGGTATTTATCTCTTATGTGGCATCCTGTTTTTTTCTTTCTTTTTTTTTTATTTGGAATGTGAATGGGCATGCGTTGACTAGAAACATGTTCTACCAGGTAAACCTAATTAGAAAAACCAACCCCAAACGAAATACCCACCCACACCTTAATCTCCAAACACTGCTGTGCAGCTATTAAACCTTATAAAATCCAGTATATTTACTGGCACTTATTGTACCCCCTTCCTCTTTTACCTTGCTGTAAACTGTAGAGCACTAAGTACAAATAGAAATACAGATATATGTTGTACATAATATGCTGAATGTCAACTTTAAATTCCTTTTCTTTCTGTAAAATTAATGTCCCATGCTTCTGGCACCAAAAAGTTAACTTAGTCATGGGAACAAGAATGTTCAAAGAATGTTAAGTGAGATTAGATGTCATTGCAAACAAAACCGTAAGCAAATCTGCACTGGAAATCTACAGACATTTTCCTTCCAATTTAATATAGATGAATATTATCCCAAGTGCAAGAGCTATATCATAGCTGCCATGTGCTGATTGAGGAAGATGGGAGTTGTTGAAAGAACTATGGCACAGTTTCCCAGCTATGATATAACTGATATTATATATAGCAGAAATTAAAATTGTATGCATGAGATTGTCTAGAGCTATCCTTTTTTCCAAGCATATGTGCCCCAAGATAATATAAAGTCATGGATTAAATATGGTAGCTCTGTCTCTTTGGTGATGTCTAAACCAGGGGCGTACCTAGAGTATTTGGCACCTGGGACAGATCCTGTATGTGCCCCCCCCCCCCCCGAAACACACATTGTGCATAGTTTCTATCATAATATACTGGCACAGACATTGACGGTGGTACAGCATAACAGTTATCATTATATACTGAGGCACACATTGATGGGGGTACAGCCAGGGCCGGATTAACGTAGGGGCTGATGGAGCTGCAGCTCCAGGCCCCTACCTGAAAATAGGCCCAGTCAGGGCCAGACTATGCGTGGCTGATATGGCCGCCAGGGCCGTTTTTAACGCAGGCAAAAGGGGCAGCTTCCCCTTGAGCCCACAGTTGAGACCAGACCCGCCATTCTAGGGGGCCCTGGCGACCCTCCACTTCAGCAGGGGACCCTAACTTACCTGTGCGTTGCTCGCACACTATGCAAGCAACGTCTCTCATACCACCAAGGGGATGCAGGAACCCAGCAGAGTCACGTACGTCACATGACCCTGCTGCGCATCTGCTTCCCTTGCGCAGTAAACAGAGGTTGTTCGCACAGAGCAGCACAGAGACGTCTGCTGTTCAGGTAAGGGGGTGGGGGAGGCTGTATGAATGAGTTTGTGATGAGCCACCACATAAATCAAAAGGGGAGGGGCAGGTTGGGGCCATAAATACACATAGGGTTTCCTGGGGGTGATACACAAGGGGGCAAAAACATAAAAGACATAAGCAATGTGGAAAATGTTTTTAAAAAATATTGTTAACCCGTCCGGATGCGGGTGGCAGTGTGGCAGAGCCTGGCCTTGTGTGTGTGTGTGTGTGTGTCGGTGTGGCATAGCCTTTCCTGGTGTGTGTGTGTTTGTGTGGCAGAGCTTGTCCTGGTGTGTGTGTTGGTGTTGCAGAACCCGTCCTGGTGTGTGTGTTTGGGTGTTGCAGAAAATGTCCTGGTGTTTGTGTGTCGGTGTTGCAGAACCCGTCCTGGTGTGTGTGGGTTGGTGTTGCAGAACCCATCCTGGTGTTTGGGTGTCAGTGAGACAGAGCCCGTCCTGGTGTGTGTGTGTTTGGGTGTCGGTGTGGCAGAGCCTGTTCTGGTGTGTGTGTTTGTGTGTCAGTGTGGCATAGCCTGTCCCGGTGTGTGTGTTGGTGTGGCAGAGCCTGTCCTGGTGTGTGTGTTTGGGGGTCAGTGTGGCAGAGCCTGTCCTGGTGTTTCTGGTTGGTCATCTGTTTCCTGGCACTTTAAATATTGTAGGAATAAATGGAATTATTTAATTTTTACTTATCCAGAGATAAAACGCCTCCTGAATTTCTAGTCGCTTACAGCAATCACATTCCTATCATGCCCAGGTTCCAGCATGTACTGGTTGCCTGGGCATGATAGGAGTGTGAATGCTGTTAACAATTATATATATATATATATATATATATCTATACACATATTAATTTTGTTGAATTTTTCTGTCCAATTTTGGTGTGTTACTTACTTTTAATAAAAGTGTTAAAATAGTTCACACCAAAATTGGACAAAAAAAATCAATAACAAATATTATATATGATTGTTAGCAGCGATCTTACTCCTATCATGCCTAGGCAGACAGTACATGCTGGAACCTGGGAACCCTGGGCGTGGTAGAAGTGAGATTATAGCCTCCCTATGCCATGCTATCCCCCACATACTTACACTTCCATGCTATCACACACGCTCATTCACAAACATTCACTCTCACTGAATGTTTTCCTACCTTTCCTCTGTCACTGTCACTTTGCCCGGTACAGCTCCTTTTCCTCCTCCTCTTCGTTCTTCCTCTTGGCTCTTCTCCCCTCTCCTTCCGGTGCAGTGAGCGTGGAAGGCAGTGGGCGCGGCTTCAGTGTTGTGCGCCGGGATATGACATCAAATCCCAACGCACAGCATCAGTTGCCGCGCACATCGCAAGGGACCGCTCCCTTGATTGGCTTTCAGCCGCTTAGAGGGAGATCCTTGATCTCCCCAACCGAGCCTGCTCCTCTAGCGGCGGACATGAGCAGCACCTGGGGCGGACTGCCCCCACCCCCGCTAGGTATGCTACTGCTAAACTGTTGGTAAATGAGTCCTGACCTGTGAAACAAAACGCCTGGAGCTGTGGCACCTCAGCCACTTAAACAGCCTTCCTGTGCCAACCCTGCCTCTAAACATTCTGCATGTGCCACATCTACCTCCTAGACAACTTGCTTATTTTACCTATGCTCCCTAAATAGCCGGTCTGTCCCATTTCCGCTCTCAAACACTTATACATTCATTCACTCATTTACTCGCTCACTTACTCATTCCGCCTCCCACACCCCATTTCCTCAGCTGCAGATTCCTATGGTTTGGGTGCCAGACGAGACGCACTGGGGTCATGCTGATGTCTATGCGGCCTGGTGGCCGTCTAACATGAGTTTGCAGCTTTCCGTTGTGGTACACTGGGGAAGCAGGTACCTACGCAGCAAAAGCTAGTTTCCTTGCACAATATGCAAGCTCAACACAATTTTTTCTGTTTCTCAAGTTATTTCTGCTTTTGGATGGTAAATACTGTATATGTTAAAATATCTGCCAGTTTATGGAAGTTTCCTTTGCTCCATAATGCATTATTTTTTCATTGATAGACAATCTAATGACAAAGTCCCCTTTTAACCTATGAAACTGAGATACCTCTTTTCAGTTCTGCTTATTATGTGAACAAAAGCCAGGTAGAAAACAATAACAGAAATGAAACACACCAGTGCTTTCAATTGTCTGTGTTTGACAGAGAGAAGCTTGAATTTCACATGTACCAAATGTCTTTCTGGACAAGGGTCTTGGGCAAAACAAAGTACACACAGCAGTGGCAGTACACTCATAGTTATGTATTTAGAGGAAGAAGGGTCTATTTTAGCGACCAATATAAATTAAACCCTTTCCGCGCTAAGATGCAAATACAATTTTATCCGTGGAATATTGGATAAATAAAAAGCTTATAAACAGATTACATGTTACCTAAGGAAAACTATATTTTTTTTGGTATAAGTTAAAACAGAACTCTCACCATTTTGGCCTGCTTCAGTGCAATGGTGGCACAGTTAGGCTGTTTTAGGGGAAGTTGTGGCATGGGGAGGCTGCTTTAGGGGCAGAGGCCTACCACGTCAATGTCTGGCTAGCTTGATAGGGGTTAAGCTGCACCACTGTCAATGTCAGGCTCAGTTTTTAGTGATAGGAGTTATGCTGTACCATATCTGTTTAGTAAATGTTATTTATTTAAATGTATTTAATTTATTTATCAGTTAATCATTTATTTTTTCAGATTCCTTTTTTTCAGTTGACATACAGTTTACAAATTTGTGAAATATTCTTGCCAACACTAATTGGTACTTAACTACAAATGTTTCTATTTTTGAAGCTTATCCTTATAGTGCCCTATACGTTAGCCATCTATAGTTGAAAAAGCCACAAAATGCACATCTGGCTACACCAGTGGCTCATAACAGGGCAATAACAAGAAATAACACACAGAGACTAAAGTTTGCTCTTGCATGGGCAAGGACTACAGGGAGTGTGAGGGTATACTTAGGTTTAAAGGGAAGAAAGTTCACGTTCAGCAATTAAAACTGGGGGTGTTTTCCCCATTTCAAATTATAGGGCAGGTGTTGCCCTTTAAAAGTACTGTACTACCACGGCAGTAGGTGTGGCAAGGTAAGAGGAACACTGCCGTGCATCGCTGCACAGCAGACACAGTAAGAGCATGCACTTAGGGTTCCTGGCATTGGTACTCTGGTAAGCAAGACGGGAGTGCCAAAGCCACGAAAACGAGACCAGACCCCCGTGAAGTGTACAGAACCAAAGCAAAAAGATATGAATTTTCATCTGAAATCCGTGGGACTCCCTCATGCTCTCATTCTGGTTCACTCTCTCAAGATCTCTAAATGTTTCCATACCTTCTCTGCCGAACACTTCTGCCGACCACTTCCACTTTCCACAGCTTCTGGTTCTTCTATCTTCTGTCTTCTATCTTTGTCCGTATGGTGGGGCTTCCGTTGACATTCTCTCCCTCGATCCTCCAATCAGATGGAGATAGAAGATAAAAGAGAGAAGATGAAGGACAAGAAGATGCAGAAGTGGTCGGCAGAGAAGGTAGGGAAACATTTCGAGAGTGAGAGTGTATGGGAGAGAATGAAAGTTTATGCGGGCACCAGCCAATTAATTGCGTTCCCAAATTTAAAATGACCCCCTGATTATTGACCGGACCAAATGAGTAGGGAACGAAAATCATTCCCTGAAAACTAATGGGCCAAAAATTAACCAAAATACTTAATTATTTTAAGCCCATTTGCACATTTACTCAGATGCAGAAAAAATGTCAGATGCACCAGTCATCCTAACTGCTTTAACATTTTGCAGCAACAGTGTCAGCTACCCTGTCTGATTTTGGTAGTGATGCAATGTGCTAGCATTGTGCTGCTCATGGTGATGATGTATGAAGATCAGACTGCAGTAAGAACAGCTTGCTCCAGACAGGAACATGAAATATATCAAGGCCATTCCTGTTTAGTAGGCAAAAGGAAGTGAATGCGATTATATGAATGACCAACAATTAGGGGTGATTAATGAGAAAAATTTAAGGCCTTTGGGCCATGGGCCTTTGTTTCCAAGCTTTTTGTGTTATGAGTTTTAAGTGTGCTTTCAACAACATTCCATTCATGCTAAGGGCTTAAAGGAAGGTAGTGGTGTCCTGAGGGGGCAAGATTTTTGTACTCTACCTGAAGCTGCTTCATGTCTCTTACTTGAAGTTCAAGATATAGCTACTAGGGTACTAGAATACCAACATTCACGTCCTGTATCTATTATACATCTGCTTCTTATATGGTGCTTCTATGTATTCAATGTCTATAAATGTATTTTGGACAGCACTGTATAGTACACACTGAACATTTGTGCTTAATGTGTTTTGGGCTTTTTTATTAGTAGACCAAGTACAGCAGCAAGTTTTCCTTCCATGCTGCCAATACCTGTAGGCTGTCTATGTATTGTATTTACCATAAATCTCTTCCCAAGACTAACTGTAACCAGGTGATCTCAGTACTTAGAACAAAGGGAATACCTTGCGGGGGCACAAACAGAAAATAATAATAATAAAGAAAGATTGTCTTGGGTCCCAGGCAATGAAGAGTTCCGTTAATGTACATCTGACGAGCCAATCACAACATAAGTAGAAAAGTAAATAGAACATCAGAATCAGGTGTGGTGACATACAGTGACGTTAACTTATGTACTTTAACACTGCTGTAATGTGTCAGAAATATTACATATGTTCTTTTTGGCCAGTTAGATCAAAGGATTAGAAGATTGACTGCCCGGATAGCGCTGAATTAATCTAATGTGTTATGTCACAGACACAAATGTTGCTCTATTTCATTCTACTCAATATTTTATCTTGTATCAGTATATATGTATAGTTTGTGAGATACAAGTGAGCAAATAACTTTTCCTGTTGGATAATACAAAAGCTTACAAAGTCCTGTTGATGCAATAATTGTTTGTCTATTTTATCTTTTTATCTGTATAAATAAATCAGTAGGATGCTCATACTTTGGTGTTGTCTGACATAGCTTAGCTCTGTAGGGTAGCTGGATAGGTTGAGAAGTTTTGCGTTGACTGAAACTAATAAACCTCAGAGGGCAACATTCAAAAGTCTAGCAGTTCTTCCCATTTTAGTAGTTCCGTTAATTCTACTAAAGAGTTGTAATTTTCTTACACTTTCCAGTTTGTCAGTAAAGATTGTGAGTCGATTTAGCCACAAGATATTGAACAAATTATGAATCTGCTTTAAACCAACTAGCTCTGTAATTGACCAGTTCCAATCTGTGGGCCTTTGCTCCATTCAACAAAAACAGCAAATTGTTATTCAAAAAGTTATTCAACTTGTTCCCAAGATAAGACTTTCATAATTTGCTTTTACTTTCTCTGATTTAATGAAGATTTGAAAATAAAATTATGTCATGTCTATTTGAGCTTAAGAAATCCTTGAAGCTATAAATTCAAAGGCAGCATTACTAGGGATCTGAACAATAGACCTGTGCTAATGGGCCAAAAACTATTCTTCACTTTCTCACACTCTCATTCTCTGCCAATCACTTCCACTTCTGCATCTTTTTTGTATCTTTTATTTTCTTCCTTCTCTTTTCAATTCTTTCTTCAATCCTTAATCTGGTATTTTCTTTTTGTCCGCATCTACGCTGACATAACCAAAATAGCAGCATTTACATGTCTGCCTGTACAAAATGTGGGTGATATGCAGGATAGCTGGTGATACTATGTGAAGACATGCCCCATAAGCATTACATGGAGAGGGCTGTATGATCCTAGTCATGCAAAGGGATTTAATGATTTCCAATTCTTGTCATACCTGGTCTTATTTTTTATACTTGTCGAGGTGACGTTATACATAAGGCATTATTAAATGGGTGGGATTATTCATTTTTCAGTTGATCATATGCAGGTTCTCCCAGCTAATCCCATACTTCACTTAGGCTAGCAGTCCTAATTAGTACTTCCAGAAAACATTAGGGTGGATTTTGGCAGGACACTGCAAGAAAATAGTAATTGAAGGTTGTTTAAGGTTACAATCTTGTGGATGGTAGTATAATAAATCCCTAACAATGCAAGGTAATGTATAAACATTGTATAGGGTCCCTGTCTCAAAAAATATTATCTGTTTTAAACCACTTTTTAAGCCGAGTAGCCTAGCTAGCATTTTCCAGAGTAAGTAGCACTGTTATGTGCTAGAGATATGCTGTTGAGTGAAGTGGTTGAATAAACAATGTTGAAGTTCAATAAACCAGTTTTCGTACAACAAAGCAATCAACAAATATTTGAGCGGCATGCTAAATCAGCTATTTCCATACCAATCCAGTGAAATATGCAATAAAGGATGTATCTATGATATTTCTCTAGTGAGCCCTGACCTCAACCTGACCCCAAAATGAAGGCAGGGGTGGCACAACCAGGTTTAGAATTAGGGTGAAAGAAGAGTCAGCCAATTGAGGGCCTTTAGGGACATCTTATATTTGAGGTAAACTTAGGGTCAGCCTATGGGGCTGGAAAGCTTAGGTTTGGTTAGGACTAATAAAAGGTCAACCAATGGAAAGGCTGTAGGCATATGTGACAGTGGGATGGTAATTCCCTTGCCATTGGACACCGGTTCAAAAGAAGTTTAAAGGGGAAAAGTGAAAATGTTCTTGAAATTTGTTGAGCATTGTATCCACCCTCCCTGTTTTAAAGGGAATAAGTATTTCGGTTTTCGGGTAGCTGTGGTTGGGGGATTCCAGTGTTCAAATTGGTTTTATTATTGGGGAATTGGCGTAGATCGGGAGAGTCTCTTTTGGGTTAAAATGCAAAGCAGTCCCACTGATTGAGCACCATGGCAAGCAAGAATACCATGAACAATTAGATATGACTCGCCAAACATGGGGTACTTTGTTGTAGTGGCAGGATAAGCAATTTATGGCTATATAGTGTGACAGAATCCCCAATATTTGGTGTGGGGGGGGTCTGGGGCTGGTTTTCAGGTTTTGGGTTAGGCCCCTTAGCTCCAATGAATTATCATGTTAATGCTACAGCATGCAAAGATGTTTTAGGCAGTTGTATGCTTCCAACTTTGTCACACCAGTTGGGAGAAGGCCCTTTCCTGTTCCAGCACAAAGCGAGGTCCATAAATATATGGTTTGTTGTGGAGGAACTTGTGTGGTCTGCTCAGAGTCCTGACCTTAACCCTATTGAGCACATTTGGGATGAATTGGTATGCCAATTGCAAGCCAGGCCTTCTCGTCCAGCATCAGTGCCTGTCCTCCCAAATACTCTTTTTAGCTGAATGGGCACAAATTAGCTAAATCCCCACAAACACCCTCCCAAATCTTATGTAAAGCCTTCCCAGAAGTGTGGATGCTGTTATAACCATGAAGGGGTGTCAACTCCGTATTAATGCCCGCGGATTTGGAATGGAATGAGCACTGACCTGTGGTGCTAGGTATACTGGATTCTGATTTCAATAAAAAACAGAAAAGAAGGAAAAACCTTGCCGTGAGGCTCTGATGTTAATGCATAACATCTATTACTATATCTATTACTATAGAAACAATATGTGTGTGACATATTAACGACTCGTTTAATTCATTAAACATATTGTTATGCTTTCATTTATTTGCAGTGTTATGCATTTTTTCAGGAAAAATATATGTGAAGCTATACATAAGTCTTACATTTGTTATTCTTGGATTTAAGCACTCTTTCCTACATTTAAATTATGCAAACTTGTGTTTATCTAACACCACGGACATGTTAGAAAATGTATAAACCTGGCAGAAAAGCCCTTGCTGTTCGTGGTTGCTTTAGTTCCTTGCCCAAAAAACTCTTTCAAGCATGACATGTTTGGGAATAAAAGAAGAGATATTAACATCCTGAGATTATGCCTCCCATTTACTGGCTGCCTGTCAAATACCATTTGTTTCTCTGTATAATCCTTTTCAAATTGTTGCAGTTCTTGGACTAGAGTCCCGGCTATGTTTTAGCCCTCTTTCAATGTTCCCAGACATTCCAGACAACAGCAGAACAATGGATGGGGCACTGTCTTACTCAACAGGGATGTGCTTACAAACAAACATAAGATTTAGATTGTTTTCAAGCATAGCGTTTTTAACTTTATTATACTTTTCACTGTACTATAACTTTAAATGTACTATACTTTTCCTATCACATTTTAGAATGTGAAGAAAGGGTCATGAATGCCACCAAACCCACAGTATCCGATATGGCTAGAATATATAATTACAACAGTAGACAGATGGACACTTGAAGTGTCACAGCGACGTTGCTAAGAACTGCCCCAAAAGATATGTGTAATTAGCCTTAATGATGTGTTATTTAACACTGTTAATTTTGTAAAAGATACACAGGTTTAGTTTGGGAGCTAATAAATATAAATCCGAGACCCACACACATTTTTCATGACCTGGCTTGGTCTTCAATCAAGTTCTGTCTAGTTTAGGATTATAAATATTTGTGAAATATTTCAGCTGTGAGATCAATTAAAACACTGGCTTATAGATAAAGAAACATGATATAAATAAGAATGAAGTAAGACTGTGCATTCAATGGTCTGGACTTCATCATTAGGACACTCAGTATAATATAAGATCAACAATTTCAGTCTGGATTTATTCTAAGCAATTACAACTCTTCTTTATTCAGCAATTTTAAAAGAATAAAGGTTATCGGGGAACAATGACCTCAATGTAAATCCTCTGCAAATCAAAACACCTGTTTGTAAGGGGTCATGTTGGTGATGATCATATTTGTTCTCATAGAATCATTTAAAGAAAATCTCATTTTAAATTGTCCTTGGGCAACTTTACAAAGGTCCTCCCAAGGATGTACCCAAACAATGAATGCAGAAAACAGAAGTACCGTATGTTTTCTTTGTAAAATTCCAACATTATCTTTGCTAGAGGTTTATTGGAAATTAACTCCATAAGGACACAGACTATCTTACACTTGAGGATGCAAGGAGGTTTAGCAATTTAGCTTTGTCTTTGTTCAACTGTAATTGTGCCCCACACAAACCATGGATGTCTTAATTCTAAAACATTTTTATTTATAAAAGCTATCACTTAGTATAAAACAGTAGGCAAGGGTTTTTTTTAACCTGTTATAAATGCAAACAAACAAGAAAATACTCAAATGTATTTACTTGTCATGAGTTTAGAAACATACTCATATGCTGGATATGCGCGGCGACACACTCCATTTCTATGCTAATGTAGGATGTGGCTGGGCATATCCAGCCGCTGACTTCATGCTGCAGCATTCTGGTTAGTGTATAGCAGCCCAACAGGAATTTGTATCTAGCAATTCCCTGAATTCAGCCATGTCACACATGCATATATGTGTTATTGTATTTAAATTGGATATACACTTTCTATTTTTAACCCCTTTGTGACAATGGCTGATTTTATTTTTTGTACCCTTTGTGACAACGGCTGTTTTAACATTTCTGCTGTGCTCATGTTTAGCTGTAGTTTTCTTCTTTCCCATTTACTGAACCCACACAAGTTATATATTGTCACGACCACCCCCACACTGGCACTTACCGCAGAAGTTTTTCTACCCAAAGTACTACTGCTGAAGGAGAAGCCCCCGGCGGCAGCACCCCAGGATTTAGAGGATCCCAACAGTAAGGAGGCCAGGTAGAGGTAGGTAATATAGGAACGGAGTTGGATCCACAAGGTATTGGTAACACGTAGAAGGATCTGGTAAAGGATCCCACAGGGTGGAGATGATGCCAAAACGGTAGTCAGGAAAGCTGGGTCAGAGCACCAAAATCGGGTAGTCATACAAGCCGTGGTCAAAATCCAGAGAGGGTAGTCTAACAAGCCGGGGTCAAAATCCAGAGAGGGTAGTCAGACGAGCCAAATCGGTAGCCAAATCAGGGAAGGTAGCGGAACAAAATCAGCAGGCAAGAGAGACGTCAGGCAAGCAAAGGGTCAAAATACTCAGGAGACTAAACAGCACGGTGCACACAGCAAAGACCACAACAGGGTAACTGGGAGGAGGATATCCGGATTTTTAAATCCTGTGCCAGACCTAAGCTCCACCCACTGGATGACATCACTGATGCAGCTACAGCCTGCCATCAAGACCACGCCCCCAGCTTCTACTCAAGAACCATGGATGTGCTGAGATCGGGTAAGTACTTGTCTCTGGGGGTCTCCACCTCGTGGTGCCCGTCGCGCACGGGCATTAGCTTGCCCATGCTTGCCGGCACCCGGGACTGTGACATATATTGTTTGTTTTGCAGGACAACGAGGGCTTTAGATACTATTATTTTGATCATATCATATTTTACTATAAAGAAAAGTATAAAATATGATGCAAAATTTAGACTTTTTTGACTTTTACTTGGAAAATATTTTACTTGTCTGCAAAAGCAAAAAAACTGTGTTAAATAGATTCTATTTTTTGTCCTAAGTTTAGAAATACCCAAGGTTTTTATGTATTTTTTTCTCAAATATAGTCATACTACCCCCATGTCCTATTTGGGACATCTTTAAGGTCGGTCATTTTCATTTATCACCAAGCCATACATGTTTGTAAGCTAGACAGGGTATGTCAAATTTTATTTCACGTATGAATTTACAGGTACTGGCATATGTCACTGTCAAACAACATCCCAATATGTGTTTAGCAACATCTCTTAAGTACATTGATAACACAGATGCATGGGTGTGTCAGGTTGTTTGGGGTGTAATAGGCCACATTTAGGCAGGCCCAATTCAGTTTTAGAATTTGGAGTTTTGACATGTTGAAAAATAACAGCTGAACTGGCAGTTAGTTTTCATTCCTTAATATTAGACCCTGCTTCCTATATATATAAATATTAGCCCCTGCTTCCGATATATATTAATATTAGCCCCTGCAGCCAATATATATAAATATTAGCCCTTGCAGCCAATATATATATATATATATATAAATTTATATATATATAAATATTAGCCCCTGAAGCCAATATATATATAAATATTAGACCCTGCTGACAATATATATTAATATTAGACCCTGCTGACAATATATATTAATATTAGACCCTGCAGCCAATATATATATTAATATTAGACCCTGCTGCCAATATATATATATACATAATATATCCTGCTCCCTAGCATGCAATCACTCCCTCCGCTACCACACCAAAAAATATATATATTTGCCACACTGACTGACAATCAGGGGAAGACTGTGAGAGTCAGTACAGTCTTCCCTCCTTCTGACTGCACCGTGACATTGAGAAGTCCTCTCTCCCGTAATCATCCCCAGAGTCCCTTTGTTCCCTCATTCACTAAACCATACCTCTCTTTTACTTAAAATAAACAACACATAAAACAGCACGTGCAACTGAATAAGACATAAAAACCCTGTATTTGCAGGTATTCATAAATAACGTATGGAAACATAGCATTGCAGGTATAGATTAACTGGAAACCACATGTAAACTCGGCAGTCCAGGTATTGATCAAGTGAATAAGACATACAAATCCCGTATTTGCAGGTAAACATAAATAATGTATAGAAACATAGCATAGCAGATGTAGATCAACAGAATAACACAAACCCTGCTTTGCAGTTATAGATCAATTGGAATTCACATAAAAACTCAGCACTAAAGCTAAAGATAAAACCCCCTAAATTACAGGCATAGATAACAGGTTGCACACCCCAAAGCCAGCCCAGCCATCCACATTGCCCACATAGAACCTGACCAGCACCCAAATTACACACACACAGGACTTGCCATCTTTGTCCCCAAACAGCCCAGCATGAGTCAACATTGTCCGCAAACAGCCAAGTGTACGCCATCTTTGTCCCATAAACACGCTACATGTGCCATCTTTGTCCCATAAAAACCCTGCCTGTGCCATCTTGGTCCCCAGTGCTTAAACACTCTGCTTATAGCATCTTTGCCTTTTTGACAAATCAATTCTACACCTATGATTGACACAAACACTTTTACAGTCACTAATTCACTTTCATTTACACAATTCATTCATACAATCATTTATTCTTTCACTCTTTCACACAAATTATTTACGCATATTCATTTATGCATTCTCACAAATTCATTTATTCTCTCACTCATTCACACAGTGCATCCACACATTAATCCATTCATTCTCTCTCTCATTCTGAATCTTTATTTCAATATTCTTGCTGCCCTCCTTTCTCACTATCTACCATCTTGCGAGCGTTTTTGGGGTGGGAGTTCGGTGTCGCCGAATGCCTCGTGATTGAGGCATTTCAGCGACACCTTTGAAGTTTAGGAAGTGATCGTTGAAATAGTGTATAGTGGACGTTGACACACCAGGGAGGGGCCAGTCACAGCCCCTGATGCCAATCGCGGTGTTGCTAAATGCACCCGTTTAAAGTCATGACAGTCCTGGCACGTCAATTATCGTCAACCCTTCGTTTTCGGGTGACGTGCCCGGGCCGTCAATTGTCATTAAGGGGTTAAAGCACATTTGATGGTTACTGTCTCTTTAACGTATTTTAGTATTGGTTAATTTTGGTTTCCGGAGGGTTACATTGAATTGTTTTTATTTCTATTTTTCAGTTCAATTCATTGTGCTGCATTTTCAGGATCATCTTTAATATCAGTAGGGTAAGTATGTGCTTCTAACTCCTCTTCTTCCTACACATACGCTAGCAATTCACAATTCAGATCACAATACCCATCTATAGTCATATTATCCAAGTGACATCTTAACGCATGGACACATTCGGCAGTCGCTGCCAGCAATGTGATTCACCACGGAGCCCCTTAGAACAGTAGCGTGTCTAAAGGGGCGGGACGTGTGGTGAGGTAGCCTCCCCTGCAGCGGTCTTCAGGGCTGCGCCAAGATGAGTGTGCAATATCGTGATCTCCCCAACAAGCCCTGCTCATCAGGCGCTTGCTACCGAGTCCAGCGTTCGCAGTGCCTGAGTGCAGTGCACACCATGAGCATTCGGTCTGGGTAGCAGGTGACCGTTAAGCAGGGAGATTGCAATCTCCTTTTTTCAACTTTAGGGAGCGCGAGGCCTGTCAACTCAGACCTTGGCTTCCGTGATCCCTAACCATTACAGGAGATACGGTGCCTAGTGCCATCTTTGCCCCAGCTTGTCAGTGCTCACAAACAGATTGTCTGTGCCATCATTGCCCTCAAACAGCTTGTCTGTGCCATCATTACCCCCAAACAACTTGTCTGTGCCTTCTTTGCCCCTTGCCCCCCTACCAACGCACACTCTAGCACACATATGTAAACACACATACACAAATTACACACACTCATACTCACTAACACACACTCCATCTCACCCCACTTACAAATACATGCTCACACACACCTACACATCCATGCTTACGCACCAAATTATACATCATCCATACTCACACACACAATTACACATCACCCATGCTCACATATATTTATACCTAAACATTCATCATCACATACACCTAAACATTCATCGTCACATACATACCCCCCCTGCTTACCTCTTACCGCTCCTGCAGCTTGCTCTCCCAGGCTCTCCAAGCCCTCCGTTGCAACTCCTGCAGTTACGTCACTGGGATCAATTCTTCTTTTTTCTTCAGTTTTGTGGCTAGACATGTCTGCCTGCCAGTGCTTGCTCTGTACCCTGCCCCTGTCCTCAATGTCCTTCCTGATTCTGGGGGGGTCAATTCTTATTCCTTTTTCTAATATGGGGAATTTAGTCTGTCTGCCAGTGCTTGCTCTGTGCAATGCCCTATCTCTGCTGCAGCTTCCTTACTCTGAGGGATCAATTCTTTAACTATTTTTCTGATTTTGGGATTAATTCGGTGTCCTGTACCATAGAGATGAATATGTGTCTATCCACTGCCAATTCCCTACAACTACTGCTGCCATATCACCTTACTTACTCTGAGGGATCAATTACTCTTTTCAATGTTTTTTTTTTTAATTTAGACACCCAGTTAACCATAAAGGGAAAAATTGGAATATAAAATGAATCACTATACAGACCAGTAAGGAAAATAAGTCCAAGCAATATAACATACCTTACTGTAAACTGTGTAAAAACATCTGCACAAATTCTTCTGCCCAACACAATAACGAGTTATGCAATATCAATGCCTATGCAAGATAAGGTGCTATTTTTTTTAGTTTACCTAACACATCTAGCCAGGCACCTGCTTATAGCAGGGTGTTAATCTCTCAGTTTTTTAGTGGAACGCATGCATTTGGGCAGCTGTCCTTTTTTATTCAGATGTAAGATGACCTTGCACACCTCTGTGTAAACCTTTTGGTGTAAAAATGTATTAACATTTTAATACATGTTAACTGTGGTTTTATAAAGTAAGGCAAAGCTTCATAAGTAGAGGAGAAGAAGCATATGAAAGTCATAGGAGCAGGTCCGGACTGCGACAAAAAATAGGCCCAGGCATTTAAGCCTGAGCAGCCCATTTTTATTTATTTATTGTTAAAGCCCACCCTTCATGTACCATCTTTGCATTTACTCATTCACACAAATCATTAACACATTCATTAATGCAGTCTCACAAATCATTCAAGCAATTCATCCACACATGAATTCATTAATTGTCATACGCGTTCACACAATTCATCCACACATTTATTCATTCATTCTCATACGCATTCACACTACCCCCTCTCCCCATCTTATCTGCCCCTTCTCACTATGTACCCCCTCTCACTATCTATCCCCTCTCCCCATTTCTCACTATCTAACCCCCCTCTGCCCCTTCTCACTGCACCCCCCTCCCTCACCCTACTTACCTTGTTGCCGGAGTAAGCAGCAACTGCGGCCGGGCCTGCGGCAGGACTGGACTGACTGGGCCTATGCGGCCTCTACGGCCGCATTAACGCAGGGCATAAGGGGCACCTGCCCCTTAAGCCCGCCGCAACTGCGACCGGGTCCGCCACTCTAAGGGGCTGGGAAGCCCCTCTTAGGGGTCTGTGGCCGCACAGGGCTTACATTAAAACATCGGTGAGTTTTTTTTTTAACTTTATTTAACATCCTCCATGTTAAATAAAGTTAACAAAAACTTTATTTAACATGGAGGATGTTAAATAAAGTAAAAAAAAACCCAAAAACCCGATGTTTTAATTTAAACCCTGTGCGGCCGCACACCCGTAAGGCCGGCCCTGGTGGGGGCTTCCCGGTCCCTTAGAGTGGCGGACCCGGTCGCAGTTGCGGCGGGCTTAAGGGGCAGGTGCCCCTTATGCCCTGCGTTAATGCGGCCGTAGAGGCCGCATAGGCCCATTCAGTTCAGTCCTGACTGGGCCTATTTTAAGGTAGGGGCCTGGAGCTGCAGCTCCATCAGCCCCTAAGGCCCTGCCTTGCAAGACACTGTTTAAACTTTTGAAGGGTTAGACATCATGCACTCCCAGAAACGTTTAATTTTTGTTCTTGACTAATCTTATTGTTTACCTGAAAGGGTTTATAACAGACTTCATATGAGACCTAGATGCTGGTATAGGTTTCCATTCTGGACAGATCAGATTTACATACAGTGTCATAATTTTCATATACATCTATATCAGTATAGTCTATAATTGCAGCTAATAGGTTAAAATTGCAATTTCTGATGTCATTATTTGCAGTAATTTTCAATATTAAAAGTGGTTTGATCACAGTCTGATGGTTTTCATAAGATTGGTACAACACACTTCACTGCCTAAGGAAACAGCAAATAGACTAAATAGCATAGTTAAATAAAACTAAATGTTGTGCAGTGTAAGGGTATATTAGCTTTTAGACTCAGAGGAAGAGGTTAATTGAACCATACGCCACTGGTCAGCACCATGGAGAGGTCCTACAATTCTGATAGCATCTTGCCACATTGCTAGTCTGCTATTTCAGTGGTTAAATTTCTGTGCTCATAAAACTAGACAAATTAAGTCACAGGAGAAGCATTTGAAATATGCATTCTGCTAGTCACATTTAGGACATGCTGCGTACACTTTTTGTAAACACAACTAAACCACCAACTCTCGGCTTCCCCAGATTATCAATAATTTGAAATAACGACCCCTTACTGAAAGTAGCCACTTATTACTTTGTTAATACATATAGCAAGAATTTTAACTAATGGACTAATGGACACAAGGGTTGTCTTGTGCACTGATTCCACATTATATCTATATCTATTACTGCATCTACTGTATGTTGCTTTGTTCAACCATTAATTGAATTAATGGTTTCTGTTAAACTGTGATATCTCAGGGAAAATGCAGCATACCTATGCCTATGCACTGTTACACAAGATGCAGGCTACAAATTTAACATAACCACCCTGCCCGCAAGGCCTAGTACATGGACTGAGCTCGGTGCTGTACGCCTTCAGAATTTCAGTGACTATAGCACTCATATGTCAATTGAAATGAAATGTTTTCGGCACCATCATTCTGTGTGTAAGCCATCTTATATTATTTAAGTAACCATATAAGCAGGGCTATATCTTGGCTTAGGCCAACTAGGCCTGGGACACCACTTTACACTGCCCCGCTTGGACGCACTATTCAGCGACGGCAATTAAGAGACATGTTTCTGCACCTCCCCTTCTCCATGAGTCTGCTTTAGTGGCCACTCTATGCACTTCCACAAAAAGGCGGAACCAAGGGGACAGTCTCTCCCCGTTCTTCAAATCCCTGCCCTTTTGCAGACATGCACCTGAGGCAGTGGCGTACCATGTCACGTGACTTGGAATTTGGGGGGCGCCTAGATGCTGTATTTCCCGTTATAGACGGTGGACCCTTAGATTGCATAACATACTTCCAGCAGGCAACAGTGGACACTCATTTTATTGCAATATCTGGTTCCTTTGCTTAAATCACCCTGCACCTGATTAGGGGTACAGGGTGGCAACAGTAAGAGAGACAGAGCTCTCTAGATCCCAGTTTCCCCCTTCCTCCTGCCTGTCTGACCAATATTATTGGTTCTGCTGGCAGGATTGTGTAAGTTGGTGTGGTTTTTTGTTATAATGAATTTGCATATGATCTGCATATTGCATTTTACTTATGGTGTGATGCATGCCTATTGAAAGGCTCTTGGATACTGGTGGTGATTGTTTCCTCAATAAAGTAAGTTCCTGGTTTACCTCAATAAGAGTTCTGTCTTGTTATTGTGGTAAGCCTTGGTGCTGCCCTTGTCAGGGCAGTAAAGCCCTGTATTGCTATGCTTCTGTATACTACAGTGCCACCAAGGTTTCCAAAGAGCTGTGTTTCCTGTGTAGTCCTGTGTAGTCCTGTGTAGTCCTGCCTGACGGTTAAAGTTTTGTGTCCCCAGTGGCCGTGGGAGAAGGAAGCATCGCCTGGCAAGTGACCTGGTCTGGCTACAGGTCGTTCCCGTTACATACCTCTCACGGCTGCCACGTTACCACACAGGGCCGGTCTAAAATTGTTCGCAAAGGGCCGGTAGTAGCCAACCACTGTGTGCTAGTGTGGCACCCCCTTGATCAGTAACACCTGGGGTGGGTATGCATGCATGACTGTGAGTGTAGAAGTGTTTGTGTGTGAGCATGAATGTACGTATGTATATGTGTGTGTCAAAATTAATGTGCATTTATAAGTGTGTAAGCATGAATGTGTATGGATACATTTGTTAGCATGGATGTGTGTATGAGCATGTATGTGTAAATGTTGGCATGTGAGCAGTGTAAGCATGGATGTGTATGTCTGTGCATGGGTGTATGGCGGAGTCCGGTATGCAGGATAACCCCAAGATCAGGAAGCGAAAACAGGGGCAGATTAACTAAATGCAGAGTAGTCCGAAACACGTAGTCGGGGGTCGGGTTCACGGAAAGCAGCGTAGTCCAGTATACGTAGCCGGGGTCAGGTTCACGGAAAGCAGCATAGTAATAAACAATAGCCAGAGTCAGTATACAAGGATTCAAGGAGAGCCGTTTAGTATGCAAGGTCGGTATAATGGAAGGCAGCGGAGTCAAGGGTTCGGTACACAACATACGGGTGGATAGACAAACTCAACAAGACAGCTCTACTCGGCACAATAACTGAGCACTGAGCATAGCTCAGTACTGAGTTTTAAACTTGCTGCTCGGAGGATGCCCCGCCCCCGAGCGTGATGTAATCCGGGCACGTTCCCCGCCGTCTCCATTGGGTGAGTGACTTTGTCGGGGTCCGGTACGCGGACCCTGACAGTAAGTGTTTGTGGGTGGGCACATGTGTGTGCGAGCTTAATTGTATGTGTATTTGTGTGAGCATTCATGTGTGTTTGAGAATGGATGTGTATGTGTAAGTGTGTGAGCAAGAATGTGTATCTATGAGTGTGAGCATGCATGTGTGTTTTGACCATATATGTATAAGTGTATGTCAGCATGGATGTGTATATGTTTATGTATGAGAATGGATGTTTATATGTGAGCATGGAAGTGTGTAGAAACCTGTATGAGTAAATGTTGGTGTGTGAGCATGGATTTGTATGTGTTTATGTGCGAGAATGGATGTTTATGTGTGAGCATAGATGTCTATGTATGTGTGTGAGGATGCATGCGTGTGTTTGAGCATGGATGTGTATGTGTAAGTGTGTACGGGCATGCATGCGAGTGTTTAACCATAGATTTGTATGTGTAAGCGTGTGTGATCATGGATGTCTAAGTGTTTGTGTTAGCATGGATGCATAAGTATGTATAAGGACGAATGCCAGTGTTCACTCTTAAATGCTGAGGATTGGTTTTGGGAGAAGACTGCTGGTGACTGGTTGGTACCGAAAAAAATATCTGAACTCCATGGAACAGGCAGATTTTTAGTTTAAAAAAATGAAAAAGTAGATAGGCAGTATAATGCCAGCTGGAAAAAAAATGTGATCAAAACTGTGATACTAATTTATATTAAATATTGCTGAGGGTTTTACGCCTTAAAAGTAGGTGCCATATCTGTGGACGTTCTTATTTTCTAAATGCACTGTATTTGTTAACCAAAAACATAGATCTTATGTGTACCTATGCAGTTAAATGTTTGTGTGCAATCTACATGTATGTATACATAGCCACATCTATTGGATACATTTACGAAAGGGGTAGCTTTTAAGTAAGTTACTTCTTTATTTTCTAACTTGGTCTGGCATTTATAGGAAAATAATAGTTTTGTATGTTTAGCATTATATCATGTAGCGGAAACTACATAGGTTTTCCTAGGTAAAACGTAAAGATTGTCACCTAAAAAAATTGTTAAAAAAGCAGACCCTCAACCCTATAAAACTAAAGGAATCATTTCAGAATATTCAGTGCTTTCCTTATGTAATCTAAGAAGTGTTTCTCCTACAACTTTTCTCTACTGTGACAAAAGTCTGTTTGATCGGGTTATAATCTTGAAAAATGTGGATTACATAAATCCAATTAACAAATGGCTAAACCTGAGTGGGAAACTAAACTGTACAAGAAAGGCAGAATTCTGCAGCTCCTGATACATTGGACCAACATTTAAATGCCACCTCCAGTATTGTGCATTACTCATTACACTAAAAACAAAGATTACAAGACACAATAATGTCTTCAGGCTATTCATTAACTTAGACACTCAAGATGAGTCAGATGCTCTTAAAGTCTGTGTCAATCTAACTTTTTATGGCTCAGTTCAATAACACACAAAAGAAAAAGAATATATTTAACCTCATTATTGAAAAAGAAAGGATAACAGTGGAGCTTGGCCCTCTACCACTAATTGATTAGAAAATCACATTATAGTATAGTTAAATAGCTGCAGCTTTAGAGAGGAGTTTCTCAAAATGTTTGCTTTTAACTCTGTGCGACAGTAGCAATGCTACCCTGAAGGGAAAATTCAGAGACTACAAGCAGTTCTGCTAATGATCACAGCAGACCAATTCTATTAATTATCTCTGATAGCAACAACTGTACATTGGCCTTACGATCGCTGAATGAAGCTACAGCTTGAAAATCACAATGAGCCTGAGGAAAGGGAGGGTATTGTTCAGTGATGGCCCAGAATAATACTCTGCATGGAGAAAAGATAGTGATACATCCTACATTATTCATGGGAGCACAGCTGGTATAAGGAACACGTGTTAAGCAGTTTTTTCAACTCACACATGTCAGTGCTTATTTTATTGCACATCTCAATTAAATGAGAATGTTGGTTGTTTAAAGATGGATTATGATCCTGCAAATTTCATTTTGCCAATCTGGTACAGTAGGGATTTCATAACCTACTACTACTACAGAAGGAACTAGTAGGAGTATAACATTGCTTCATTGTGCTTTATTGATTATTGGCATTATGAATACTAAATTAAAATGACTATGTTTTTAGTATCTACGCGACATCTTGTACATATGAAGAGGTGTGAAGTGCAGAAGAGATTATCCATATCTGCATATAACATTATAAAAATCACATATTAACCTGTTACATTTAGGTAATAAACAGAGAAGGACCCCACATTATTTAGCCCAAGCCAATTTAGGAGACGTTACGCTACATCGTAACTATTGTTTTACTTTCCTTATGAAGCAACGCGCCCACCATGAGAAGAAGGCAACAAAGTTTCTCTGGTGCCACAGATGAGATCTGCATGGAGCAGCTGGGGGTATTTATTAACTGCCTTGAAATGTCAGGACAAAACTGGGGCAACAAAAGTAATTAATTTGCCTGCATGTATAAAAGTTTAGAAATCTTAACTGCATTACAAGATATTTTCTAAATTGATAGTACAACGTAGTTCTGATGAGCTGCCCCAGAAATGTATTATGTTTTGACACTAGTGACAAAAATGTAGATGTATGTGTATGAAGTATCTCTTTTTTATCCTCATATGTAATGTCTATTAATGTAAAACATAAGTTTTTCAAGTCTGAATGAATGACACCTTGTTATTTGTACAGTCCTATTACTGAATAGATCACCATGTGTATGTGTTTGTACTGTATAATAATATCATATCCCCTCTACGATGCTTTTTTCCTAATGTAAACAAAATCAACTTCTGTAGCCATTCTTCATAACTATTATTGTTTTTAACTTTGTATCCTGCTTCACTCCAAGATCTAGGGCAGCGCCAGTCCCCTCCACCTTCGCGGTCAGCATCTCCCGTACAATAAAATATACGCCCGGTTATGAGTTTATGAGGTACACCACACAACACCTTTTCATGTAGTCTATTGAAGGTGGGCTGAGCCAGCACATCCTCCATAGCTTTAATAGGCTTACTGCACAGTCACGTTGGGCTGCTAGAATGTCTGTGATGCACACTAGGGGGGCGGGCTGTTAAGTGCAATGAGGGGCTGGGAGGAATGCTATACAGAATCTTGTGTGGTGCTTTGTTGCTTCCTGACAAATCTGTATCCTTTCTCTAACTCTTTATGAATCCTGTTTGACTACTCTCTGCGTAGCAATTTTATACTTTGCTGATCTGCTCTGTGATTACTGACTCTCCTTTACTCATACCTGGGAACTTCTTGGCTCTGGCTACCCAGAGCCTTCCCTTGCGATGTTGGTGGGTGGTCCCGCTGACGGTGGGCATTCCCCGCTGAGAAATGGGCGGGGAGCGCGACTCGGAGGATTCGGGTCTTGACCTGGAGAACCGGAGGAGCAGCGATCACCCGGCAATCTCCGGGTGAAACCCGGAAAGTTCCCAGGTATGCCTGTACCAGAGGCGTATCTAGGGTATGGCACATATGGCTCGTTTAAAAAGCATCCCAACAGCGTTTAAACATATGACATCATATTACGGCGGTCAGCAGTGAAGCAGCGGGCACCGCAGCAGTGCAGTAAGACAGAAGCCTCCTGCTCCCGTCGCTGGACCTCAAGGTGACAGAACAACAAAGGGGGAGAGGGTAGATAGTGAGTAGGGGGAGGGAGAGGGGTTAGAAAGTGATAAGGGAGGGAGAGGGGTTAGAAAGTGATAAGGGAAGGAGAGGGGTTAGAAAGTGATAAGGGAATGAGAGGGGTAGATATAAGTAAAGAGTGTGAATTAATGTGTGGATGCATTGAGTGAATGAGGGAGAGCATGAGTTAATATGTGAATGTATTGTCTGAATGAGGGAGAGCATAAGTTGTCTGAATGAGGGAAAGCATGAGTTAATATGTGGATGAGCTGTCTGTATGAGGGAGAGCATGAGTTAATATGTGGATGAGTGTTCTGAATGAGGGAGAGCATGAGTTGTCTGAATGAGGGAGAGCATGAGTTAATATGTGGATGAATTGTCTGAATGAGGGAGAGCATGAGTTAATATGTGAATGAATTGGCTGACTGAGGGAGAGCATGAGTTAATGTGTGGATGAGTTGTCTGAATGAGAGAGAGCATGAGTTAATGTGTGGATGAGTTGTCTGAATGAGAGAGAGCATGAGTTAATGTGTGGATGAGTTGTCTGAATTAAAGTGTATATTAGTGAGTGACTGTAAAAGTGTTTGTGTGTGTATCATAGATGTATAATTGTGGAAGGGCAAAGATGGCACTAGCAGGAGGTTTGAGCCTTGGGGACCAAGATGGCACAGACAGGGTGTATATGGGACAAAGATGGCACAGGCCAGACTGTTTGGGGACATAGTTGACTTGTGCTGGGCTATTTGGGGACAAAGATGGCAAATCTTATGTGTGTTATCTGGGTGGTGGTCAGGTTCTATGTGGGCAGTGTGGACGCCAGGGCTGGCTTTGGGTTGTGCAACCTGTGATCTATGCCTGTAATTTAGGGGGTTTTAAATATACCTTTTAACGCCGTGTTTTTATGTGAATTCCAATTGATCTGTACCTGCAAAGCTGGATTTTTGTGTTATTCTGCAGATCCAGATCTGCTCTGCTATGTTTCCATACATTATTTATGTATACCTGCAAATAAAAGGTTAATATGTCTTATTCAGTTGATTAATACCTGCAATGCTGTTTCCATGTATTTATTTGATCTATACCTGCGATGCTACGTTTCATATATTATTATTGTATACCTGCAAATACAGGATTTGTATGTCTGATTCTGTTTATTTGTTATATACCTTCAGTGCTGATATCTCAAGTGAATTTCAACTGATCTGGTTTTGTGTGTTGATCTATACCTGCTATCGGCAGCAGGGACTAATATTTATATATATATATATATATATATATATATATATATATATATATATATATATATATATATATGGGCAGCAGGGGCTAATAAATGGGTTTTAGATATTTGGACAGGGGCGCAATTTCAGTGCTTGCCATAGGCGCTATTTTCAGTAGATACGCCTCTGGCCTGTACTGACCTTGGCTACATCTGACTACCCACTTAGTGTAACATACCTGGCAACTGGCTGACTACCTGGTCTCCAAGTTTAGGGCTCAATCCTTTGGTAGGTTATTCAGGGGTAAATAACTCCTGTGGTGTGTGCTCCTGGTTCTGGCGTTGCGATATAATGTCTAGTTTAGCTGTTTAGGTAATTGCAAGTCATTTGCAAACACTGACAGATTATTAATAAAGACAACAGATAACATTGGGGCCTGAGGAACTATACTTATCACCTTTTGTCCAGGTGGAGAATTTTCCATTAACAACAAAAATCCAGGTACAACAAAAATGTTGCCTAAGCCTATATTTTGTTGATTTGTACAGTAACCTTTTATGCTGCAGTGTATCAAATTCTTTCACAAAATCCAATTAAGACCTTTATCTATATTTTTGCTCATCTCTTCATAGAGTGCAATTCTTATATGAACCCCTAACAATCTTTCAAATAATTGCCCCACTTCAGATGTCAGGCTCATAGCTCTGTAATGACCCCCATGAAATTGATCCATTTTTGAATATGGGTACCACTTATGCTTTTCTCCAGTCTTTTGGTACCTCGTGGCACCGTAACATAGCAATACAGTGCTTTACTGACAAGGACAGCACCAAGGCTTACCCCAATAACAAGACGGAACTCGTATTGAGGTAAAACAGGAACTACTTTATTTGAACCAAACACACAAACTATATATACAAGTAAGAAAGCGGCAAGACAAATGTCAAAGGATCTAATTACCATGTCAGGAAGGAAGTAATTAGATCACATCCTGCAACACAATATCCGGGGAAGGACAGAATTACATGAGACATAAATAATTACATTAATTGGGAGGTAGACATAGAATGATGACAGACATAATAAACAATGGCTAGGACATACAACTAACAGGGGCTAACAGGATAAACAGCTACTGGCTGTGTATTTAGTTATTATATACACAGCAGTAAGGGGTACACAAAAGACAGTGAATGGCAGTACTAAGACCTAGCACCTTACACATTAATACATTTCTAATACATTTCTTCACAACCTAGATATTCAGCCTTCTTCTTACACCAGGGCAGGGGCGGACTGGGCCGGGGGGCAGGGGGGCAATTGCCCCCCAGGCCGCCCTAAATCTGGGCCGGATTGACGAGCATTCAATGCGGCTGCGGCCGCAAAGTTAAAAACTAAGCGGCCGCGAGCAGGATTGAATGCGGCCGTCATGCGTACCTGGTGTGGGGGGGAGGGTGGCGGTCCGCCCCCGGCTGCCGCTCATCTGAGGGGTGCCACCATGCCGGCACGCCTTCAGAAACGATGCGCGCGGCACAACATTGAAGCCACGCCCACCGTCTTCCGCGCTCAGTGCACTGGAAGGACAGGAAGAAGAAGAAGAGGAGGAGGAGGAAAAGTGAGAGTGAAAGAAGAAAAGGTAGGAAAGAGTGGATTAGTAAGTGTGTGAGAGTGATGGGTGTTATGCTGAATGTAAGTGTGTGAGAGTGATGGGTGTTATGCTGAATGTAAGTGTGTGAGAGTGATGGGTGTTATGCTGAATGTAAGTGTGTGAGAGTTATGGGTGTTATGCTGAATGTAAGTGTGTGAGAGTGATGGGTGTTATGCTGAATGTAAGTGTGTGAGAGTGATGGGTGTTATGCTGAATGTAAGTGTGTGAGAGTTATGGGTGTTATGCTGAATGTAAGTGTGTGAGAGTGATGGGTGTTATGCTGAATGTAAGTGTGTGAGAGTTATGGGTGTTATGCTGAATGTAAGTGTGTGAGAGTGATGGGTGTTATGCTGAATGTAAGTGTGTGAGAGTGATGGGTGTTATGCTGAATGTTTGTGAATGAGGGTTTCAGATAGCATGGATGTGTAAGTGTTGGGGGATAGCTTGGCATAGGGAGTCTGTAATCACATTCCTTTCATGCCCAGATTCCAGCATGTAGTGGCTGCCTAGGCATGATAGGAGTGTGATTGCTGTTATAAATTATTTTTTGGTCCAACTTCGGTGTGTTAACACTTTTATTGGACAGAATAATTCAATGACAGTATTAATATATATATATATATATATATATATATATATATATAATTGCAAACAGCAATCACACTCCTATCATGCTAAGTCAGCCAGCACATGCTAGAACCTGGGCATGATAGGATTGTGATTGTTGTTATATATATGTGTGTTTGTGTGTATATATATGTTAATATTGTTGTTGATTTTTTTGTCTAATTTTGGTGTTACTTTTAATAAAGTATTTTAAAGGTTTTTTTTGTTTTTTTTTTCAGTTTTGGCCAAGTGAATGCTGAATTTTTAGTTTCAGTCCAGAATTTTCATTTCGTTGCATCCCTACTATACACTATGCCAGTCACTAAAGTGGTAAGCCTACACCACATCAATGTTTGGCTTAGTATATAGTGATAGGGGTTGTCAGTGTCTGGCTCAATGTATAGGCACACATTGACGGTGGTACCGCATAATCCCTAAGCATATAATGATAACAAATATGCTGTACCCCTGTCAATGTTTGCCTAACCATAGAAACTATGCAGTTTTAAAGTGTGTGTGTGGGGGGGGGTGCCACATACAGGGTCTGCCACAGGTGCCAAATACTCTAGGTACCCCCCTGCATCATGCGGCTGTCAGACCCAATGGCCATGCCTCAGCTCCTCTTCCCACGTCTTAAAAGTGGTGGGATGAAGAGCTGAGGCATGCGGTGCGTGCACGCCGGCCACTTTAATTTCATTAGGCGCTGGTGGAGTGACTGCCGCACGACGGCCGCTTTCAATGTCGCTCGCAGCCGCTTTGATGGTGCAACGGGCCAGTTGACTAGACTTGCCCCCCAGGCCTTAGGCTGCCAGCCCTCCCCTGCACCAGGGTGTCCAGCTGGTATTTACAGTTCTGAGTCTCTGTGTGGGAAATGTGGTAAAACATATAATAGGGGAAAAAAGTTCTGTATGTCCAGTTTGCAATGCTAAAAACATTTTTTGTCCTATGGAATTCGTATATAAAATAACTAATTCATCAGGGGTGAACCAACATATATTATGGCTGTTTCTCCACTGAGTGGTATCTCTTGTAAAATTTACCGTATTTGCTCGATTATAAGACGAGGTTTTTTTCAGAGCAAATTCTCTGAAAAAGACCCCTCGTCTTCTAATCGGGGTCGTCTTATAATCAGACCTCAAATAGGTCTGACTATGAGACTAAGATCCAGATCCCCCACAGCGCTGCAGGGGACCTGGATCCTCCTGTCTTATGCCCCCCCAACTTACCGGTGCTTCAGACTCCCCAGTGTGTAGCCGGGGCAGCGTGTAGACGTCTGCTGCAGCCAGAAGGAGGTGCGGTTAGCACTGGGGTAGCGTGAACTCTTCTCACTGACAGCCGGGGAAGGTCTGCGCGATGGACGCAGACAACCCTCGCTGCTAACCGCACCTCCTTCCAGCTGCAGTGGAAGTTGTCTATGCGAATCGTGTGGACGTCTTCCTGCTGCCTGGACGACACACCAGGGAATCAGAAGCACCGGTAAGTTTGGGGGGGGGTGTTAAATGGGGGGCATAAGGCATTTCTGTAGGCAGAGTGCTCTATGAAATGCCTTTTAACCCCCTTAATGCCACTCTGACTCCAGAAATGCCCTTTAACCCTCTCTATAATACTCTGCCTCCCTATATGCCACTCTGCCCCATAATATGCCTTTTAACCCCCTAAATGCCAGAGTGGCATATAGGGGTTCAAAAGGCATGTCATGGGGCACAGTGGTATTTAGAGGGTTAAAAGGCATATCATGGGGCACAGTGGCATATAGGAGGTGTAAGGCATTTCTGGGGCAGAGTGGAAAGCCTGGGGGCAGATGTGCATAACTGGGGGCAGGTTGGAAAATAAAAAACAAAATATTTTTCTCAATCATAGCTTTTATTTTAAAAAAAAATAGTTTACATGAATTAACATTTACTGGTAAAACTTTTTTCCTATAGAGTCGTCTTATATTCAGGCTTTTTCTTTTTTTCCTAAATTAATATTCAGATTTGGGGGGTCGTCTTATAATCGAGCAAATACGGTAATAGCAGTTCTTTTTAAGACACACTTCATCAGATAATATTTGTGCTGCTAAATTTCTGGTCATGCAACAGTTTTAGAAATGTACCCTTTGCAGCGGATGCTACCCTCGTTAGAATCGTACATCAGCCAATTCTACAATCTGGTACATGTACTGCAAGATTTATTTCTGTGCTTTAATCAGGTCTTGATGGTGTTCCCTGTTTTTTTATGATAGCCTTATATGGATAAGGAACAAAAATCTTCCTTATTTATGTCAGCCCCACTAAAGAAAAATGCATATTACTTGCTGAGTATAAGGTTTCCCTCAGGAACTGAAAAAAAGAAATAATCCTCCACCAAATGTATGTGGACACCCCTCCTAATTATTGAGTTTGCTAATAAGTGTATAAAATCAAGCACATAGAGAGCAATCTCCATAGACAAATGGCAGCAAAATGGGTCATACTGAGACCAGTGACATTTAATAACGTCATAAACGTCATAAACGTCATAAAAGTCATAAAATCCCAACTTTGTCACAAGCCAGTTTGTGAAATTTTTGCCCTGCTACATCTGTGAGTAACAAAAGCTCAGCCACAAAGCAATAAACCATGAACACTCACATAGCGGGGCTGCCAAGTGCTGAAGTACGTAGCGTGTAAAAAATTGCCTGTTCTCTGTAGGATAACTTACCAAGGTCAAAATTGCCTCTAGAAGCAACATCAGCACAAGCATTGTGCATTGGATAATGGTTTACCATGGCCGAGCAGCTGAACACACGCCAAAAATCACTATGCGCAATGCCAAGTGATACCTACTGGAATGCATAGTGCCTACTATAAAGTTTGGTGGAGGAGGGATAATGGTCTGTGGATGGTTTTCAGGGCTTGGGTTAGGCCCTTTAGTTCCAGCCAGTGAAGGGCAACGTTATTGCTACTGCATACAAAGACATTTTAGATAAATGTATGCTTCAAACTTTGTGGTACCAGTGTGGTGGTACCAGTGTGATTCTTTTCCAGCATGACTGCGCCCCTCTGCACAAATGCGGCCTGTCGGACAGCACAGCAGTGTCTTTTGTACCGCACAGAGGAAGCGGAACCTAGCGGAGTCTCATGAATTTATGTCACATCACATGATTCCGCTCCCTTCCTGCTTGCGCTGTTTGGCACAAGAGAAGTTGCTCGCGAGCTACAAAGTAAGAAGCAGCAGCCCCTGCGTAAGTCTGCAAGTGAGAAATCTGCAGTGCAGGTAAGAGGGTGGGGTTGTATGCGTGATTGAGGGAATGAATCTGTGAATGAATGAGTATATGAATAAGTGTATGTGTGGGGAGCATGGTACAGTGAGTCTGTAAGTAACCCCATACACAAGGGGGCAGCTAGTCAGGTTTCAGCATGTGCTGGCTGGCTTGGAATGATAGGAGTGTGATTTTAACAGCAATCACAGTCCTATCATGCCCAGGTTCCTGCATTTACTGGTTGCCTGGGCATGATAGGAGTGTGATTGCTGTTAACGATCACACTCCCACATGACAAATCAGTCAGTATATGCTGGAACCTTGGTATGCCTGGGCATGATAGGAGTGTGATTGGTGTTAGCAATTATATAGATATTAATATATATATTATTTCTAATTTTGGTGTGATAACACCACACTTTTATTAAAAGTAACACACCAAAATTGGACAACAAATACAATACCAGACAATACCAGGCAACCAGTACATACTGGAATTTGTGTGTATATATATATATATATATATATATATATATATATACACACCGTATATTCCGGCGTATACGATGACTGGGCATAAAAGATGACCCTCAACTTTTCCAGGTAAAATATAGAGTTTGGGCTATACTCGCCGTATAAGACTACCCCTCTACCCAGTATACAACAACCAGCCAATGACGGCAAACTATGTACCTTACCGGTGATTGGCTGGTTGTTATACAGACATATACACACACACACACACACACACACATATATCTACACATACTAACATACGCCTGTCCATACATACACATTTATACACTGCCCTCACCACACACCCCTGCCTTTACACACACATAAAATACGGTATATATATATATATATATACACACACCAGCTTACAAACACACAAATACCTACACTGCTCTTACACACACCTGACCATACACATACACTGACCATCTCACACCAACATATATACACATACACTGCACTCACACCCCTTTCTCCCCATCTCTTACCTTTCTCATCTTTCTTCCATCCAGTTGTGGGAGCGTGAGGTCTGTCATTTCAGACCTCTTCTTTACTGCTCCCTCATCACTACGCGCCGGCAATTGATGCCGAGTGCCGGGACATGACTTCATCCCCGCGCTCGGCATCAATAGCCGGCGCGTAGTGATTAGGGAGGACGGTAGCCGAGGTCTGAAGTGCCAGACGTCGAGCTCCCTAATGTTGGGCTAGGTAGAGGGAGGTCGTGATCTCCCCAACCAGCCATGCTCATCGGGTGCCCGCTGATCAGAGGTAGTTGGGGAGATCACGATATTGTTATTTAATTTGTTTGTACAATTTTGGTGTGTTACTTTTATTAAAAATTTCTGTTTCAATCCGGAATTTTCATTTTGGTGCATCCCTAGAATAAATAGAACTATTTAATTTTTACGTATCCAGAGATAAAATGCCCTCCTGGATTTGTAGTCGGGTCAGAGGACAAAACTTTCTAGGCCCAGAAATCAGTGAGAGGCATTGTCAAGGATTTTCTGTCATTCACTTTATTTCAATCTGCATGTCTTATTAAAGGCAGTTTTTTCTCTCGGTGTAAAATGAGTGCGGCCCCGAACATATACATTTCTGATGAAGTGGTCCCCTGCAGGAAAAGCTTGGACACCCCTGCCCTAGGGTGTCTAGTTTTCAAAAATATATGGTTTTATTGGGCACATTAAACTGGCCAGGCACAAAGATGTACCAAATAGGGCATGGACACAGGATCACCAAATGTCGAAGTTCAACATTGAAAAATGTGCATGCCCCAAATGCGGCACTTTTGCCCCTAAACAGGTAGGCAAAGTATCACTGTACTCAGATGTTGCTGAACACATATTGGGGTGGTGTTTGACAGTGACATATTCCAGGAGCTGTAAATCCATACGTGAAGTAAAATGTGACTACCACAAAGTTTAACAAAGACTGGAGGTAGAATTAGTGCATGGAAAAAGTTAAAATACTAGCGAATGAAATATCTTGTGTCTAGTTTTTAAACATATATGGTTTGATGGAGTAAATTGCACTGGATGGCTTCAAAGATGTCCAAAATAGCACATGGGGGCAGAATTACCGGATTTAGAAAAAAGGTTTTGAAATAGCAAAAGGCTACTTTTACTAATTGCCCTATAACTTGCAGAAAAAAAACATAGGGTATTTTCTAAACTCAGGACAAATAGTAGAATCTATTAAACAGTTTTTTTCATTAGCTTATAAAAGATTTTTCAAGTAAAAGTCAGAAAAAGTATTTTTTATAATTTGTGTGGGTTCAGTAAATAGGAAAGAAGAAAATTAGAGCTAAACACGAGGACCGCAGAAATGTTAAAAAAAGCCATTGTCACGAAGGGTACAAAAATTTTAATCAGCCATTGTTACGTGGGGTTGAGGCAGCCATAGACTGATGCAAAGCTCGATACGTAACACCTTAGTCTGGGATCAGTATTTCTCTTTGAATGGGTTCACAGCCATTCGCTACGATTAGACTAGAATGCCCTAAAATCGCCAGAACATTAGCCTGGTATTCCCACATCTTATTATAAACAAGGCTCTCATTTTATTTATCTCTTTAATGTCTTCTACTTTATGAATGATAAACATACTTGTAACTAAAGACTAAGGTTCTTGAATCTATTAAGTCATGTATGGAAGAATACAGTAACTGTGCAGACTGCCCATCATGCCTGTATTGCGTTGGATCTTTGGCTGTGCAGACCCCAACAAGCGTGTTGTAAACAGTCAGGTCTCTTAATAAGGGATATAAACGTATGCAGCTTGTCCTGAAAGCTGCGATTATAAATGTCGGTATTTACGTTTGTTTTCACTCATAGACCTCATTGTAGTGCCATTTAACAGTAACGTTAGCGGGGTTAAATGGATAAACTTAAACCGGCAAAAAAAAGCAAGTAAAACAGACTTATCGGTGCTCAAAATCGCATACCGTTCGCTGTATATAGCGAGAGATTTAAGGAAATGCTGAGCCATTATATATTTATATATATATATATATATATATATATATATATACATACACGTTAAATATAGGCTTCTCCCACAAATTATAGTGTCATGAAAATAACACCACTTATGTTATAGGGGTACGAAATACATATTAGGGCCCCCTAATATCTCCGTCTCAGCAGGGGTTTTCCTCTCGTGCGGCAAACGTGAAGCACCTCGCCGACATGTCATCCACTGCAGCGCAGTGACGTAAAACCAAGATGGGAGGAGCCATAGAATCCTGCTTTCACTGGGCTATTGTCAGCTGGACCGTGCACGAGCAGTGGGCAGGGTGAGCATTGGAGAGACCTGCAGGCCTATTGGACGGTGCCCTGCGCGCGCGCCTCTGGCGGGAGGAGGTGTGAGAGAGGTGTTGCGTGTGATCGGCTGGAGAGTGCGCATCACCGGACAGCGGATACACCGAGCTCGAGCTGACAGAAACAGTCTGCACCTGACCGGCACGCCAGAACGTGAGCGGTCGCCGAGTAAAACCTATTGTAGCTGAAGTCACCACACGCACTGATTTACAGAATTTAACTGTGCAGTCCGGTGAATACCGAAAACCGATTACTGGGATCCGCTGCTGGACAGCCATAGTGTGAGGGCACCTCGTTCTCTGCTGCACCCCAGGCCCACCTGGTGCATCAATCCTCAGCGACAGATACATCTGGAGGTGAGATGTGGAGCATTTACAGCAAAGCAGGTCTAATGGTACAGAGACCGGCTGCGTTCATAGCCGACGCTGTATTGTTAACATAGCAGCCTATGGTCATGTCAGCATTGCTCAGAGCGTTATCAGAGAATCTAACTAAAATGCACACGCTGAGTTAATAACTCGCTGCAGGTGGGAGCTCCCCATGACATATGTTGTCCTGTTGGGGTTACTGTGGGGTGTGACGAGTTTCACGAGCTGCATCACCAGACATCTTTCCTGAATACCCAAAGTGCCCAAGTCCTGGAAATGAGACATCCCCTCAAACAGCAGACCTTTCAGGGATGACCTCTCAATATAGGAATTAACTTCTGGCTCTGGTTCCATCCAGATGCTGGGCTATGACTGGTAATTGTGTGTTTCTACCCCGATTCATCCTGCCTGCCTAAGATGTTACTCAGTTTTGTCGACCACTGTATTTTTAAAAGTTTATATGCTGATTTAACCCAGTGTTAATGTTAGTGGTTTAACTAAGACTTTTCTTGAGTGCCAGGGGTGTTGGGCACCATTTCAACTTTAGGTAAAAAGGAGAATTAGCAGCGGGGTCAGATTCATATTTATTCCCCAGTAAATACTGGTGATGTTGGTATTTTAGCAAAAATAGTTTAGTCTGGTATTTGCTGTCCAAAGTATGTTAACAAATCAGGTTATATGCTATCCACCAAACATCCTTCTGGCATTTCTAGAATGTTATTAGATCATCAGTGCAGTTACTCAGAAGCCATGTCCATCTGCTAATGTTTTCTATCACCTTACTCTTTATTGCGGATGACAGCTGTCTTGTCATGTTGTGGACCATTGTATCACTCAGGATATGTTCTTTATCCTAATTCATTAAAATGCAGAAGGACAACTAAAACAGTTATATGAATTGTTGTGTTAAACCTCTTTTTTTGTAAACTGCCTTTTTAAAAAAAAAAATTCCACATGTTCACTTTTTGATTTATATACAGATAGATGAGGAAAGTGGACCAGGCATTTGTGATGTGACATGGTTATGCATATGCTGTGGAATGCACAGAGTAACTTTTTTTTCAGTGATCAGGGGGTTGTGTGGTTTTGTGTTCTTGCTTCACATTTTTTTTTTCCCTGTGCTTTTGTTATGGATTAAGGTACCCATGATGGGAACAGATTTAGGATTAATATGCAAAATCCTGCACTGATATCTAGATTACTCTGCATACTGAGATCTGACTGCTGCATGTTAATGCCATCCCCCACCTTTAGGTTCTGTCATTGGAAAGCTGATCACAGCATCTTTTAGCACAATGGGAACAGCAGATCTGTGGCTCACAAAAAGGCATAATTCATCTGACCAAAACTGTATCACCTCCATTAGACACATGTATTTGTATCTTCCAGTGTTAGGTAGACTAGCACCTACACCGTAGCTGTGCAGCATTTTTAAAAATAGGAAATGAGGTGAAATGTTAATGACTTGCGTATATACATAGTTTCAAGTAAATATAATATTAATGCTTCACTAACTTTTGTTCATATTATAAAAGTATTCTCTGCGCAACAATACTAACTAAATCATCCCATCTTTTATGTCCTTTTCTACATCCTGGTGTTTGTAGATGCAGTTTACAACACAGTTAACACAGTTCATTGTGATCATTTTGATTAGCATTGTGCTATGTTTGTGTTGTATGCCACATATAAAAGCCAGGATATAGGGAAAAAACACAAAACTTCTTATGAGGGAAACTGTTTCAAAATTTTGTAGTACACAAGTATTTGTCTACTTTGCTGTAGTCAATGATAGACCATTGAATACAAGATTGTTTTTGTTTTTTTGTTTAGGTGGGGTTGGAATATTTGAGGACAATATTATACTGTAAATTTTTTTTTACTGTGAATTCATAAATATGTGTTCCTTTGTGTGCTCTTCAGTGGTCACTTTGGTTATAGAAGGTAACACCATCTTGACCTAAAGTCTATGCACATGGTTTATCCCCAACTATTTCCCTATTTACATATAGTTTGATTGCCGTACTCAAAAATCTGTATGTGTATTGTTTGCGCTCTTGGTATTTTGGTTTTAAATATTTGTGTTGGTAAGTTTTAGTAGTATAACACGTATATTGATAACCAATTAAGGTAATCGTGTTGTAATCCTGGCTGGTTGTAAACATTGCACATTTTATTTCACCAGTGTTCTATTGAATTGTAGTTTCGGACATTCAAAGTGATGTTACCGGTATTGTTACATTATATACATAGTATGCATTCTTTGACCTATAATCATATTGTGTGCATTTAGGTACAAACTACATTATATTTTAGTTGTAAATCAATGTTATTGTATATTTTAAATAAAAAAAATAAATAATAATTTAATTATACTGTATGATATAAAATATATATATATATATATATATATATATATATATATATATATATGAATACATGTAGAAAATTATATAATGAACGCTTGCTCTCCAAAAATTGAAATACGATGTAGAGAATTCTAAAGGTAATGCTTAGCTTTATGAATATGTCTTCATCTACCTAAAAAGTGTATCTTACTCTCATCAATTAACCTAGAATGAATGCACAGACTTACTACAGTAAAAAATATTTATTTACTGGTGCTTATTTTTTTTTTACTTTTGTTTAAGATTACAAACTAAACTTTTGGATGCCCTTCCACAATGCAGGTTGTTTGTGAGAGCCTTTGACTTTAAATGCTGCGCTTTCAGGGCAGGCCATTCTCTGTGGGAAAGACGGGATATTGTAAATTTATTTACAAAAAATCCAAACTTACCATTCCACATCTTTGAAAATGGTTTGTTAATTTAAAAAAAAAAAAAGGTGTAACTAAAGGCGAGCTATCATGAAGGTTTTTGTGAGTATGGTATGGGAAAGCCCTCTACATGATTCAGTGAAGCATGCTATGTTTGGTTCCCTGGTCTCTCTCTGTCTTTTACAGTCGGTTGCACTCCGACATTGGTCTGAAAGAACTGCTGAGTAGGTGTGCAGATGTGCAGAGGTATTTTAAGCACATATACACTTCTGTTTCTCACTTCTAGCTGGGATTCTGCAATAAACACAAATAAAGTCTGCTAAATGCGTAGAGATGCAGTGGCCCAGCAGCCAATATTTCACAAACACATTCAGGTGTGTGTTTGTTACTCTAGGGATATAGGACTAAGCCTTGTTTTTTCTGTAGTAATTTTACTTTCTGGCTATCAAATGCACCTTAATGCACATGTGGTCCCTTTTAAATTTCTTGTGGCATCCAATTTGCAAATTGGACCCTAACCCCCCCCCCTCCCTATTTTGTGTGCAGGAGATGTTTATCCAAACACATCTTCCTGTGTATGATATTTACCTCCACTCAGCTATAGCGCTGACGTGGAGAAGTCTGTGTGTGGGGGTCATATTGCAACTTTCCTGCCAATGATTGGCTGCTGTCTATTCTGAAAGGGAAACTACCATTTAATGTTTATCTACTTTTCCTTATGAAATGGGAACAGAAATTAATTTGTGAGTTCTCTGGAAGTCTACCTGATTTGTGGCCTTCGACCCACGCTAGAAAAAGCTTTGACACTGGAAGCATAGCTGTCTTGTTGATATAACATTCGACATTTAAATGCCGTTCATACTCATAAGCATAAATAAGTAGCCTCCTATTGAAAGTTAGGCTAATGTTGGTAGAAAATATACTGATTTAAAAATAAGGATTCAACTGCTCATTATGAAGGGTCAACACTGCCAAGTTCCTCCTGCAAGAAGGGCTGGGCTTGCCCTGTATAATACATAATTTAAGTGGAGACTATCACTGATTTAACTAATACATTATAGAGGCAGCCAAGCTCTTCCGACAGCAGAAGTTTATTAGGAATGGACCTTCATAGTACATTGTGAAGTCAAGGAAATGCAAACTCTCCTCCCATAAACCCCAATGGCCTCTTGTCATTTTGCTGTCCATCTGTTTGGTTGAGTGCACACGTAATTTAAAGAACAAATGTGGCCAAATCCACATTTTAAACTCTCTGTGTTATCTTTGTATAACATTCTTGATGAAATGTATTTATTAAATATCTTTGGACTGGTGCAGGGGTGATATTTTCTATTGATGTGTAACTTATTAAAAAAAAAAAAAGCCAGCCACGAAGAAATACAGTTGTGTGTGTGACTCCAAACTTGTTTTCAGTGGCATTATATCGCCGTTCTCTTGGTGTGACCATGCTCTTAATGTGTTCTAATGTTCCTAAAGAAATTTCCTTCCTTAAAACTTAATTCTGTCAAGTTATTTGCCACATATATGGGGGGGTAAAACTTGAGTGGAAAAAGAAATTCATGTGTATATATTTACCCTGAAATAGCCCAAATTATCCTTTTTTATGTTTACCAACACACATTATATATAAAATATATTTTAAACAATATTCCTAGTACTAATATAAAAAGTAAGTGAAAAATAGAATAAAAAAAGGAAATAAATCTAAACTTTTTGTATATATTTACATTATCTCAAACTTTTACTACTTTTTTTTTTTCTTGTAACAAGATTGTAGCGTGGATGATTTTATGGTGACATAACAGGGCCTTTTTAATTATTACTTAATATATTTCATATTCTCACTGTAGCTGATCAGAAAGCAGAGCTCTGCAGGACAGTATCCCTGATCGCAGTAAGTGTGATTACTGAGCAGGGGGTTATTAGAGACCCCTGCAACCTTCCAGGTTGACTCATGTTCCCTGATCAGTAGAGACACAAACTCTAGAGATGACAAACATAGATAGGAAAATGGGAGATGTTTGAACATCCAAACAGTAATGTACAAAATGCATATATTGTATGTTTCTCTCAACAAGTGAGTTTTTTGTATTTTTTTAGTGAGCATCTAGTTCAGATTATGTTCCTTTTAAGTTATTTTTATAAATTGGCAGTTGAATAAACACAGACAGATAACAATAATTGGATATTGGCCACAGTTTTGAGGATTTTAAATAATGCTATTCCCTAGAAAAGATAAATATTGTGGCGAGATAGTATTTGTTTTGTGTGGATCATGTTTTTTTTTTTTTTCCCCCCCCCGAAGTTCTGTGTGCCTTAAGGTTTTTTGTGTAATTGCTACAGGAAAATGCATAGGGAACACATGACTTTAACCCCTATATATCTGTGCTGTAGATGCATGTATACAGAGATCCAACTCTGCTGCTAAGGCTATACTAGGTGGCAACCACTGGCAAAATAAAAATGAAATCCTTTTAATTTAGATTTTAATCTTCCGAGTAGGACCCCCTCTACATAATATATTGGTTTGTCTTAGACTGTCAGTTCTAGTTTTGGCACACCCTTTGAAAATATGTATTGTATGAAGTAAAACAAAGGTGTACACACTGCGCCTGTGTATATAAACCTGAGATTAAAAATGCAGAAAATAGTGAGCGGTATACTCATGAAAGAGTGAGAGTGATACATCTATCATCTATATATGCTTATTCCTGATAAAGACAATACTGCACTATTCATTTTATTCCGTTTTTCTCCTTGTAAGGTTCTGATCCTGCTACACACGCTGAGATATGTTTGGAGAGTCTACATTCTATTTTACACAGAACATTTTTACTGTTGGACATTATTTGATCATTTTTAGCACACATTTTCCCCTTTCTATATTGTATAAGGTGCTGCGTAAATTGTTGGCGCTATATATATATATAGTGATAAGAATTTACCCTTTAAATTGCCATGAAAAATATCTGAAAGGAACATACCAGAGTGTAAAATATCATCAATGATAGTGATTATAGTTTTTATGATTGGCTAGGAAACAAAACCTTATTTTGTTCAAATTTTTGTAATGTTGTGGATGCTTATTAAAAGTGTTGGCATCCCTTATGTGTGTGACTTTTTTAACCTATAGGATTCTAAAACATAAGCTTAAATAACCTTTCATCAGGTTTCTTAACTTGTAACTATGTGGGAAAAAGTCTAGTTCAGATAAATCCTTATATGGCTATGTATTAAAAGCATGTTAAGCTAAATGCCAAGCATTCTTTGTTAAATTATATTACACTTAATCATTGTATTAAAATAATCAATTGATTTCGAAAAACCTTCAAGGTGAAAGTATTTGTTCAGAAATCAACATTTTGTGGAAAGCATCAAACTTCTGCTTTTTTGGTTTGTAATTGTGCACTGCCCTCCTCAAACTAATGCTGTTAATAGGATGTGTATTTTTCAGCTTGCTGATAACTGGCATTTGGTTATTATTCCATCTAAAGAGGAGACCTCTGAGTTCCTGAAAGCTTACACCACTATACATTTGCTTAAGGGGCAGAGGTGGTGCCGGCAGGCTGCTTTGAGGACAGAGGCCTACCATGTCAATGTCTAGCTTAGTGTATAGTGATGAGAGTTACACTGTACCATATCTGTTCAGTCAATGTTATTTACTTAGACTTATCTAATTTATTCATAAGTTAATTTATTTTCTCAATTTTCTATTTTTCCAGTTGACATACAGTTTACAAATTCCCAACAATAATTTTATTTGTATGGAGGCTGGTGGGGGTTTGCCACATCCAGGATCCTGGGTGCCAAATACTCTAGGTACGACCCTGCTACTGGCTGATCACACACATTTCAAGCACTAGTACACATTAAGTTCCTCCTCCCGAGAATGAGCAAAACAGTTGTTACCGGGAAAAAAAAAAAAATGTATATTGCAAAAAAATGGCTGGCTACTCTTGTTCACAGAAGAGTTAATATACTTGTCAGTAGAATTGGTGTTGGGCTTTCATTCTTTAAATAGTGCCTATAACTCTTCTTCATGACATCTCGCATTTCAGTGATTTGTGTTCAACCCATATCAGTGCTGTAATCAGGGCCCAGAATGCTCTTGACAATGCATTACATTGCTATCCTTGCATTTAGGCTTGATTGATTTAATTCACCATTAGGGAGGAAGGCTTTTGTTATCTGTAAATAGAATATGTGAAACCAGCAATTTTGTAAGGCTTGAAAAGATACTACCCTTGGGAGAATTGGATATCACTCCATCTCTCTATAGCAATAATGTTTTCTGTCAAATTTGTAAGATTCTCCTGACTGCGTGTTTTATGTTAAAGCTGCCAGCTGTGTTGTACACAGCATCAGCACCATTTATTTGTTTGTCCTACACATATGTTGTATTAAAGTGCAGTTTTGAGATAAAGTGCAAATTAGTGTGCCAGCTAAGGCAATATTCCCACTGATTGCTCTTTATAAATACGTGCTTAGCATGCGTGAATGTCATTTACTAATATTGCTAAGTTAAAGTTCTTGCTGGAAATGGAAGATAATTTGTATGCACCTTAAAAAGCCAATGAAATAATATATATGTAAAGCAAGCAGTTGTATGCTGTGCAGAATACTCCAGGACTGAATAAATCTGTACACGTTGTCGTAGCCAAAAAGGTCTGTTTTTGCATTTACATCGTCAAACTTTGTTACACATGAATTTCTACCTGACGTATAGGTCATCTGAGACTTCCTAACATGTGCAAGCATACTTCAACAGAATTTAGGGGTCCCAAAGACACCCAATTTGCTGTTAATTTTAGTTTCAGAGGAAGTAAAATAAAGCTTCACCAAGGTGTACAAATTAGCTGAAATGCCCATCATTAAAATGATGAGAGAGAATAAAATTTTGGTAGTCAAGTTAAATAAGTGTCCCATCACATTTTTGTGATGACAAGTGTATTTACAAACTATATTGCTTTTATTTCTACTGTCCAGGCTATACAAAGGCTGGTGGTAAAATGTGTGCATGGAATAAGTTAAGATACCAGCATTTGAAATACCCTGGGGTATCTGGTTTTCAAAAAGATATGGCTTTATTGGGCACATTGGCCAGGCTCAAAGATGTACCAAATAGGGCATGGGCACAGGATCACCAAATGTCAAAGTTCAACATTGAAAAATGCGCAAGCCCCAAATGTCTCTTATCCCCCCTAACAGCCAGGAAAACCAATGCATGGGTGGTATCACTGTAGTCGGGGGATGTTACTGACCACATATTGGGGTGTCGTGTGACATACCAGGACCTGTAAATTCATACCTGAAGTAAAATGTATGTGGGGAAAAAAAAAAAAGAAATGACAAAGTTTGACAAAGACTGGTGGTATAATTAGTGCATGGAAAAAGTTTAAAATACTAGCATTTGAAATACCCTGGGGTGTCTCTTCCTCAAAAATGGAACAGACACCCTAGTTGATGGGATCGCCATGGCGACTGATAATTTTGTCCTGGCGCCTAGGTGTTTGTGAGCCAAACCATATAATTGTGTCCAGATCCAGATCCCCTGCGGCACTGCAGGGGACGTCTGTGCGATGCAGACAACCCCGCTGCTGCCAGCGGCTCCACCCACCCTCTTCACTGAACCGGCTGTCACTGCCCACGAAGGTTACCGAGTCGCGCTGGCCAGCTGATTCAATTCTATTTAGGATCAATGGGGACGGCTTCTTAAAATTCCACCCCTGTCGATTCGAAATAGAAGTGAATCAGCCGGCTATGCTCAATAACTTCGTGGGTGGAACCAGCACTGCTCAATGACCTTTGTGGGCGGTGCCAGCCCTGTTCAGTGAGGAGGGTGGGTGGAGCCGCCGGCAGCAGCAGCGGGGTTGTCTGCATCGCGCAGATGTTTGACAGCGGGAATCCAACAGAGTGCACATTTGGGTCTTCGGTCAGGTAAGTTGAAGTAACTGGGGGCATGCTTGGCAGTGGGAGGCTAGGACAAAGATGGCTATGGGAGACTGGGGGCAAAGGCAAACTCTGTCCCCAATTTGCTATCGGCATCTTTGTCACTAAACATGGGTCTATGGGAAGCTATTTAGTGACAAAGATGCCTATGGGAAACTGGGGACAGAGTTAATTAATGATAATTAAAAGTATGCACTGGTGCTTTTTAGTGTGGTTGCAGGGCAAAGTGCTGGGGCAAAGTGTGAGTGCAGGTCAAAGCGGGGGCCAGGGTAAAGTGTGAGACTGTGAGTGCTGGGTGAGTGTAGGGAAAAGAAAAGTCCTGGCTCCTAACTTTTTTAGCTGGCTCCTAGATTGAAAACAAATTTGTCAAGCCCTTATCTAAAGAAAGCCCTTCGTATTTTGAAAAAACAACATATAACTTGCGTGGTTTCAGTAAACGTCAAAGAAGAAAATTAAAGCTAAGCATGAGCACCGCAGAAATGTTAAAACAGCCGTTGTCACAAAGGGTAAAAAAAAAAAAGCCATTGATACGAATGGGTTAATAGGCTACAGGTGGCCCCAATCAATTTACCGGATACCTGGGTCGCAGTCCTTGGAAAATAAGGACTGAACGTTACAGTACATAGACACCCTGTTTATGGGATGGAGAACCCTGCTCTTCTGGTTATGCCACTCCAGGGACCCAAAATACACAGAAGAAACCATATGCATAAATATTTATTATACTATACTCTCCCAGGGGCTGTACTTTCCCAGTATACATGGCAGGAACGGTTACACTCTGGGTCGTAAATAATCACCCTTTAGGACCACAACTCTCTCTCTCTCTGTCAAGATATATATACACCGGTATTTACAAACACAGTGACTGACTTATACCCACTGGCGCACACAAACGGTAAAATACCTATTTTTACAATACATACAATTTTTGGCTGGGTTGGGACAGCTTTTCTGCTGTTTGCTCCCTCACACGCTGTTGGAGTCCTCACACTGCTTGCTTCTCTCAGATCTAAAATCTAGGAAGTGATTTCATGTCACCATTGCGGCCAGGCATTTGTCGAGCCTTGATATAATGTGTGTGTATAATGTATTTGTATGTCAAATACGTTGCATAAAACAAAATAAAACTAAAGAAGAAAAGGCTTATGATGCCTGTTCATATATTTTATAATTATTTTGTTTCTACCTGCAGGCAATCTGTATCACAGCAATGGAGACCCCAGACTCTCTAGTTCTTTTATATTCATCTAATTTTAGATGTATGTAAACATGGCTTACAGTTTTGGCTCAATGTATATATGTGGTGTTAACTAAAACATGCACGTGGCCACAGGAAAAATTATCTGAGAACCAATGATTTTAGATGTTGTTTAACCCCTCGATGACGATTGCCGGTCTGGGCACGCCACGGAAAAACATGTCGTTAACGACAAATGACGTGCCAGGACCGTCATTTGTTAAAAGGGGTAAAAAAAATCGATCCGTGATCGATTTTTTTTATTTATTTATTTATTTTTTACCCAAACGGCGTTGCTGTAATGCCTCGACCTCGAGGCATTCAGCAACCCCACGATCGGCATCAGGGGCCATGTCTGGCCCCTCCCCGGGGCGTCAACATCCGCCATACAATGTATGGCGGCGGACACCCGTTTTAAAAGCGTTAAGGAGGCGATCAACGATCACCTCCTAAACTTAAATGGTGTTGCTGGAATGCCTCGATCAGGAGGCATCCAGTGACACCAAACACTTACCTTAGGATGGACTGTGACCGCTCCGGAGAGCGGTGACAGCCGCAGCTGCCGGTGATCTTTGCCATCAGCAAGATGGCGGTGGCCCGGGAAAAAACCAATAAAGACGAAAAAGTTTGCTAGAGGGTCTCCAGACCCTCTAGAGAACTCTGGCTCCACTTGCAGGTTGAATACAGGTACTGCATGCAACCATGCAAGTCAATGGAGCCCAGCTTTCTAATCACAGTGTGATTAGTAAAAATAAAATAAAATAAAATAAAATTAATAATAATTAGAAAAAAATAGTAAAAAAAACAGTACAATGTAAAAATAATTTCCCTCTGATGTCACTATCAGGGGAACCTTCAAGTTGAAAAAAAATGTTAAAAATGTTTTAAAGGCAAAAAAAAATTAAAATATATATATAAAAAATATATTTTTGTGAGCAAGTCCTAAAATTAGCACATTAGCTTAAAACAATTCTCGCATGGAAAGAGTTAAAATATTAGCATATTAAATGCCCATGGGGTGTCTACTTTTAAAAAATGTATGATTTGATGGGGTAAATTGAATTGGCCGGATTCAACAATGTCCCAATTAACACGGGGGGGAAGGATGGCCACACATCTAATTTCCAATTAGAAAAATGCACACGTACCAAATGTGGCCTTTTAGTTCCCCCAAAAAATGACAAACCCATGCATGTGGGGTATCACTGTACTCAGATGTTGCTGAACACATATTGGGGTGTCGTGTGACAGCGGCATATACCAGGAGCTGTAAATTCATACATAAAGTAGGTGTGTGTGGGAAAAATACACACAAAAGAATACTACTGCAAACTTTGAAAAAATGCTGGTGGTAAAATGTGTGCATGCAAAGAGTTAAAATACCAGCATTTAAAATACCCTATGGTGTCTAGTTTTAAAAAATATATGGTTTTGTTGGGCACACTGAAATGGCCCGGCTCAAAGATGTACCAAATAGGGCATGGGCAGTGGATCCCCAAATGCCAAAGTTCAACATTGAAAATGCGCATGCCCCAAATGTGGCCCTTTTGCCCCCAAACAGCCAGGCAAAATCATTCATGTGAGGTATCGCTGAGATGTTGCTAAACACATATTGGGGTGTTTTATGACATATACCAGAACCTGCTTATTCATACCTAAAGTAAAATGTGTGTGAAAAAACAAATGCAAAAAAAATTACTACCATAAAGTTGGACAAAGGCTGATGGTAGAATTAGTGCTTGGAAAGGGTTAAAATACTAGCATTGGGAATACCCCGGGCTGTCTAGTTTACAAAAATATATGACTTGATGGGGTAAATTGCATTGGCCGGCTTCAAAGATACCCGAAATGGCACATGGGGGGAAGAATTACCAGATTTGGAAAAAATGGCTTTGAAATAGCAAAACGCTACCTGTACTTTTTGCCCCATAATGTGTAGAAAAAAGCAAAAAAACATAAAAACATTGGGTATTTCTAAACTCAGGACAAATAGTAGAATCTATTTAGCAGGTTTTTTTCATTACCTTTAGCTCACCTTTCCTAGTCCCTCTCCTGCAATACTTATAGTAGTGTGGCTGCTCCATTCCCAACAACGGCACTTTTACCTATTGTGTAATCTACCCTAAATCCCTCTAGATTGTAAACTCGTTTGAGCAGGGCCCTCCTCACCTCTTGTTTCTGTAAGTAAAATTGTCCTATCTACCCATTGTACAGCGCTACAGAATTTGATGGCACTATATAAAACAATAAGTGCTTCAAGGAAAGGTGTGGATTATTAAAAATTAAAAACACAGTTCTGTATTTCCTTAAACGTTATTTTCAGAAGTACAATTTGTGTGGTAAAAAAAACATGAAATATATCAGTACCAAAAAGTTTGACAAAGAGTGGCAATATAATTAGTGCATGGAAAGGGTTAAAATACCAGCATTTGAAATATCTTGGTGTCTTGTTTTCAAAAATAATATGGTTTCATGGGGTAAATTGCTTTGGCCCGGCTTTACCCGAAAAAGCAGTTTTTTTTATTAGCTTTTTTAGATGCGTAAAAGATTTTTCTAATGAAAGTGAGCAAAAGTGCTTTTTTCAATTTTTTTTTATAGCAAATGATATGATCAGAAAATGATACCTGAAGAAAGACCTTCTTGTCCTGGGAAAAAATAGAACTTGTATGGGTACACTAAATGGGAGAGGAGAAAATTGCAGCTAACTCTATCCACTCGAGCGCCGCAAAAGTGTTAAAACAGCCTTGGTCACAAAGGTTACAAAAAATAAAAAAACAGCCTGGTCCTTAAGGGGTTAAAGAATGTGAATCTTGGCTCTTGTTTGCTCCTTTTTTTTTTTTTGCCTCCAAGCCCATGAAACATTTGCCAGGCTGTGATATACTTATAAATATCAAGTATCTTTTGTTGATGGTGTTGGGGTATTTATGGCAAGGTTTCTACCAAAGTCCTGTGAATTGCCTGTTTTGGCTGGCATTAGTGGTTTTCTGGTTTCTGATTGTCCAACTACTTTTCACTTTTCTTAGCTCTTTCTTTTTTACTCAGTTTTTTCGTCTTTTTTTGTCCTATATTTGCCCATGTGTCTATAATGTTATGAAGCAAAAATGGTTTTAGTCGCCATTGTTCATGTGGTACATGGAAAAGTTTTTGTGTGTTTGAACCGATGCCTAAATGACTCTTCCTTCAGTGTAACTAAACGAAAATGTATGTAGTTAGAATACAACATTGTTTTAAATAAGGAAGTCGCTTATCTTTCTGTGCATGTTAAAAAAACAAAACAAAACAAAAAAAAAAAAACATTTTTGAAAGCCTGTAAGATAAGCACATTTTGCAGTTACTTTTAACTTTCCTGCCATGCTTCAAGGAAAGGTGTGGATTATTAAAAATTAAAAACACAGTTCTGTATTTCCTTAAACGTTATTTTCAGAAGCAACAACAAAGTAGACTTGTGATAGATTATTGTATGTGTAGGTTTTAATGCATGCATTTATGTTGCTATAACACAAACTTCCTTTAAAGGCGTTTTCCAAGATATGTTTTACTAGTGCTAGATTAAAATGTTTCCAAAAATATTGCGCCTTTTTAGATTTGTAAAAACGGTTCTAGTGTGTAGTGTATTTTTTTACAGGAGCTCCGTATTGGCCATCTTTAAATGGCCCAGCTCTATTACGCATTTATGATACTGCATATGGTAAACAATAGTATCCCAGGTGGACAGTCTGGCTAATAGAATTCTATTTTTTTCCAATGGGATCTCCTCTTTTATGTAACATTTAGAGCCGATATTCACTTACTGTATTTTGGCAGTGTTGTAATATTTAAATGGACACTGCCATCGTGTGGCAGAGATCTGTATGTCAGTCCTTATAGAAACTTGTTACTTACTAATATTAGTATTATTTACAATAATTAAAGTGTGTACATAGTGTCAAGTGTGGTGGATTTTAGTGGAATCGAGTTAGCCTGCTAACTTAAGTGTTTATCTGAATTTGTCAGAAAATCTATTGGTTGTCTCACTTCAACTGACAAGAGTGCAGATTTTAAATTACTTTGAAAGTGAGATTAATGGGAGCAATAATCTTTTTTGTTCTGCCTCTTTAAAAGCATTCATATTTAGTGTTTTAAGGAAGAAATAGGTCTAGTGACATAAATAGGTATATCAATGTCATTATTAATTTATTCTGATAAAATAAAGTACAATTTAACCATTGATTGTAAAGATTCCAGTAAACCTGTCTGTTTTTTTGCTTAACTGGGTGCTAATCTATATGCTCTATATATGTAATCTATCTATATAATTATGTAACAAAGACAGGACACCAATTAAACCATATTTATTTGGATAATATACACGTTTCACAACTTTATATTTTAATCTTTTCTGTAGGGACTATATTTGAATGAAGTCAGACACTACGTATTGTGAAGGGCCAGCCCTAGTGTGTTTCTCCTACATAAATGCCTGAGTTGGCACTACATATTGCCATCTAAGTGATTTAACTATGCCATTTTACAAGACTACCTCAGCCCTTTGTTGAAGGAGAAAACATGACCTTCCCGTTATACATAAAGAATTTGGCGAGTTGATAATGAAGGTCTCCAAGTTTGTTTTTCATTTACCTACTCTTTATTTCTGCTTTGTTCATCATTACGGAGCAATTACACTAGTCTAGTGACTTTAGGAATATCACTAATGGAAATTTACAGCATATTTTTTTTTATGTTCCCCTATCAAGCCTTTTTAAAATCTATTTAGGGAACTGTGTTGTGGTGGATCCCTCTTCCAGACACTAGGTGGAGCAGTTTGCTGAAGTTTGTGAAGTACTGTGTACATATACTCCAACGCCCTTAATGAAACTAATACCATCTTTCAAGCTATGATTTGTGTGTATTGCCCATTAGTAATGCTGAATCTTCCTGTACTGCCCAGGATCTTCATGCTGAATCGTGATATTAAAAGTGTGAGCAAAATAACAAATTGTATGTATTTTAGTAATGTAACTCAGTATAACTGTATCCCAGCATATAGATTAGTAGAATACTTAGCTTGACTCTGGTAATATCGCAAACTATGTATTGTCTGTCTACCATTTGAAGGGACTACAGAACACAGTGGCACTTCAGAAATGCTATTTTGGAGCTTATCTATGCTCACATAGAATGAGATGTTCTTCCACTAATACAGATTTTTTAAGATGTGTATAAACAGGCCATAAACAGTAGTCACGCATTTGTGTTCAACAGCACTTACCGTTGAACCAAAATCCAAAGATCCTCAGCTAGCCAGTGGTTTTGCTTCTTGTATATTTGTCGATCAAAGGTACAAGCTTCTAAGTATATTTTAATAATGTTAGTTTGAGTTCTTTCTTGAGAACAGTTCATCCTAGTCAATGAGCTCCAGGCATGTTCTTAGTGTGCTGAAGTTGGCCTTCCTAAAAACTGTTAAGGTGCAGCTTCTACTAATTTGCTTTTGTGAATGAGTCTCTAATGCCACCATGTTATAGTTACTATTCCTTAAATGGTCCATTACTTGAATATTTGACAAAACCTCAAGATTTGCAGATATGCAACTTTTTCTTAAGATATACAATTATTGTTGGAGTTTGCCTTTAGCAACTTTTAAAAGACGTTTTATTTTAGTGACCACCTCGCCAAATCTAGAAGACAAAAGGCCCCGTTGCTTAGTTTGTTGCACTTTGAAGAAAGCCTTCAGATAAGTTTGAGGGAACTAATTTAACTAAACAAAAAATAATTTCTCAGTTCAATTTACAGTTTTCAAGAACATTTCAATGTTAAGCATTTGAAAGCAATTCTTAAAATGAATACTATTATATGCCTTATAGGAACTCTTAGAAACTTCCTTATCCCATTGCCACTCAGTTTACTTTCTAATAGCACCTTCCAGTGTTTAACCTTAACTTTTGTATCTTCTTGAAACGTCCACGAACATTACAGGTGTTTGGCATTTAATGTCCATGTCTATTACAGGTATTTAGCGTTTTCACAGTAAATTACCATTCTGTCCACAGAAATCAGATTGGTCTTTAGTTTGATCGTATTACGCTGACACTTTACATAATTGTGTATGTTCAGTTTTCCATTTTAATAGTGTTAGTTCATGTGTATTGCCTTTTGTACAACCGGATATTAATAGTATCAGTACGCATGTACATGCTCGTGCTCTTTATTGTGGTATGTGTATATTTCTGTAGCATAACATTTAGTGTCAGTGAAGGAAGACTTGAATGGGTGATCAACACACCTTTATTGTTACCACAAAATTTAACTCCTTGATCGTCACCTGTGACCTATTTTGAAAGAATTACCATGTCTGGTTTATTATGTAAAACAAATTACACTGGGAAACTGTAAATTACAAGCAAATATTGTATCCCTGTGTAATTGCAAGATGGGTTAACTGCCTGGTCATGCTAGAATTTACTTTATATTTCCCGTGCATGTTGCAGTTAGGTAAGTTGAAGAGGAGGAGTAAGACCTCTTGCAGAGAAGGTCATGTGATTCTTGTTAATATGGGGTTAACTGGTTTCACTGCACTGCTGCTGATTATGAAGAGCGCAGGCTAAGACACTGACATCCTGTGTAACACAGCATGCTCGTGTAATACACAAAATAACTCGCTTCTCTCCACCATGGCATCTCTGCTGGCAGGTGCTTCTAATATTGGGAGCTTCTTTTGTCTTGTCCGACGTCGCTATAAAAGAAGACGCAAGAAACGTTCTGAAAGAAGAGGTATGGGTTGTAGTTTTGCGATATGATTTTTATTTGTGGTGCGTGTGTTTTTACAACTTTAATTAATAATCACCTTTATTTGTCAAAATGTGGTATTTTGAAAATGCAGTTAATGGAATACTGTTTCAAGAATACATGTTAACGCTACAGTAGCTTGAAATCATACTATATATTGTACTATATACGCTGAAGCTCAGACCCATTAAAATGTGATATTGTAACTGCTAAACCCAATTGATGTGGACCTTGAATATTTCTCCACCTGTTGTTGATCAAGGTGCACATGAAAAATTCTGTTGTAAGGATTTATAGGAATTTCAAATTTTCAATGACCAGTGAACTACTACATGATAAATTTCCCTTCTCTATCTCGCTTCGTTGACTAAGACTGTACAAAGTATTTTTGATTAAGTAAGTATATCCTTACCTGGAGCAATGGACACAATGGATGTTTTGGATTCCTTTTAATATGTGAATTGCATTTGTTGCGTTGTGTAAATACTTTCAGCTCGACGTTCTTTGTGTATAATGAAGTTCCATACTTATATATTATTTCTAGAAAAACTAAACATCTCCTTGTAACAGCTGTATCCATAAAGAAGTATGTGCTGTATTATAATTGATGTGTCCTGTCCTGTTGTACATCATTTTAACAAATAAATAGGAACAGCAGATAAAAAGCTGGTTGTCTGGTTACTGTAAAATTGCTAATAAACATTTTCTACTATATTACAGCTCTTATCTGACAGCTGTTTTCCATTAAATAACATAATTTCCATAGCCCCTCTTTCCTCTTCGTTAATTTCTCATTGTGAGTTCCCTTTGCAACTTTAACGGCTTTAAGCTCCGAATTCCGGGATGCTAAGCACTCATTGAGGGGCAATAAGCATCGTGCAATTGCGGCAGTTGCATTTCCCCCATATACATTTGTCAGTTATGGTTAGGCAGAGAATTACAATCGTTAGTTATTTTTATTGGTAGTGACTGAAACTGTGTGTGTGTGTATATATATATATATATATATATATATATATATATATATATATATATATATATATATATATATATATATATAATATTGTGTGTGTATGTATATGTGTATATATATATATATATATATATATATATATATATATATATATATATATATATATATATATATATAATATTGTGTGTATACACTGTGAACAAAAGTATTGCATTCAGGTGTTTCAATCAGACCCATTTCTACGGGCTGACCTTGGAGTGAATTTGCTGGGACATCCACTGATGGGCAGCAACAATTGTGTCTCTAAAATCATTGCTAATGTCTTTTGCTCCTTGGCAATGCCTCAGACCAGCAAACTGCTAAAACTTTGGCTTCTGTAGAGGTGGTCACACTAGTCTGCTACTTACTATCTCCATTCTGATAAAAGCACTAAGGGTGTACTTAGTTTTTCACACATGGTTTCTCCATTTATTTTTGTTGAGTAAGTCATGACACAGTGTAATATGTCATCTGAGGTTGTATTCACCTAATTTTTAGACCTGCAAAGGAACAGATGATTGTTATTATGTCCTGATATGTAAAACCATAGAATTTAAAGAGTGTACTTTTTCATACGACTCTATATACACACACACACACTATATGGACAAAAGTGTTGGGACACCAGAATTTTATATTCTAAATTTATAGACATTAATATTAAGTTGCTTCCCTGTTTTCCAGCTACGACAACTTCAACTCATTTGGGAAGGCTTTCCACAGGATTTTGGAGTGTTTCTGTGAGATTTCAGCTTTCTATTCAGCCAAAAGAGCATTTGTGAGGCCAGGCACTGGTGTTAGACAAGAAGGGCTGGTTTGCAGTCTCCATTTCAGTTTATCCCAAAGGTGTTCGATGAGGTTGAGGTCAGGGCTCTGTGTGGGCCGGTCAAGTTCTTCCACACCAAACTCATCCAACCATGTCTTTATGAACCTTTATGGTCCCAGAAGAGTGGAAGCTGTTATAGCTGCAAAGGGGGGACCTATTTCATATTAATGTATTTAGAATGCAATGTCATCAAATTTGATGCAACGGTCAGGTGTCCCAATACTTTTGTCACTTTTGTGTGTGTTTATATGTATGTCTATGTGTGTGTGTATATGCATATGTGTGTGTGTGTGTGTATATATGTGTGTATATATATATATATATACACACACCTTGTAATTAAGAAATCACACTTGTTGCTTTAGACAGTTTAAATGTTTTAAATACATTTTGATGACTGCCCAAGTTTGATTGTATATTTATTGCTCTTTTGGTCAATTAGACCCAAGGGACAAAGGATCAAGCATTTGTACTTTTAACACATGGTCTTTTGAATAAAAAGCATATTTTCTATTAAATATCAGTTAATAGGATTGCAGCTATGGTTGATTTAGCAATCAAATTATCACAGCAGCCTGTGGACAAGTTAATTTAAAAATTCAAGGCTTCTGAAGAACCATTAGCATGACAGATTTTGAACGATAAAACCAATGCAAATCTCCAATTGACTCTTTCTGCTATAGCAAACAGATTTGCTGAGGGATTGAGCTTCTCTCTTTCTTATCTGTCATTCCAATAGTTATCTCAAATCTGAAGTCTCCTGTGGGAAAATAAAATCCAGGTAGCGCTTCTGAGTCTAGCTTTCCTAAAGCTGCTTCAGTTTGTATTATGATTTTTATCAGTGGGTTCCCAGACGTCACATAACTGACACATTTCACTGCATTTAATTTGTCTCTTCACTTGTTTTCTGTAGAAATGGTTCCACAGTGCATTGGCAAACAGTCCTAGAAACTCTAACATACCAGAACCCCCAAATGTCAGCATTCTGGTAATACTGATTCATTGACCAATTGTTCAATGATTGATCTTTTGTCAATGGGCAGGCTCCCAGTACAATGAATTCTGAATTCTTAAAACATTGTCTTTAATTTTTTCAGAAAATATTTGTAACGGTTTATTATAATTTGATTTCTAGCAGTCACCATGTCAATTGCGGCAGTGAAAGCTCTTTATAGCCAGGCATTTTAGGAACCATGGCTACCTGAGTTTTTGGACAGGATTACACCATACTAAATGTTTTGTCACAGTGGAACCATGTGCATGAATTCCATGCGAATACTGCTTACCGGGAATGCATAGTGCCTGTTGTATAGTTTGGTGGAGGAGTGATAATAGTCTTGGGCTAGGCCAGTAAAGGAAGATAAAGACATGGTTTGACGTGTTTGGTGTGGAGGAACTCAAGTGGCCTGCACAGAGCCCAGACCTCAACCACACTGAACACTTTTGGGATGAATTGGTAAGCCGATTGTGAGCCAGGGATTCTTTTTCATAATTTAAGGCCCTTTTGGATGAAAGGGCGCAAATTTCCACAAGCACACTTCAAAATCTAATGAAGGCTGTAACTACAACAAAGGGGGTATCAACATACTTTTGGTCGTAATAGTGTGTATTGTACTGTTTGCGTTAGAAGACACCATTAGTCTCTGTAGGCCTTATTTAGTCTCATTCTTTGTGTAATGATATGTGTATCAATATTTAGGTTCTTGTTGTAAGGAAAATATAATATTAAAATCATAATGCAGAACCCTCTTCATATTACATCAGGATAATGCTTAAATGCTTTTGACTATCGGTAAAGTGTGTGTTTTTTTCTTTTTAATGGTAAAACATGTTTCTATGTAGATGTAGTGTACATCCAGTAGCTAGAGGCAGCTTGCCTATATGTGTGGTTTCAGGCGACTTATGGGATATGGGATATTGCAAATAAATACTGAAACACTTTCTTTTAGGCAAGTTCTAATCTTTTTGGAATTTTGTAGTAGTACGAACAAAAGAGATATCATTCATACATTTTTGCTGATGTTTATGAAACATGAACCATGTTTAATTGCATTGAATGCATGCCACACTAGACTTGCTTTTGCAGAGTGGGCTTCATGTTCTGAGTTTCTGACAGTAGACTGTTCCTTGCCCAATTTCTATATGATAATGAACGTCAAAGGTTTTCCTGTAAGTAAATTGTTTGTGCACAGATGTGACATATGCCTTCTAGTTGAACAGGAGGGCCTACCGTGAGTTTAGCAATGTCACAGTTTAACAGGGCTTTATAACTGTACTGTCTCGTATGATGGGTGGAAAAACCCCACCTGTCTCATTTTCTTTCCTGTAATTCTGAAGGCATAGAATGCTTTTTTAAATCAGTAACTTGTTCTACTTTTGCTCTGCCCAACCTAATCTCTAAGTCTACTGAATGTGCTTAAGGGATCTATTGGCAACCGGCTAGAAATAGTTGTTACAGTAACACACCTCATTGGTCTGTTAAAGCCTTAGTGCAAAGAATCTTTGAAGATCCCTAAGAATACAATTTCTGATCCACTGTTCTTGAGAGATATTTGCATAGAATGGTTAAGCACTGGGGAGAGTGAGGTCCAGTGAGTGGGGGAGAGTGAGGTCCAGTGAGTGGGGGAGGTATTGAGGTCCAGTGAGTGGGGGAGGTATTGAGGTCCAGTGAGTGGGGGAGGTATTGAGGTCCAGTGAGTGGGGGAGGTATTGAGGTCCAGTGAGAGACGTTCACTGAGAAGAGGCTGTGGTCCAGTGAGAGACGTTCACAGGGGTAACTGAGGCACAATTAGATGTGCAAATTCATCCATGACAATGCCTTTATTAGAGCCATAGAAATGTAATCCTTATGTACACTTTTAAAACCTTTTACCTTATGATGCATTAGACTTTTCAAAACATAAACACAGGTAGTATCATTATAGTTTTACTACAGCTATGTTCCATTTTTTTCTCTTACAAAATGCCGAACTGAGCGATAAAGGGGTTAAGTAATTTCCCATGTTGTCAGCAGCTATGTGTTTTGGCACTATTTTCTAATCCTAGATCCATTTCTTTCTGCCATTTAGTGAGTGAAATTGAAATAATGTGGTACGTAGTTAGAAAGGCACTTGGGAACCATGTCACAAATTAGAACTGTCACAAACATTTTACTGAAGCTGCGGCAAATAAGATGGGGCAGCCCGCTCAGCACCATAGAAGTACCTCCCTCATTTTATTATTGGTATCTCACTGAATCACTATGCCAGTATATCCCAGGCTATGAACGCTATTCCGGTAGTGATAAATTAGCATTTTTGTATATTTATTTGTGAGTATGATGCAGGCAATGTAATAAAAAAGTATCACTTTTTTGAGGGGGGAAAAAATCGTACATGCGATTAAAATATCTCTTGCATGTACGTTTGGTATATTTCCTCACTGTTGGATACTTGTAAATGCCAAATGTAATCACACTGTAAATAAGAGGCATTGTCTTACCACAAGCTACATGCATTTACAAAATAGTATTTTATTAAACAATGAATGGACTAGGACATGTAAAAGTTCCGTACGCAGACACCTGTAGCCCATGGAACAGCGCAGCTAAGTTAAAGGGGCCTTGACTGGCTGGGAGGTGGGCGTAGGATAATGGGGTTACAGGATTTTGGGAGCTCCTGTATAAATAGGTCCCTCCACTTTGTAGCTGTCACGTCTAATCAGATTTTCTTACCTGAATCTTACCTCCCTTCCTCCCTGTTTTTAGTATGGTGACCAAGGTTTTTCTCGTCAATATCACAGTGACCTGGCTGGTCAGTGTAAGGTGGGGTTGGAATAATGGTTGGTTAATAGGAAATAGTGTGTTTATGGTTTGGTTGGTTGGTGGTTTCGAGCTGGTCTGTGGCTCAGAACCTGGTGTGGAAAGGTGTGCTCGGGATGCTCTTTCCCGATCGGTTTTGTTGTTGGCGTTAATTGTGGTGTTATATGTAGGGGGGGGTGATTGATTGGAAAACAATGGGGGAATGCATGCACTGTATTACTTTTGGTGGCAATTCTGGCAATGGCACCACTAATTATTAACATAATTTTTTTTTCTGTGAGCAAATTTTTATCCGTACGGTTTGTGTCCGTGTGTTTATTTGATTAGGGAGTTATGGTATTGGGAATCCGGGGCCACAAAATTGACAGTAACTCAGTCAAGAGTGTGTGACAGGGCTTGTGAAAATCATTATTCACGATTGTTCACAAACTCAGGAGTCCTTTTCAAAGTTTGTAGTTATATACCCATGCTAGAAATGTGTCTGGATTTACACAAAATGTAAATTGAAACCCATTAAAGATTTGCCCCTTTTTATACCACATTGCTTTTGTCTGTGATTTATCTCTTCTTCATTCACCTGAAAATTCAATTTATTGAATTAACTCATTCACTTCAGTGGCTTCACCATGTACTAGATTTTGGAGATGTCAGGTTTTCTTGGGGTAATTTAAAAAAAAAATATGTTCTTTATGTTGGCTGTGTTGATCTACATATCTTGCTTGATGTTGTTGGGAGTAATAGTGTATCCAGCCTACATGCTACTTTCTTGATTTTTATATATATATACTCACAGCTTCTGCCTGAAATAAAATTTGCAAAGGTAGACAGTATTGTAGGATAAGCATAATGAATCTTTCACATTTTGCTGGGCAGAGTAGCCTTGAACACATTCCAAAATGAACCTTGAAAAATGTATTCATTACAGCAAGACCCAGCCAGGCATGATATCAAGCACAGCTATTATTCTCATCTACATTATAACATGATGAATACTGTCTGACAATCAAGCTGCTACTTTATGGAAAGTCCTTATTTGTTTTAAGCTGGCCTATTTGGTCATCGTTTCACTGTAGTCTCCTTGTTTGCCTTTTTTTTTTTTTCTTTTTTGAAAAAAGTATCTTATACTAATAATTTTACTGTCACTATACACATGGCGTGAGTTTAATCTTAACTGTCTAATCCATACATCTTTAGGTTCTCCATAGGTATTTTAATTAGCCTTTATTCTTCAGACCTTTTAGTTTCAACCTTACAATACATTTTTCATAGCTTTTCCTAGATAGCAAACATTCTGTATTTGCCTATGCAGATGAAAGGTACCAGTGAATACTTTGATTTTAGCGGGGTTTCTTGGAGAAATCCATTATGCATTGAAATACAATGCATTTTTGGATGGATGTTTTTTTTTTTTTAATTGGTAAATGCGTTATGCAGAACCTGAGAAAAACAGCTACAGTTATGGACCAGTCTTTCTTATAACTCTGGGTAGGTTCCAGGTTTTCTGACCTGTACTCAGTACATTTAACCAGGTGTGAGGGGGCACACAGAGGGCGTTGCCATCAGTAATAGCATTGCCACTTGCAGCGGGTGTGTGAGCAGCTATTTACACACACCTGCCTATAAACACCTACACTGCTCTTACACACACACACAATTACATATATATATATATATATACATATACACACACATACATACATACATACACTGCTCTTACACCCCTTTCTCCCCATTTTACCTTTCTCATCCTCCATCCTGTCGTGGGAGCGTGAGGTCTGTCACTTCAGATCTCTGCCTTAGTGTTCCCTCATCACCATACGCCGGCTATTGATGCTGTGCGCGGGGGTACGACATCATATCCCGGCGCTTGGCATCAATTGCCGGTGCATAGTGATTGGGGTGTACAGAAGCCGAGGTCTAAAGTGACAGACCTCGCACTTCCTAATGATGGGCCGGTGACGGGGATTGTAATCCACCCAAGCAGTGCCGCAGGCTGCAGCTGCTGGTTGGGCAGCTCTGCGCCCTCTCACAGCTGCACCCGAGGCCAGTACCTCTCTCGCTTTACCCTTCCTAGCCCTGGAAAAATGTGACAGAGGTAGGGATAAGTTGGACAGAGTCCCAAATCGGGACAGTTGGGGGGCATGCTTATGTACAGCTTTGGGAAGTGTATTTGTTCTATTTTTTGTATGCGTCTCATTTTATAGTTTGCAATTAAATGTGAAGGTCGTCTATTAAATATATATTTTTCTTTGTCTTCTAGGCATTGTCTTTACAAATATGGCAGAAGGTACGTCCTGTTTGTTTTGTGTGCTTTGTTTTAGTTTATAGCTTGCTGAGAAAAAAAAAGAAAACAAGTGACAAATGAATTAGTCAAGGGAGGCAGAATAAAGTGAGAACAGGGGTCCTAGAACTGAGCAGCGGGGTATGCCAATTAAGAGAGGAAGGGGAGAGGATTACTTACTGGAAACAATTTTTTTGTTTTTTTTTGGCACTGAAAGTATTAACAGTAAACCCAATGCATGCCTCTCTCTACCTCACCCAGTGTGAATAGTTAAACATGCAAGAGTTAGGGGTCTTGCATTGGGACAGGTAGGGGACGTGGCTGTAGATCAGCACTCCCGCTATGCTGTAGAAGTGAGAGGTGACCCTACTGTGCCATCACATATGAGATACATTGCTGGCATCTGCTTTGCCAACTGCATGCTTGATTGGCACTGGATGGGTACCAGGCACATGTCAAACAATCTGTGTTGTCTGCATTTATAAATCTTCAAATATTGGCACGTCAATATACTGTATTGGCTCGCTTATAGGCCGCACCCGAATATAGGCCGCACCCTAAAAGTTATGTGCTTTTCTAAAGAATTATTTTTTTTTGTTAAAAAAACATAGAATAGATATGCTGCCACTCTGCCCTCCCCCGATATATACTGCCACTCTGCCCTCACCCGATAAATGCTGCCACTCTGTCCCCAAGATGTGCCCCCCCCGACTTACCAAAGCAGACTCCCAGGCGTCTTGCGGGGCCAGCAGGGTACATCTATGCAATACGCGTAGACAACTTCCGGTGCCGGCACTTCCGCCGTGGAAAGTACAGGCAAAGGAGACTGTTAAAGTGCATCGTGCAGATGTTCACCGGCTGCGGCGATGCGAGCGTATACTACCTCCGCTGCCCGGCACGGAAGGTTGTCTAAGTGCAGACGTGCCGGGCAGCGGAGGTAGTATACGTTGCGGGGGATACAGCGTTGCGGGGGATCTGTATCCTAACCCTGTTGCTTGCCCGGCGCCTGGAACTGCATGTCCCGGGCGTCGGGCGATACGAATTGCGCATTCCTGCGCTAGACCCCGAATATAGGTTGCACCCCCAATTTAAAGACTTAAAGTGGGCGGGGGAGTGCGGCCTATATTCGGGCAAATACGGTATATGGGAAAAACAAATAACAATAGTGTGAGACTGAAACGGCAAGAAATGTATAGGTGGGAGTGATATTCAAGTACTAGGAAAATTCCCAAGATAAACAGGCTCATCAGTAGACCTTTCTTTAATTCCAAGCTTCTAAAACAAATAATAAAAAGCCAATGGCGCACAGCATTACTGTATAAATGATAAATGTTAAGAAGAGACACACTTACAAACTGTATTGCACACTAATCTACAAATCGCAAAATTAGAAGCAAACCACCAGAATATCAGGAACGTTTAAAAGTCCAGCATCCAGTGTTGGTAATCCTCAGAACCTCAACGCGTTTCTCTGGGAGCAAATCTTTTTAAAAAAGTTGGTTTTCATCTGTTCGTCCAATCTTCTGATTTTTCCAAGGAAAAAAGTCTCTATACTTGCCTGCATTTATAGCCTTATTCTTGCATGCTGTAAAATGCATTGGAGTCCTTGCAAAATGACTTTTTCTGTGAATTAATTCAGTTGGTATGCATAATATGTTACTGACCATGCAGCCACCTATTGCTATTGCACAATGAAAAGTCTAATATCTACAGTTATCACCAAATCAAGCTCATGCTGGGCCTTCTGCAACGCCGCTATATTTCATGTGTATTAATTAAAAGTTACCATATGAACACATTAACTATATTCATTAAAGTGCATGTGACGTCTGCAGTGTCCCTTTAACAACTATAATAAATTCTAATGTGGAAATGTCGCTTCTGATTTAAGATTTGTGCCAGTTACCCCATTATTTGTCCATTTACAAGTAGTATACTGACAAGAAGGCTGTTGGTTCAGTGATTAACTAACTTAGAAATAATTCGGCACATACATTTTATTCTATAAGCAGATGGATGCGCTTATTGTTTTCAAATGTCTGCAGGTATCTGAAATTATGCCAAGAAAGACTTCTGCTTCACAGTTTGTGGAACCATGCGTTCTCTTTGAAAAATAAAACTGCATCTAAATTAAGAGGCAGCAAAAGAAAGATCTTTGAATTATTTTAACCCCTTGGTACCTCACGTCCCGGAGCAGTATTTCTTTGGGCCACTTTTCAGTTTGGCGTAAATCCTCAAACCTTAAAGAAACAACCCAGCCAGCATATGCAATTTAATGCATATGATAGCGTAGTATCACCTTTAAATCCAGGGCTTTTTACACTACAGGACCAGAGCGATTTTCGGTTTTAGCTATGCAAATTATATGTTGGTTTTTCAGGACAAGTATAGAGATGTAAAATGTCTGGAAATGTTTAAGCCATGGAACAAAACGGTATTTTTCTGGAAAAAATGAAAATTTTCAGAATTTTTTTTTCATTATTTTGTTACACTGGGAACATAAAATGCAGTGTATATAATAGCATTATGCTTGAAATAAAAGTAAACTAAATGTACTTTTAAAAACTTTTTTGTTGCAACTGGAAAAAAAAGGTCTGTATATGTAAAGAACATTTCAACTATACACGAGAATAGGTAATCTCCCTCTAATGCAACAAAATAAATGAAGGAACCATCAACACAAAAAAACAAAAGATCTCCCCTAATACTCCTACATGAATTGGACTGAGAGCAATCACAGTCGCCCAAGCACCTTAGCACCAATTGCAAATGAAAGTTAAGTAACTGGCATTATTTGTGCCAGTCGGATGTGGACACACTGCATCTTTCATAAAGGTGTTTGAATGTCATGTCATAAACATATTATTTATCGCTGTAAAAGAAGATATTGCACACTCCAATTTGTTTACATTTTTCACCATTTTTTACATTTTTTCCCCAGACCTTCCCATCTCTAGACAAGTAGGGCCTTTTTAAACCATATTGTAAGTCATTATTTGTTGTGAATTAAATTGTAAAAAGTGTGATTTGGAGAAAAAACAAAACAAAAAAAAAACCACGTTTATTTAAAGTTTTAAAAATGTGCAAATTATCCACAGCTAGTATAAATGGGGAAAAATACCAAAATATATTCGTTAGGTTGCACTACTTTGGGGGAAAAAAACCCACCCTATATTCCTATATACATTTTATTTAGGTTTTTCAATCCCAATCTAACACTGTTTACTAATTCCTCACCACACATAATATACATTAAAACACAAAGAATGAACTTGTTGCAGAGGTGAGAATAACATTTTTTTTTTGTATTTTAAAACTAGGCAGTTCTGTCCTTTCTGTCAGCTCTACAGCTCACAATCTGAAGAAGAGAGGCAAAGAGTATAAAGACAGTGCTTGCAAACACAGCATTTGTCATCTGGCCGTATCTGTGCATGTGATTGGCTGTAGAAGTGATCACATGCACAGAAGTCATAAAGAGGTCAGCAACAGCGGTGACCCCACAATTATGACCAGGGACCTTTTTTTTTTTCATATAAACTCTTGTATTACAGAATGATGATATGATCACCAAACAGTCCAGAAAGAAAACTGTAAGGGCCCAGTGAGGTATACTTCGACAATACAACCTTTTCCAGGGCTATAGCTTGTTGGCTATATACTACATATTTTGCAACAAACAAGGTATATTCACTAATAAGCAGACTTCACACAGGAAGTGGCACAAACTTAATAGGTTATATAACAAATAATCTAAACTTGCGTTTTTTTCAGGTTGAAAACCACTCAGTAGTAAACACTCTTCATGATTAATCCCTCTCACATTTTTAATTACCAACACACATTTGCTGTCACCCACCATTAGTTGAGACGGTTTCAGCTATTTACTTTTTGATGATAAAAGTTGAAAAATGAGAGAGAGAACCCACATCAGCGTTTTTAGTTATTTAATTGGTTACATTACATTTCTGTTGACGTCGGTGTCTGTCAGAAAATGTTTATTAGCATGATATTGATTCTTATTTGGTTCACCATACATGGGCAGAATTTTCACTGCCCATGTCTTGGGGGGCTGACACATTCTATGGCTATTGTTTTGATCACATCACCATACATTGTGCTTTTTCTCTAAATCCTACAGTTTATTCTTATCTGTGCAAGAAATAATTGGGCAGCTTTATACCATATGTTATGTATCTAGTGTCTGTCCTCTTGTGGCATTTTGCTAATACACATTTCTTCAGTACTGCCTGATCGTTTTCAAAACAAAGATTTGGGGCAAGATTTGGTTTGGTTACGTTTCCACGATGCTTTGTGCATTTAACACTTTGGGGTTTTGTCAAGGTCTTTCAGGTTGTTTTAAGCCGTGGACATCATGTCTAGTAGTTCATTTGTCTCTGCAGCTCTCGCTGTAGCCAGATATGCCACCATGGGAATTAACATGAATTTATGGGAGGGCGATGATTTAAAAAAAAAGTTTTGTTAGGCCGTGGCAGCTACAGGACATATATATAAATATTTTAGTAAAGTGATGTCATATTTCAGAAAACACATTTAAAATTACTCAGTGGGTAAAGTATATTGTTTGGATAAAACAAAAGTCCATTTTACACATTTGTGCTAGTCAATTGGCTGTCATGGATTTATACCCTTAACACCTGTGCTGTAGGTCCTGTGCAGACATTCTATACGATGAGTATAGAAAAAGAACCAGTAAAAAGAATACATTTATTTGGGAACTCATTAATATAGAAATAGTTATTGTAAGAACTAGTTGTAGTGAATGTTTAACTTTTATTCTAACTTGTGCTTAGGCTTTGTAAAACACTTATTTTATCTTTTAAATGAATCTTTCTGAAATCTCCATTATTGAAGATTCTTTCCTGTTTGATATTTATTGACTTTTTTTATCTCTTTCCAGAACGAATCCGTCTTCGTCAATCGAGAAGTATGCAAAAATATTTCACAATGGATGTGGATGATGAAGAGAATATGAGTAAGAAGTAGACAATTGTTGCATTTTTTTCTATTTTGCCCTTTTATGAATTACACTAAACTATCATTGTGCTGTGTGCATCCTTTACTTTTCTATTGAAACATTTCCTTTTTTCTCAGCTTTACCAGTACAGTGCAAGATTAGCACGGTTGCTGCATCAGCACGCAATCAAGTCAAAATGCTACTGTTAACCTGGGCGAAAATGAATACCGACTGCTATTCATTTCTATAAAAAAAAAACAGTTGCTATTAATTAAAATATATCTGTCATATAAAAACTACCTTGACGTTCCTCAGTTAAAAGCAACAAAAATGTGCATAATTTTTCATTAACATACCACAAGGGCATTTTTGAGATACTGGCATTAAAGGATTTCAGTCAAAAATGCTTATAGCAGTATGGATTTTATCTGTACTCATTATATTTCCTTTTATTCTCCATCTGTTAAAAAGGGTACGTAGAAGATGCAGGCCTTTATCACAATTTTTAAAAATGGACATCTATACCTAGAAGCTTAAGCTGCCCTCCTTCTCCATAGTCTGATTCTTTTGAACCACAAAAAAAGTAAGCACGCAGCTATCATATGCATTAAAGTTAATATTGGACATGGTGGAGTGTCCCTATAACACAAAAGAAAGTTTTAGGTCACTGGTCAGCTTTAAGGCAAAGCTTATTTTTTATTAGGGATCTATCTATAGACCTGTAGGTTGTCATAAGCTATCCTGATATTTTGGGTAAAAAATCATACTAAGCTGTATCTAAAGTGGTTCTGTTTTTATAATATCACATATTTTACATGTATACTATTACATAATTATTTCCTCTATAGACTTTCAGGTCTTTTTAAGACCTTTTACAGACATGTTTACAAATATTTTTACTTGAAAAATAGAATGAAAACAAAGTACATTTGTAAAAATGTACTAAAAATATGCAGTGGGAGTTACACCTGAATGCTCTCTTCTGTGTCATGCCAGCATTTCATGCAGCATTTACTTAAAGGATGTAACGAATGAAACAAACATGATCGATGTATTTTAACTGAAATGCTCACAGTACTCACAGGGTTTTCCATCTACTTAAAACATGTTACCCAAGTCATGTCTTAAATGGTTAGAAACCCATTTAATTGGTGTTAGGTTTAAAGGTTGGTGTTAGGAAGACACCAACCTTTAAAAATGTTTTAATTGTGTTGTTGAAGGTTTGATGTCTTGTGAAAATGTGAGCTAGCAGTGGGAGGAAATACTTCTCTTTAGATAGCAATAGCTGCCTATATTGTGCTTGCTTGAAATTCTGTGCGTGTTTTACGTTGATCCCTATAGTTACATAGGCTGAAAAAAGACATGCGTCCATCAAGTTCAGCCTTTCCCATATCTGTTAATTGCTGTTGATCCAAAAGAAGGCAAAAAAATCCAGTTTGTAGCTTTCCAATTTTGCTAAAAAACTAGGGGAAAAATCCTTCTTGACTCCAGAATGGCAGACAGATCTCTCCTTGGATTAAGAAGCTGTTTCCCAATTAAAAAAAAATATGTGCCTGAACATTATGCTTTTGTAAGTATTCATCCAGTTGCTGTTTAAACGTCTGTACAGACTCTGATAAAACTACCTCTGCAGACGGAAAATTCCACGTCCTTATTGTCCCTATGGACAAAGATTCTGTCTAATTTTTCTCCTGGCCCATAAAATCTGCATACGTTTATCCATTTATCAGAAGACTTTTACTTCACCCGTACAATCCCGATCCCCAAAAGTGCATTGCTCTATTAGGACGATATAGCATTCTTTACCACTGTAAAAAATTCAGTTAATGATGAATGTGTTTCTATATATCATTGTGGCTTTTTAATGTTCATTTTGTTTTTTTGCAAGTATTAACTATCAAAGATTCTCCACCTTGAGTTTGTTTGATGTGTTGAGCGCCGAAAGGAGTAACCTATCGAGCTTTTGCTGGAGGATGTTATAAATGAAAATTTAGTAACTGTTCCATCAGCTTTGTTAGCTGAGTTAAGTGGTGTGTGTTTAATGGTTTCTTTGAAAATTATAAAGCTTTGTCGGTATTCATTAAAAACCAAATGCAATAACACATTTGACTCCAAAATAATTCCTGACGTAGGGCACTTAGCCCAACAACAAATCAATTTTAAAATTATTTTTCTCACATTTATAACAATGTGCTGTTAACATCCATTTTGCAAGTTAGTCCAAAAATTCTAATGTATCTTAAACCAAATAAAACAAAAATAATAATATATATACCAACACCAACTCCTATTGTGTACCGTTTAAGTTAAGACATATAGGAGTCTTTATGCTAATTTACTGTTGGTGAATATGTTGAAAGCCTTTTTTTTTTTTTTTAATATATAATTTCTGTAAACATAAAAATAGTTATATAATGCTTTCAAATACCAGTCTAAATATTAAAGAAATGGAAAAAATAAGTCGATATTTGGGTTACTTTGTCATATTTGAAATATCAGTCGAGAAATTTCTTGTTGCCTTAAAACCAGTAAATGTACTCTGAGACCACACATCACTGAACCAGTAGCAAAGATAGATAAAGGAATCTATAAATTTTGCATTTACAAGATCCTGCAACGAAGGCATTGTAAGTTACTCTTTCTGGGCACCGCAGGTTCGAGCAGCACCGATGTTAAAGAAAACCGTAACATGGAAGGAGTATCCCCAAAGGATGGCAATGGCCAAGCTACAAGGGAGGGGACTCAGCTTTCCAATGGGGGTGAGGGAAGCAAAAGTAGAAAAAGACCACTGGAAGAAGGCAATAATGGCCATTCCAAATTCCGCCCTAAGAAGAGGAAGAAAACACCAGGGCCTGTGCTGCCAAAGAATGCTCTTATGCAGCTTAATGAAATTAAGCCTGGCTTACAGTATAAACTTCTCTCTCAAACTGGACCAGTACATGCACCAGTATTCATTATGACCGTGGAAGTCAATGGTCAAGCTTTTGAAGGTTCTGGACCAACAAAGAAGAAAGCCAAACTTCACGCTGCAGAAAAGGCCTTGAGGTCGTTTGTCCAGTTTCCAAATGCATCAGAAGCTCACCTAGCAATGGGTAGAACCCTCTCTGTAAACACTGATTTTACCTCCGACCAAGCAGACTTTCCAGAAACTCTTTTTAATGGTTTTGAGAAGCAAGAACAGTCTGAAAATGCATTTTTTCTTGGATCCAATGGTAATGAATCGTTTAATTCTGTTAGTGACTACAGCATGTCTCTGTCAGGATCAAGTAACTTAATACAGTCTCCACTTCCAACTCCTTCTCTGTTCCCACCAACAAGTGGGAAGAACCCTGTAATGATTTTAAATGAGCTGCGCCCCGGCCTAAAATATGATTTTGTCTCAGAGAGTGGAGAAAGCCACGCCAAGAACTTTGTAATGTCAGTAACTGTGGACAATCAGACGTTTGAAGGATCTGGAAGGAATAAGAAGCTTGCAAAGGCAAGAGCAGCTCAGTCGGCTCTTGCCTCTCTCTTCAACATGTATTTGGATCAGACCCCCTCCCGACAACCTATTCCTAGTGAAGGACTACAATTACATTTACCACAGGTAAGGGCAAACATACTCATTAATTACTCTTACTTACTCCGGGCCTTTTTTGTTCACTTGCCATAGACTTTGTTTTTGTAGTTTTTACGACAATGTAACTGGCCCTGTTTTAAAAATGCATCCTAAAATGTGCCCACAGAAACTAGCCCACTTTGCATGAAGCATCAGCCAGTATTCATGGTCATTGTGGTTCATACATAGCTGTAACCTGTCCCTAAATATTTAGTCATTTATTAGCTTTACCAAACATTGAGGTATATTAAGTATACAATTTTAATCGCCTACATAGAGATTTTGTTGTTTTGCATGGTATCTTCCAGTAGTATAATTGTAGTTTAATGCTACAAACGGTAAATCTCAAACATTGGTGTTTTTTTTCTTTTTGCATTAAGCCCTGTTTACTCGAATGTGAAGAAAACATAGATTATATAACCTTATACGGTTGGATCTGTTTTTTATCCCCCGATAAGCTACCTGTATCTCTAAAATGTAGATGCTTGCAAACTGCAGACTTTTTGCAACCCCGCTCTTTATTTTATAGGGTAAGGCTTCACCAGCAATGATTTGATTTGAATAATGCCAAAATGTATGGTTTTTTGTTTTTTTTTGTCTCTACGTTATTTTGACATTTTACCTATCATTTTTTAATACTCCAGTTATTCTGTAAAATCTGTATTAAAGGCATGGTAGATATTTTATCTTCACTAGCAGTATTTAGCTTTCATCTGTTTATAGCTAGACTAGTCTCTTTCCTGTGAAATGAACTGTTCATAGCTCACAAATAATTGGTTGTCTACTAAACAAAGTAATACTAAAAATGCCACAGACGCATTGTTCACATAATACCAATTGTTTGCGCTCAGACAACCTCCTCTGCTGCTGGCCGGTACTTCCGTTGGGGCTTCTTTGGTGGAGCGCCGGCATGACATGCCTACCAGTGCTCCACCATAGAAGCCCCAGCGGAAGTGCCGGCAGCAGTGGGGGTTGTCTGCATTGCGCAGACGTCCACCGGTTGCGAAAGAGGCGGATCCCAGTCCCCTGCAGCGTTGCTAAAAAGAAAAGAAACACCTGCTCGGAGCCCCGAAACTGCATGTGTCGGGTGGTAAGAATTGCGCATCCCTGCGCTAAACCCCGATTACAGGCTGCTACCCCCCACTTTATAGACTTAAAGTGTAGGGGGTGTGGCCTATAATCGGGCCAATATGGTATAATGTGTTAAATAACCTACTTCATGCAAAGTGGCAGATACTGAAGACTGATAAATTATGCTTGTTACATTCTCTAATCTGCTTTGTTTTTGAAGGTTCTAGCTGATGCTGTAGCCCGTTTGGTTGTAGATAAATTCAGTGAATTGACAGACAACTTCACATCACCTCATGCAAGGAGAAAAGTTCTTGCAGGAATTGTCATGACAACAGGTATGTGTATATGAAAAGAAATGTATGCAGGGTTCCATTTTCTCATTACTACAAACAGGACATGTTTGTGGGATATCTTTTTTTATGTTATATTTATGTCATATATTTTTTTTTTTATAAGCAAGACATGATAAAAGATGCCAGTTTGTTTTTAAATTCTAGGGACGGACGTGAAAGATGCCCAGGTTGTTTGTGTTTCTACTGGTACGAAATGCATCAATGGAGAATATATGAGTGACCGTGGTCTTGCTCTGAATGACTGCCATGCAGAAATTGTTGCCCGGAGGTCCCTGCTTAGGTTTCTCTACAGTCAACTTGAGTTATTTTTAAGGTGAGAGGAAAATGCGTTGACATTTTTTCCTGTTAAGGTTTCAGAAAAAAATATACTTATACAGGCACACTTTTTTAGTACCAAGGTCTTCTGCTTCTGTAGCACATCCACTTACAATTTTGAAGTGTTATGCATTTTAACAATGCCCTTCTGCACACTACTGTTATGAACATTTTTGAAAGAGTCTAGTCATTGCTCGCTGACTTTGTCCACAAAACATGCTACTGCCTTGATTTTTATCGTTTATTGCATCATTCTTTGTAAACTTTAGAAACTACAGTAAATGAAAACCTCTAGAGGTCAGCTCTTTCTGAGTCTCTATAATCATCACCTGTGGTGGCAATAATACCTCTATGCAAAGTCTGTTAGATAACAGATCTTTCCCACGCTGACATTTGGTTGAACAACATGGTCAACCTCTTGACCATGTGTGCATTCTTTATATATTAAGTTGTGGCAACATGATTTGGTGTTTGGCTATTAGTGTTAACAAGCAGCATACTTGTGAGCTTCCCAGGGTTTGCTGCCCAGAGCTCTGCCCTCCGTTGTGGCTATGATTAGGGGGTGGAGCTAGCCACATTCAGACTTTAAAGGAGGTGGGAGTGGGTGGAGCAGGGAGTGGACATAGACGCCTCTCTCCTAACCAGAGATTAAAGATGCCTACCCGGAGCCCCAGCGAAGCAGTGCTTTACCTAAAGACTCTAGTTAAAAATCATTTTCCCAGGTATGAACAGCCTAATATAGTATCCAACAAGTATATTTCATAACAGGATTTGCCCTTGCAAACCCAACAGATGCGCGATGTTAGACTGTAAACTCGTTTGAGCAGGGCCCTCCTCACCTGTTGTCTCTTAGTCAAATTATGTTACATAGTACTTGTTGTGTCCTGTCCACCCATTGTACAGCGCTAAGGAATGTGATGGCACTATATAATACAATAAATAATAATAATTACATATTTATGTACTGTTGAATGCGCTTTACGCAAGTTTTCTTTTAGGTCTTTTACAACTTATTCCTGCCGCGTGCATGATAAAGCTACCATCAATCTAAATAAATAGGGCAGTTTTGAGAATAGACAACAGAACATAAGCATGCGTGTCAAGATTTGGTTTAGTTTTGTTTTTCTGATCCCCCTCTAATAGCCTTTGGCATTTCAATGCATTTATATAAACTCTCATTATGTTGTTGTTGTTGTTGGAAGAGCAATAGGTTGATGCTTCTTCCTGATATAAAACTAGAGATAGGCAAAGTGTCCGTACAAGGACAACAGTGTCCGTGGCAAGATTTATGAGGGTCCATAGAACATCATTGAATTGTCTACCACAGATCCAAATGTAATGTAATGTTTATCATATGCAAAGTTGTGCGACGTGTACGTACCTGATGTTTGTACTGAAAGAGACAGTATTTTACCCTCTATTGGTAATAAGTGTGATTACACTTGCTGGGGTATATTGTTTTTTTGGGTTTTTTTATGGCTTTATGCTATATCAAGTAAAGCCAATCAATGTCTAATCATAAAGGAAAACATACATCAATGCACTATTTATGGCTCCATACCACTGTATATGATTGTGACCATAGAGCAAATTATTGCTACCATGCTATATCAGCCACCTTGAGTTTTAGAATCGGTGGGATGCAGATCTAGGACAGTTAAACTATTATGTTTTACTATTATGTAGTAGTATGTTGACAGTTACTTAAATGTATTTATGGGATAATTATCTTCCTTCAAATATATATATATTTTTTACAAATACCCAGTGATCTTGATTTCTTTTCACAGCACTAAAGAAGATCAGCAAAAGTCAATATTCATGAAGTCAGAGAGGGGTGGATTCAAATTAAAAGAGAATGTGCAATTCCATCTGTACATTAGTACGTCACCATGCGGAGATGCTCGAATTTTCTCACCACATGAAGCTGCACAGGAAGGTATATTTATGTGCTTGGGTTTTATACATTTATTTGTCACAGATCCTTTACAATGTACTTATTTATAATCTGGTTTTGCTCCAATATTCATGCACAATGTATAAATTTCTGTAGTTTTTCTGTAGTAGTTCTGTAGCAGACAAATGACTCTGGTTTGAGAGAGACCTAAATAAATTAAAATATCTGAATTGTTAAAAAGGAAAGTGATGTGAGGGCAAAAAATAATAATTTGGGTACATCCCTCTCTGTTTTAGGATAGAAATCAGATGTTTTTTTCTCCCAGCTCGTTGAGCCCTTAGATTTCTTACATACTAGAGTCCTTCCATCCTCAAAACTAAATCATTGATCTATTTAGTATGCTAAACAGGACAAGTCAATAAGTCTTACTTCCCCACTAACCCACCTTAAAACCTATTCATTTAATTCTTGTTATTATGTATGCGCCACATAGGCAAAGTTAGACAAACAAATACATTTTACATATGTGGTGTGGATTTGCTACCTTAATCTGGAACGTTTCTTAAGATTTGTGTGCACATTATCAACTTGAAATTTGTAATTTCCTTTTAATTTTATTTTGTTGTCGACAAGCTTTAAATACATTGAAAAAAATACCGTACGCTGTCCTTTCAACATTATTCTTCTCAGACCAGGGGGATCGACACCCAAACCGCAAGGCAAGAGGGCAGCTTCGGACCAAGATTGAGTCTGGAGAAGGAACTATCCCAGTCCGTTCAAGTGTCACTATTCAGACATGGGATGGTGTTTTGCAAGGGGAAAGGTTGCTTACAATGTCTTGCAGTGACAAGATTGCCAGGTGATGTATTAAACGAGAGTAACAATGCATGGTATTGCCACAATCCCTTCTGGATGATGGTGGCGATATAGTGTGTTGAATTTTCATAATCCTGGCCTAGCCTAGCTTTGTAAAGTTTTAAGGTGCAACTTTAAGGTGATTTTCCATGTTTTGCCTACAGAATGTCTTTAAAGTTCTGGTAAAGTTCAAAGGTGCAACTGTATATTACTGACTATGCCCCCTTATAACAACACAGGTGGAACATTGTAGGCATTCAAGGATCTCTCTTTAGTCTGTTTATCGAACCAGTTTACTTCTCAAGTATTATCTTGGGCAGCCTGTACCATGGTGACCACCTCTCGAGAGCAGTCTACCAGAGAATTGCAGATATAGAAGACCTTCCACCTCTGTATTCCCTTAATAAGCCTCTTCTAAGTGGTGAGTTTTGTCTTTTTGGTTAGTAGTTTGTACACTTTGTGTTAAAACTAATATGCCATTGTTCCAGATATTACATTAGGGCACTAATGTAATCAAACATTTGCAATGTTTGAAAATTATATGTTTATGAAAACCCACTTTATCTGTATACCATTGGGGTAGCCTTCTTTTTTCTTAGTATTTGCATAATTGTACCTCATTACTCTGGTAATTAAGTGTCTGTCTTTGGTGGCAGCTTATTTGTCCTGGTTTTCTCAATAGGCCTATAGGGAGCAGAAGGGGAAATAAAAAAAAAATTGAATATGCTACCATATCCTTTAATGGAACTAGAAACCACAGGGCCCTGGTGTGAAAATCCCCCCCCCCCAACAGCTAGTCTGTGCCATTATTGCCCCCAAATGACTGGTCTCTTATATTAACTCTTTTAGGAATTAGTAATGCAGAAGCACGCCAGCCTGGTAAGGCTCCAAGTTTCAGTGTCAATTGGACGATGGGAGACTTAGGCCTTGAAGTTATTAATGCCACTACTGGGAAAGATGAAATGGGTCGTGCCTCGCGTCTTTGCAAGCAAGCATTGTACAGCCGATGGATGCGTATTTATGCAAAGGTATGTTTAATTATTAAGTGGCCTCATATACTCCATGAGAAAGGGTGCTTAATTATTGGTGACTTAGGACAGACTCCTTTTTTTAAATGAGAAAAAGATCAGTAAACCATAGATTAAACCACCACCAAAAAGATACTTATAGAAATGTATCTATAGTCTCAAACAAATCAATGTAAAAAGTGTCTTACATGTGTTCTTATACTTGTCTTACAACCGACTGCACAGTTTTCAGATCTACTTACTGTCCAGATTCCAATAGCTTTTTCCTTCTTAAATTTATGAAAACATCTACTCCTCAACTCCTTGTCCATCACAGCAAAGATGTTGCTTGTTATGAAAATGTTGTCGTTTAAGGGGTTGTTTATTGCTTGCTGCTATGTATATATTAGGATTCATTATATATATATGTATATATTATATTCATTATGTGACATTATACAGGTAGCCCAAAGCATGTTGTTTCAATCTTGTATATTTGAAGAACATATAGTTCCTTATGAAGAAATGCAAATATTTATTTTTAATTTTGTTACCTTGTGCAGCTTTCTTCCAGCCTAAGGTTCAAAATTGGGAAACCTAACTCATACCATGACACCAAGCAGTCAGCCACAGAGTATCAAACAGCAAAGGAGTGCATCTTCAAAGCATTTCAGAAGGCAGGCCTTGGAGCATGGGTACAAAAGCCTATAGAACAGGACCAGTTTTCTCTCACTATTTAACCCACGTGACATAATATTTTACACTAAGTGTTCAATGGCAGGTGGATATGGACACTGGGTAAAAACCTGGGTTACATATTCCTCATTATGTGCCAATCATCCGCCACTGCCTTTTTGCACCATAACCCTGCTAATGAATATGTTTTAGATTATTGTTGGCCAAGCAACATTATTTTCTTGGATCTGGAATTTTGCAATTTTAATGACCAAAGGCACTATGTGCCGACCTGTATCTATACTGACGTGAAAATGAATCAATCACCACTGTAAATTGTAGATACATTATATTGACACAAACTATCTGTAAGCCAACATCTGAGTTGAAGCAGGAATGCAATCCATTTTTCATTTTAATTGTGTTGAAGACATGGAAAGTATATATTTACTATTGGTTTTACACTGTATTTTTTGAAGTGCAAGTATTTGAGCTGACATTTTTTTACTCTTTGTTTGTGAAACCTACATTTGACACTAACATAGCCAGCAAAACCTCTGTTTTATTGGTGCATTGTTGTTTTCTGCCCTGCCCTAAGGAGCTTTTTTTTATTGTGTTTTCTGTTTTCCTTGGGTGTCTGTAGGATTCCCCTACGGGGCAAATGTTTCAAACCAGCTGCTAAGCAATTGTCTTCATTGTCTATTTATTAATGAATGGATATGTTTTTAATATACAGCTTTTATTCTGTATTTACCTTTCCTTTATACAAATAGTGCATTCATATTTTTATCATGATAAACTGGAGGAAAATGCATTTGTATGCTCAGTTATCTCTAGAATTAGAAACTAATCTTAGCTTGCAAACTGAAAGTACAAATATATGTATAGTGGGCTTTATGGATATTATTTTGGGAGGGGAAAAATCTCCCTTATGTATTTGCTTAAGATGTGCGGGTTTGATATTTAAATATAACATGCAAGAAATGAAAATGTGATTTGTGATTGTAGGGCAAGAGGTTAGCATTCTCTGTGATAACCTCTCAAGAGGTAATGTCCTTACAGCGGAATATTCTTTTAACAAATTGTATATTCTGTAAAAAGCATAAATGTTGAAATGAAATGTCGCACTAATTAGCATGGCCTTGAAATAAGAAAATAAAATAAATCTGTAAGCCTGTCAGAACAGCCTAAGACTTGTTGATATAAATGACTAATATTGTTTCAACTGTCCTATTATGATGAGTCATAGGATGGGAAATTTTAGAGTGTTTATGTAAGTTTTTGTTTGTAAAACTCAGGGGAGGCTTGCAGCCTTTTGACTGATGGACAAGTTAATTTTAGACATGAGTAGCCCTCAACCAATTTACACACTTCCAGGTAGAACATTTAATCCAAGGCATTATGAACTGGCAAATCTGAACGGCCGAATTACTTGAGTCAAAACAGCGGTTGGCTTGAGTGCCTCTGAAATGGTGTGTCACAAAAATTAACCACTATATGAAGGTCAGACTTAATTCCCTAGTTCTAATGAGGTTCTATGGTCTTTTAGGTATTTCTTTGCTGCAATAGAGAAGTGTTTTTCAATAATGGTCTGAACTCTTATCAACCCAAGGGCAACAACAGCCCTTATGTATCTGTCTGTCTGATGGCACATTAAAAATTTTATGCAAACATAGTTTTAATTTTCCTGGTCAAAATTGTCATAGCTACATGTCATTTTCATTTATTATGCAATAAAATTAATTTAAAGGTATATGTTGGAAATATGTGTGCTCATCTGCTGAGCAGAGTCCCTGAAACATTGCAGAATAAACACTTGAGAATTGTAAAAGAAACTGGAATTTTGTCTTATGTTATTCAAAGTACATTGGTTGTATGTGATTCTACACTACTACTGATTATAAATCATTTCCATGAAAAGAGATTTTGGTTTACAAAAAAAAAACAAAAACCAGAAAAAGGTTAGAGGTGTTTAACCCCTTGAAAACAATGCATTTTGAGCCCGTACATGTTACCACTTGAGAGCAGTTCACTGACTTTTGTTTAACATGACACGTGTGGCACCAGTACTTTAATTCTACCACATTGAAATGAAGGTCTGAACAGTTAGGGAGTGGAGATCCGATTTCTAATTTATGAAGTGACTACTCCCCCTTGGAATTATTTTGATCAGTAGAATAGCGTGAATAATAATGTGAGACAATAACTAGAGCTTAATTTTCCAATAAGCAGTCTAGGTATGATTTAGGGTGGCATGATAGACAAAAGGGTGCATGATGAAAAAGGGAACCCGTCAGTCACAACTTTTAGAATTAACTAAACATATTTAGTGAAACTACCTATGGCTGGTTCCTTTTTGCTTAACACAAGGCAGAAATGACCGAAGTCTACTAATAGAGAATAAATGCCATTGATGTCTGTTCTTTACACTCCTCATGCACAAAACATTACAACACTCAATAGCTTGATTTTACAAATTTAGACAGTAAGTAATATAATGCCAAGTAAACGTTATGTAATGCAAAATTCTTTTCAGTGTATTCCTTATTAAAATACATTTTATCAAATGTATCAGTTCATTGTTTGTAGCATATATGTGTGTGTGTGTATATATATATATATATATCTATATATATATAGGTAGATATCTATATAGATTTTTTATATATATATATATATACCGTATTTGCTCGATTATAAGACGAGGTTTTTTTCAGAGCAAATGCTCTGAAAAATACCCCTCGTCTTCTAATCGGGGTCGTCTTCTAATCAGACCTCAAATAGAGGTCTGACTATGAGACTGAGATCCAGATCCCCCGCACCGCTGCAGGGGACCTGGATCCTCCTGTCCCCCCCCCCCCCCACACTTACTTACCGGTGCTTCCTGCTGTATTGCCGGGGCAGCAGGTTGACGTCTACGTGATCCGCGTAGACAACGTCCGCTGCAGCCGGAAGGAGGTGTGGCTAGCAGCGGGGGTTGTCTGCGTCCGTCGCGGATACCTTCCCCGACTGTCAGAGATCAGAGTTCCCCGCACCGGTGCCGCACCACAGAATTAGACTGGGCCATTGCAACACCTTGATTCTTTTTCAGCCATTCTGGTCGAGATTTTTTGGTGTGCGTGGTATAATTGTCTTGTTGCATGACCCAATTTCAGCCAAGCTTTAGCTGTCGGACAGATGGCCTCACATTTGATTCTAGAATACGTTGGTATACAAGGGGTTTATGGTCGACTCAATGACTGCAAAGTTCCAAGGTCCTGTGGCTGAAAAAAAAGACCAAATCCTCACCCCTCCACCACCGTTCTAGACGATAAAGATATGTACTGACATGTCCTGTTTAGTTTTTGCTAAACATAACACTGTACATTATGGCCAACCATCTTCACTTTGGTTTCGTATGTCCAAAAAACATTGTTTCAGAAGTCTTGCGGTTTGTTCAGATTCAACTTCTCCTGGCAACCATTCCAAACAAACCATACTTAGTTTAGTCTTTTTCTGATTGTACTGTCATGAACTGTAACATTTAACATGTTAACTGAGGCCTTTAGTGTCTGAGATGTAACTCTTGGGTTTTTTTAAATTTCTCCTAGGGTAAGTTCACCATGGGGAGAATTTGCAGGGATGCCCACCCCTGGAAGATTGGCAACTGTCTTGAATGTTTCCACTTCTGAATAATCTTTCTCACTTTAGTACGATGGACTTTTAAATTGTTTGGAAATTGCCTTATAACCCTTATCAAATTGATGATCACCAACAATTGCTTCTCTAAGATCATTGCTGATGATTTTCCTCCTTGGCATTAACACCACCTGAATGCTCCAGAGCAATGAACAGCTAACACTTCGACTCTTCTAAAGATGGTCACAGAGCTGGATAGTCCGACCGACTGCCTCCGCTGACTTGTGCTCCCTTAGCCTGGGACAACACGCTCTTTCCCCGGTCTCCCAGTAACTAGCCAAGACTCAGTCGCAGAATGATTTATTTCTTATTTCACACACAGGGCTGGATATATCCAGCAAACCACCCTCTTAATCTGCCTCCCAGAGACAACAGGGGCAGTAAAGGGATTAACAGTACAATAGGGTCCCAACCTCCTTTCATGGCTTCCATGTAATGTCTTAAAAAGAGGTTATTCTCCACCCTAAGTGATAAATTACCAAATCTCAATTTTATACATGTGGATAGGTCTCGCATTCAATAAATGAATTCGTGAGCACAATTATAAGAAAGGACTAAGAATTCAAAATAGTAATTGCTTATTAAAAAATAAAAATTACAGAAATCCAAAATTAAACAGAGTATATCACAGAATGCCTATTAAAGCTGAAATGCATCAAAAATAAAAATAAACATACCAGTCAGTCTTGATATGAGATATGAGCCTGCCCCAGATTATAAACAAAGATCTACATATATATAAGGTTTTGTAACTAGACCTGCGTTTCGCTACCTCAAAAATAGTACTAACGGTCAGCAAAAAATCAGGAGAGAATCAGGAGAGGAAAATTTCCAAGGCTAAGCTGTTGATCATTTTTACAGAATAGCAAAAACATTCTAATCTTAAAACATAAAAAAACTTACTAGTTCTGCGTAGTTAAATCCTTAACCTTAACTTCTACTGAGGCCTGTAACACTCCACTATCTATTACTGGCCCAAATCGGTTCCAAGGTTTGGCCGGGGTAAATGTCTGTAGTGGTGGAACTGGGGGGGGGGGGGACTGACTTATACAACATTAAACTAAGACAATGGTGGTCACTCCCTGGTTGCGGATCCTGGCTGTCTGCCAGAGATAATCCCCTCAGCGAGTGATGGGATGATATACTGCTGGGAGTAGCCACAGAAGTCTTTCCAAAGTCAGGGCCCATAGTCAATAGGGAGGAGGCTGGCTGTCAGGCCTCTCCGGTGGCCCCGGTGATGGAGGGTCAATTGCTCAAGGGAATTTGATTAGCAGCACCAGTCTGCTACTAAGCATCGTATTTCCCATGGAAGCAGTGAGTTTACTTAGTTTTCCTCAAAGGGCTTTTCAATTTTGGTTTTATTTTTGTTTAATAAATGTAATATGTGATGTTTTGTTCATCTGAGGTTGTATTTACCTAATTTTTAGAAATGATAAGGATCAGATAATTATGTTCTGAAATGTTAAACCATATAATTCAAAGAGGATGCACATTATTTTTCACACGACCATATAGTCAAAGTGTATGACATGTTACAATCTAGGGGATATTCACTTTATAGCGGTAAGTATATCTTTTATGAACATCCAATAACGCATTATTGGCACTATCTTGTTAGTTCCACAGCAAGATCTATAGTGATTATTGGTCAAATTCCTTCCTCTTTCCCCCTTTTCCCCCCTCCACCTCCTTCCTCTCCTTCGTTCAGTATTAGACTATCCTGAGTTGCAAGTCACGGTCACTTATTGCCCCCCCCCCCAATTTCTCCTTAGGGATTGCACATACAATCTGAGCATAAATGTTTGAGTAAAAGTCTATCGCCTTATTAGGCTACTTACTCTTCACCAAGATGCAATCCCGTTATGATTCTCACTGCTGTTTATATGCTGTTTATTAGTTGTTCCTGGGTCTACCATCAATTCCACGATATACATGAATTATGCATACTCTGAGTGTCTTGTGGGCCTTAGAGCTGGCAGGCCGAGTATTCATGGGAGGGAGAGGTCTACGTTCTTGCTTTCTTATATTACTGCGTTTGTCTGGACGATGCAGCAGGACATGCTTTCATCGCCTCAGCGTTTTCAGCCTAATCGCTTTGCCTCACAAGTTTGAGGTTTCTTGCTCCAGTCTCTCCGCCTCCCGAGACGTCGACGTGTGTCCTCACGCCATCGCTTTATAGTTACAACCATGACTTGCTATGTGTTGGCCACCTGATGTGACCGTATTGTGCAACCATGACATGAAATAATCAATGCACCAATTTGAAACACAAATTACAAACAGGAAAGTGTAAACTACTGTTTGCTTAGAATTACATTACTTATCTAGTTTTGTACAACTGGGAATTAAGGTGAGAATGGACTGTGTATAGGAGGGTACGTATCAATGACTGATAGACATAGCCAAGAAAACAAGAGGCAGTATCATTGATGGTTATGGCTGCGATTGATGGGTCCAACAACCTGTGGGAATACTGTTCTGCTACTGAGTAGAGTTTATATGCATAAGTCAGTTGCTTATGTACACTACTAGCTGAACCTCTAACTTGGGGGGGGGTTATTATATAACATTGTGGCAATTCAGCCCTGCCCTTCCTTTCTCCGGGGAATCGATTCTTATTTTTCTGTGGAGGGTCAGTCTTGTAGTTGAATGTGTCTATATGCCAGTACCTGGCCTGGGCCGTGCCCCTCAATGCCCTTCCAAACTCTGAGGATCAATACTTTTTTTTGTAATGTGGAGGGGGGGGTCGGTCTTGTGGGTGATGTGACAGTGGGTGGGTCTACCAGTATTTTTCCTGTCCTGTGCCTCAATGCCCTTACTCCGGTTTTAATATGAGGGGATTGTTGAGTCTGCAGCTCAATTTCCTCACACTGATGGATAAATATTTTTCTAATATTGGGGGAAATTCTGTATCCTGTACGGTGGGGCTGGATATATGCTAGTGTCATGCTGCTAACAGTGCCCTGCTACTACTACTACTGCTGCCGCAATATCATCATCCTTACTCTGAGGGAACATTTAGTCAAACCAGTCCAATTTTTGGTACATGCTGCTGGATGTGTGCAGCGCTTCTCTTGTGGATCTCTTCCTTACCCTTGATGGTTCTGTTCTAGATGAAAGGTAAGTCCAGAAGGTGTCAGGTGTCCCCCTTTGGCAACACCTGTTCCCAATTCAAAAAATGTCTCTGAATTTCGTCTAAGCTAAAAGGCTACGAAATGAAATTCACTCAAAAATGTGTCCAAATTGATTTTGCAGTGCGCGTGTCTAGAAGAAGAAAAAAAAAAATATATATATATATAAAAATATATATATATATATATATATATAATTTATAGCTTCTACAGCAATTGAAATCAGGTTACTTGATTTTCACTTTTCTGGACATTAAAAAAAAGCCTACTCCAAGAAAAGCTAACTAGAAAGGCAATAACACTGCAGTGTTTTTCATAAACCTATTTATATTAGTTTGACTATAAACATTTAAATGTTTCATAGCGTAAAAACATCTGAATAATCAGATATTGAAACACAATTTGCATTTAAATGATCTGATACATGCCAGATAAATGTGGCCTAAATATTCTGGTGTCAATAGTTAGGTTTACAGGTATGAGCCGTAAAGATTTCAGGCAGAACATTGTGGTTTTGAAGCTTTTTTGTGAAGTGTTGTGTGTCTGGACATGCTATTTATTCTTATCAATCCAATCCATGTGTGCTCTGCACTTGGCATATGAAGGGAATGTGATGTTGTGGTATCAGCTCTTTGCACCTGGGCTGTGTCAAGCAGGCAGTAAAATAATCTCTTCTGGATTACCTGTCTGTGCTGCTTATTGGAAAAATGCTTGGTACAAAAAAATGTAATATAACGTATTTTAAGAAATCTTTTCTGAAGGCACCGAACTCCATAATCTTGCATCTGTTTAATCTGCTAAAAACTAGAAATCTGGTAAAATAAACAATTTATAAATAAATTAAATACGTTTGCATGAATAACATTAACAGAACAGATATGGTACAGCATAACTCCTATCACTATATACTGAGACAGACATTAAATGTAGGTCTCTGCCCCTGAAGCACCCTGCCTGTGAAGTTTGCCCCAAAAGAGCCTGCCTGTGCCACGTCTGCACCTAAACGCTTACAACATTCAGTCACTCAGTACTGCCCTGCATTAGAAATAGGTTTGACTGTCATTGATAGGATAGAGGTAGGTTTACATGCAATATAAAGAAATATTGAAAATTAACATTTTGCTAATTTGTTTTCTATTTATTACAGTAAAAACCTGAGTTGTTACCTTAATGATATGAAGGATATACATTATATGACCAGAAGTATTTGGACGCCTGACTCTTCACACCTATATGAGCTTGTTGGACATCCTATTCCAAAATAGGATTAATATGTAGTTGCCCCCCACCCCTTTGTGGCTCCAACATCCATGACTCCTCTAGGAAGGCTTTGCGCAAGATTTTGGAATTTGTCTATGGGAATTAGTTGTCCATTCACCCAAAAGAGCACTTTTGAGATCAGGCTCTGATGTTGGAACACATATTGCAGGCCAAGCTTGCTCATCCAATTCATTCTAAAGTTATTCAATGGTGTTAAGATCAGGGCTTTGTGCAGGCCACCCCAGCTCCTTCACACCAGACTTGTGTCTTTATAAACCTTACTTTTTCCACCAGGGCACAGTAATGTTGGAACAGGAAAGGGCCTTCTCAAACTCATTCCACAAAGTCTAAAATGTTTTTGTATGCTGTACCATTAACATTACCCTTCGTTGGAACTAGGTGTCTAGCCCAAACCATGAACAACAGACCACTATCCCGCCTCCACCAAACTTTACAGTAGGTAGTATTCTTCTGGCATCCACCCAACTTAGGTACATCTATCAGATTTACAGATAGGGAAGCGTGATTCATCACTCCAGGGAAGATGTTTTTACTGCTCCTGAGTCTAGTGTCAGTGGGCTTTATACCACTCCACCCGACACTTGGCATTGTGCATAGTGATCTTCAGCTTGTGTGCAGCTTCTCAGCTATGGAAACCCATGTTACTTCCAGAGGAAGTTTGAAACAATGGGTGATGCTAAAACACCTAAACTCAATAGCTAGGAGGCATTTCCACATACTGTTGGTCATACAGTGTATGTATATCATAGCACCACAAAGTATGTAAACTGCCTGTATGTTCTCTAAACGTTTCGTGAGATTTTTAATATTTTAATATTATATCTATTCTGACTCTGCAGATGTTTATCCCAGCATACAATGGATTGACTATTTCTGATTGTCTTCTCATTTAACTACCTTTTAATTGGTTTTCATTTATTTTTATTATTTACAGACAACAGGGTATATGATAGCTTACAAGGAATATCTTACAAACTATTTTGGGGGGGTTAAAAACATTAACGTATACAATATATTACCTAAAAGAAATGTTAATAGTACATAATTATACACGATGATGATCAGTTGCTACATTGTCTGTTTTCACTGCTGACCTTATTTTGCTGCTTTCCTCATGAATGTAGTATATTTTCTTTGAAGAAAACACCACCATAGTAATTGCCACATCTTGATTTACTAGAAGTGAAAGCATCCCTAGCCTCCCATCTTCTACCTTTTACCCAGCTGTCATTGTGCTAAACTGTGCAACTCTACACCCCTGAGTCCTGGCCTAAAAAGAACATTCAGACACACTCCAATTATTTGTATAAACCTCACTCTGGGCGGTTATACTACATTTTATGAGGCCACTGGAGGGGCATCTGATTCTCCAGGGGCCATTTTTCATTGCATTGTTTAAAAGAGTATTGTTAAGCAATCTCTGCCTGTATTTCCCTTATGCCTGTGGTTCATATGCTTATTATCTAGGGAGCCAAAAGCAATATAATAGCCAGCATAAAATGTGATTTCATAACAAAAGTGATTTTGCTATATGTGTGTGTATATATATATATATCTGTAGCCCAAACCCATTTTTTTCTAATGATTATTTTTAATACCATTTATTTGGTCTTTACAGCATTACTTTTTTTTCAATATGAATATTACAAATAGAACATACTGCTAAGCATGCAGTGTACAATTAATATTGTTACATTGTCTGTTAATCCCTTAACACAATTGCAGTGAAACGAAAATATGAAAAGAAAACATGACTCTGCTTTTTAAATCATGTTAGGAAGTTGAGGAGATACCAACCCGAATTTAAGAAGACTTTTTGGAAAAGGTTGATTTCACTGTAGAGAAAGCAAAGTGGAAAAGTAAGTGTCCTAGAGATCTCAGAGCTGGGGGGGAAATGATCAATCTCATTGCAGAATATAGGTTGTGGAGTGTAAAGAATATATATTATAACGGGTATCAGTATTAGGAAAGTATTTTGTTGAAAATTTGTTAATATTGCAGGTTATTGTGGGAAATGATCCATGGTATGGCTCTTTAGTTCATGTTATTTTAGATATGGAAAATGACCTCTATCAGGTCGCAAACTATACATGGTGGTGATTGGAAATAGTGTAATCCTTTAATATTATTTTTTCCCCATGATAATCTCTCTCTAAGCTTACAGAGCAGAACAACATTAGGATATCTTCCACACGTGAGGGCCATTATGCAAATCGACATTGGTTGCCCCAAAATAGGTTCTTAGCAGAGGCTTTAATTTGTCACAGACAGTTTCTTATGGATTCAAACCTCCATTAGCTGGGTAATGCAGCAGTGAGAATCAATGGTTTGGCCTCTCTTGAAACAGATGGTACTCTGCTTCTTTAGTGAAGTAAAAAAAAAAAAGAAACATAATTAGAAAATGGTATAAAATGTACATTTTGTGTAAAGACATTTTGTTCGTCCAGTAAAAGAGTCTCTAAAATGCTTATGGACTTATAGGTTGCTTAATACTCTTCTTCTCCATTACAGAAAAAATCTAAAATTGGTGAATAATTTATCATTAGATAGTACTAATATATATATATATATATATATATATATATATATATATATATATGTATATATATATATATATACACATACATTATATATATATATATATATATATATATACACACACACACAAACACACAGTATATTTATACAGAGAGAGAGAGAGAGAGATAACTATTTACACCCTCCTTCTCCAGGTAGGGTGGATGAGGTCCATCTAAGCACCCTTTGGAAGCTAGGAGAATGGACAGCAAAAATCACTGTCTACCCTCTCAACTCAATAAAATATCTTCTCTTACCTTGTAAGGGCCCATCTACTTTTACCCGTGGAAAAGGGCCATCCAAAAGAACTCCAAGAAAACAGAGACCCGCAAACAGACTGCAAAAAAATAATCTTATATACTCTTGATGGCAGCGGATTATAAAATGGCTGCTGGCTGCATAGAAACGTGTATATACCGTATATACACTGCTCAAAATAATAAAGGGAACACTTAAACAACACAATGTAACTCGAAGTCAATCACACTTCTGTGAAATCACACTGTCCACTCAGGAAGCAACACTGATGGACAATCAATTTCACATGCTGTTGTGCAAATGGAACAGACAACAGGTGGAAATTATAGGCAATTAGCCACCCCCAATAAAGGAGTGTTTCTGCAGGTGGTGACCACAGACCACTTCTCAGTTCCTATGCTTCCTGGCTGATGTTTTGGTCACTTTTGAATGCTGGCGGTGCTTTCACTCTAGTGGTAGCATGAGATGGAGTCTACAACCCACACAAGTGGCTCAGGTAGTGCAGCTCATCCAGGATGGCACATCAATGCGAGCTGTAGCAAGAAGGTTTGCTGTGTCTGTCAGCGTAGTGTCCAGAGCATGGAGGCGCTACCAGGAGACAGGCCAGTACATCAGGAGACGTGGAGGAGGCCGTAGGAGGGCAACAACCCAGCAGCAGGACCGCTACCTCCGCCTTTGTGCAAGGAGGAGCAGGAGGAGCACTGCCAGAGCCCTGCAAAATGACCTCCAGCAGGCCACAAATGTGCATGTGTCCACTCAAACGGTCAGAAAGACTCCATGAGGGTGGGATAAGGGCCCGACCTCCACAGGTGGGGGTTGTGCTTACAGCCCAACACCGTGCAGGATGTTTGGCATTAGCCAGAGAACACCAGGATTGGCATATTCGCCACTGGCGCCCTGTGCTCTTCGCAGATGAAAAAGTCCACTAGGGGGCGCTCGTGTAAACCGGTTCAGAATGAAATAAATCAAAAGAGAAATATGATAGTGTAATAGTTAACACAAATGATCTTATAGTAGGTCTACTTATGCACTCACAATGCGTATATGTTGCTCTGTATAAGTCAACACCTCAGGGTCCGTAAATGAGACATATGTGGGAGGAAGCATAAACATACAAAAACACGATGGTATAGTACCGTTATATGCTGGGGCACGCCAGGATAGATGTACACTTACAGTTAATGAAGATGTATAATGCCTGTAGATGCTGGTTGCCTTTCAATGATCTTCCTCCTCTATTTCCTCCGGGTTCTCTGGATCCTTCCCAGCCTTCAGCCGGTGTTGATAAATAACAGGTGAGTGGGTGAGTAATATTACACCAAAGTAGTGTATTGATAAAGTAGAACTTTATTCTGGGCACACGCCCAAACAAGTTTAAATAAAATAAGTGTATAAATAGTCCTCGTTCAGAAGTACTATTCCGCTATAAAGGATTCTAAAAGTATATTAAAAAAGTCCATACAAATAAAAAGAGCTCTTAAAAATCTTCTCAACGTGTTTCGCCAAAAAGTGGCTTCTTCAGGAGTGTCTTCTGTGCTTGTTCGTGATGTTTTTATCTATGCAGGGCGCCATCTTGGTTCTGTTGATCCGTCGACGTCCATGCGTTTGACGTCAGTGTGTCCGATGTCGTCGTCCGTTGTCCCGATTGTCCGCGGTTCTCTTCTTCTTCACCACGGAACTCCAAGGTAGATATATAATGTGTAGGACGAAAGAAAGTATTAAAGACGGGAAGCCGAACTGTTAGACACCATAATTATGTTAAGATCAGGATATGCCATGTGTATAAATGGTGAACATATCCCGCAGGACGTTTGGAAACGAAGAGAAAAAGAAATCTCTTACGAATCACCATGTGAAAAAAAGGTAAGGAGATCCCGTGTAGTACCCTGGTGAAGAGGGGAAGAGACATAACGAGGTGATGATGATTCTCTAGAGGTATTGAGAAACGGATGCGAAGTAATAAAGCTATATGCGACAGAAACATGATAAAGTGGAAATCTTCCGACAGAAAGATGGAATAATATGTGAAATGGAAGGGGACTGGAGCTTCTAACGAGAGGACAAACAGGAAGAGGACCCATCCTCCCAATACAGAACTAACATGTGATATAGTTTTATAATATTCTCAAATTGTGAGTCTCTTCACAGATGAAAAGCAGGTTCACACTGAGCACATGTGACAGACGTGACAGAGTCTGGAAATGTTGTGGAGAACGTTCTGCTGCCTGCAACATCCTTCAGCATGACCGGTTTGGCGGTGGGTCATGGTGTGGGGTGGCATTTCTTTGGGGGGCCGCACAGCCCTCCATGTGCTTGCCAGAGGTAGCCTGACTGCCATTAGGTACCGAGATGAGATCCTCAGACCCCTTGTGAAACCATATGCTGGTGCGGTTGGCCCTGGGTTCCTCCTAATGCAAGACAATGCTAGACCTCATGCGGCTGGAGTGTGTCAGCAGTTCCTGCAAGAGGAAGGCATTGATGCTATGGACTGGCCCGCCCGTTCCCCAGACCTGAATCCGATTGAGCACATCTGGGACATCATGTCTCGCTCCATCCACCAATGCCACATTGCACCACAGACTTTCCAGGATTTGGCAGATGCTTTAGTCCAGGTCTGGGAGGACATCCCTCAGGAGACCATCCGCAACCTCATCAGGAGCATGCCCAGGCATTGTAGGGAGGTCATACGGGCACGTGGAGGCCACACACACTACTGAGCCTCATTGTGACTTGTGTTACATCAAAGTTGGATCAGCCTGTAGTGTGGTTTTCCATTTTGATTTTGAGTGTGACTCCATATCCAGACCTCCATGGGAGAAATCAATTCACACTAATTTTTCATTTCTTTTTGCCCAATAAACTTTGGTTCACACAAAATTCACACCAATATAGCCTCTCCCTATCTCTCTCTCTCCCTCTCAATGCACATTAAACCATTCACTGCATAACCCCACATGCCTGCACCCTATACAATCACCCTACACTATGCACATGTTTACTACACAGGCCAGTCAAACTATCCTGGACACAAGCATACTACACAATGCACAGTGACCCTAACGTATAAACATACTTACTACCCTATACACCAAGGGTTTGGAACCTTTTTCTGCCAAGGGCCATTTGGATATTTATAACAGAATTTGCCATACAAAATAATCAACTTTAAAATTAGTCCCAAAATTTATATTTATCTCACCCGACAGCCCTCCCTTTAGTATTGATTTATGTGATGCCCCCAGCCAGCCCTCCCCTTGTCAATTAATGCTCCATTGCCCCCAGCCAGCTCCACATGCCTAGCACCCAGACTGGACGCATAGGACTTGCCATCTTTGCCCCCAAACAGCCTCCCTGTGGCATCTTTGCCTCAAACAGCCTCCCTGTGCCATGCTTTCCCCCCACTTACACATCCATGCTATCACACACATATTCATTCCCTCATACACAGATACCCAGTCATTCCCTCATCCACAGAAATCTCATTCACACATTCTCATTCACATACCCTCCTCCACCCCCTTACCTGAACTGCAGATCTGTCTTTGCTGCTCGCAGACTTCCGCAGGGGCTTATGTTTCCCTCTGTGTTGCTCGCACTCTGTACACAACTTGAAAAAGACCTAATTGAGAGGTTGAAACTTTGTTTTTTTTCTTCCTCTAATAAACCTGCCTGACGCTAGAACCCTTGAGTGCCTGGACCCTTATTTATCTTTTTGATTTACTGGGGAGCTGGCCCTTCCCGGCACAGTTAAGCACCTTTGGAGTGTGCAGATTCCTTATTCTGGTTATGCACTCTGTACACAGGCACACAACGCTATACACATGTGTAACGGGTTCACCAAGAGAGCTGTAGTAACTCCCAGAGATCACCCGCATGTATCCTCCTGTTGTCCCTGGAATCACTTCCAGCACCAGCCAGCATGCGCACCTTGGAACCCTGCTATGTGTACCCAATAAGTAGACACACAACTACCTTGAATTGAGTACAGCAGGAATGAACAGTTTATTGATGTAAAACATAGACTCATATAGCCACAGAACTTCATTAACATAAATTAACAGATACATGTATTCTGCTGTTGTGAATCCTGCCGACTACGCCAATTGTTGTGGTTGTGGCCTGATTCTAACTTTAATTTATTTAATTAAGGTAATCAGGGAACCTTAATAACAACAATAAAATTTATTTAATCTATATACACTCTGTATCTTGATATACAAATGGTATATACCGCATTTGCTCGATTATAAGACGAGGTTTTTTTCAGAGCAAACCTCCGCTGCAGCCGGAAGGAGGTGTGGCTAGCAGCGGGGGTTGTCTGCGTCCGTCGCGCATACCTTTCCCGACTGTCAGAGATCAGAGTTCCCCGCACCGGTGCCGCACCCCTGCGGGGAACTCTGATCTCTGACAGCCGGGGAAGGTATGCGCGACGGACGCAGACAGACCCTCGCTGCCAACTCCACCTCCTTCCGGCTGCAGCGGAAGGAGACGTCAACCCGCTGCCCCGGCAATACAGCAGGAAATTGGAAGCACCGGTAAGTAAGTGTGTGTGTGTGTGTGTGTTTTAAATGGGGGCATAGGGCATTTCTGGAATGCCTTATACCCCTATATGCCACTCTGGCACTTAGGGGGTTAAAAGGCATATTATGGGGCAGAGTGGCATATAGGGAGGTATAAGGCATTTCAGGAGGCAGAGTGCTCTATTAAATGCCCCCTTAACGCCACTCTGCCTCCTGAAATGCCTTATACCTCCCTATATGCCACTCTGCCCCATAATATGCCTTTTAACCCCCTAAATGCCAGAGTGGCATATAGGGGTATAAGGTATTTCTGGAGGCAGAGTGCTCTATACAATGCCTTTTAACACCCTTAATGCCACTCTGCCTCCTGGAATGCCTTATACCTCCCTATATGCCACTCTGCCCCATAATATGCATTTTAACCCCCTAAATGCCAGAATGGGATATAGGGGTATAAGGCATTTCTGGAGGCAGAGTGGTACATAGGGGGTCAAAAGGCATACCATGGGGCACAGTGGCATATAGAGGGTTAAAAGGCATATCATGGGCCACAGTGCCATATTGGTGTGGCAAGCCTGGGGGCAGATGTGCGTAACTGGGGGACAGGTTGGAAAATACAAGGAAATAAAAACAAAAAAAATATTTTTCTCAATCATAGCTTTTATTTAAAACTTTTTTCCTTTAGGGTCGTCTTATATTCAGGCTTTTTCTTTTTTTTCCTACGTTAATATTCAGATTTTGGGGGGTCGTCTTATAATCGAGCAAATACAGTAATATGAGGTATTCCAGTCGATCATATGGTGAGAAATACTTTAATACTGTGCTGAATCCAGGCACCATCAAGCCCTGGATTGAAGTTCCTCCAACACATGGTGTATGGTTCTTTTTAAGGTGTTTTTTACTATAGTATTGATATGTAAATAGCAACCGTATCAATTGTAAACTAGTAACAGTTTTTTTCGGTTGAAAGGTGCACAGTATTTCGGTTGTAACCATGCACACCGGAATCACTAACACATCCTATACCTACACACATGCGAATAAAACAAAATGTGCCTCTGCCTATATGTAACTAAGCAAAATGAAATGCCAGGTAATAAAATGAAATGCCAGGTAATATACAGCAGGATGAGATAACTGCCCCAGTACATGTCGCCTGTCTAACCCAGGAAGAAGTGCAGTGCCGCCTAAAAAAAATCAAAATAGACAAATCACCAGGTCCAGATGGCATTCACCCCCGCGTTCTAAGGGAGTTAAGTAATGTAATAGACAGACCCCTATTTCTAATATTCAAGGACTCTATAGTGACAGGGTCTGTTCCCCAGGACTGGCGCATAGCAAATGTTGTGCCAATATTCAAAAAGGGGACAAAAAGTGACCCGGGGAATTATAGGCCTGTTAGTTTAACTTCTGTTGTGTGTAAACTGTTTGAGGGTTTCCTAAGAGATGCTATTTTGGAGTATCTCAATGAAAAAAAGTGTATGACTCCATATCAGCATGGGTTTACAAGGGATCGGTCCTGTCAAACTAACCTGATCAGCTTTTATGAGGAGGTGAGCTCAAGACTGGATCGGGGTGAATCGCTGGATGTCGTATATCTTGATTTTTCCAAAGCATTTCATACGGTGCCACATAAAAGGCTGGTACATAAAATGAGAATGCTTGGGCTGGGGGAGAATGTGTGTTTGTGGGTAAGTAACTGGCTCAGTGATAGGAAACAGAGGGTGGTTATTAATGGTACATACTCTGAGTGGGTTACTGTTGCTAGTGGGGTACCACAGGGGTCAGTTTTGGGTCCTATTTTTTTTTATATATTTATTAATGACCTTGTAGAGGGATTGTATAGTAAAGTATCAATCTTTGCAGACGATACTAAGCTCTGTAACGTGGTTAACACAATAGAGGACAGTGCACGATTACAAATGGATCTGCATAGGTTGGAGGCTTGGGCTGGGATATGGCAGATGAGGTTCAACACAGATAAATGTAAGGTTATGCACATGGGGAAGAAAAATCCAGGCTGGGAATATGTATTAAATGGGAAAACACTGGGGACGACTGACATGGAAAAGGACTTAGGAGTTTTAGTTAACAGTAAATTTACCTGTAGCGACCAGTGTCAGGCAGCTGCTGCTAAGGCAAATAAAATCATGGGGTGCATCAAAAGGGGCATAGATGCCCACGACAAGGAAATAATTCTACCACTGTACAAGTCACTAGTCAGACCACACATGGAATACTGTGTACAGTACTGGGCACCAGTGTACAAGAAAGATATAGTGGAGCTGGAGAGGGTTCAAAGACGGGCAACCAGAGTAATAAGGGGAATGGGAGGACTACAGTACGCAGAAAGATTATCAGAATTAGGGTTATTTAGTTTGGAAAAAAGAAGGCTTAGGGGGGATTTAATAACTATGTATAAATATATAAGGGGACAGTACAGAGATCACTCCCAGGACCTATTTATACCCAGGACTGTATCTATAACAAGGGGACATCCTCTACGGCTGGAGGAAAGAAGGTTTCTACACCAGCACAGACGGGGGTTCTTTACAGTAAGAACGGTGAGATTATGGAACTGCCAGAGGAAGTGGTAATGGTAAACTCAATAAAAGAGTTCAAAAGGAGCCTGGACGTGTTTCTTGAAAGCAATAATATTACAAGTTATGGATATTAGATTAATAGGGACAGAACGTTGATCCAGGGATTTATTCTGATAGGAGTCGGGAAGGAATTTTCCCCCTGGTATGGGGCAATTGGCATCTGCTTCATAAGGGTTTTTTTTGCCTTCCTCTGGATCAACACAGTAGGGACACAATATGTATATAGGTTGAACTTGATGGACTTTGGTCTTTTTTCAACCTTATGAACTATGTTACTATGTTACTATGTTAACACCAATCACACAAGAACTGGCTGTTATCGCCTCAGGCTAGGATAGCTTGTATAGCAACTTTGTTGTTGTTGTTGTTGTTGTTGGGATCCTAGGACAACTATTGACCAGTATATTAAATTAAATTAATTCTGCTGTCATTCTGCTGTCTATGACGTAAATCATAAAATGGGAAAATCATTTTCATAACATCTGCCCAACCTTTAATCCTGTCAGGACCCAGGTAAGCAGGTCGGGTAGGAGCCCAGTAGCAGGGGACACAAGGGGTTCAGTTTGTACCCCACGATGCATGACGGTAAGTGGGATGGTACGGACAGGCGCAATGAAACACAGCACAAACAGGATACTTGGAAAGGTACTGTGTTGATGAAGGTGATAGGACCAGCAGGTAAAGGCAGTAAGTCTCTAGGCAGGATGCCCACTGGCAGGGCTGACGGATACGGAGGCCCACGGGATGGGCTGACGGCAGGAAGCCCACTGGCAGGGCTGACGGGTACGGAGGCCCACTGACAGGGCTGACAGCAAGTAGCGCACTGGCAGGGCAGGCGGCAGGAATGCAGGTACAGGCAGGTAGTCCAGGCCCAGGCCCAGGCCCAGGCCCAGGCACAGGCACAGGCACAGGCACAGGCACAGGCACAGGCACAGGCACAGGCACAGGCCAAAACAGAGCAGTCTAAACACTCCAATGCAAAGGCCCTGACTAAAGGGCAGGGCAGGTTAATAAACGCAGGTTCTACTCAGGTGATCAGACTCAGCTGACCTGGTAATCTGATCCTGAGCACTCCAGAGGGAGGGGGAAGGTGGCCACTAGTGGTAGCAGGAGGACTACAGCAAAATAAATCATCCATGGTCCGGGCTAGTAGGGTGGAATCCTGACAAATCCCCAGGAAGCAATCCTATTGATGAGATTAATTAAACAATGGAGTTCCTGCCTGTGCTATCTTTGTTTGACAGCCAGGCTGGAGCCATCTCTGATTATCTTGGGGCCCTGTATGGCAGGTCATTCTGTCACAACATGCATATTATACAGTACACACTCCCTTATATAGTGCCTTACAAAAGTATTCACCCCCTTGGCATTTTTCTTATTTCATTGCATTACAACTTGGTATTAAACATTTTATCTGGATTTAATGTAAGGGACATACACAAAATAGTATGAAGAAAATAACTTTAAAAACAGACAAGTGGTGATTGCATATGCATTTGCCCACTTTGCTATGGAGCCTCTAAATGAGATCTAGTACAACCAATTACCTTCAGAAGTCACATAATTAGTTAAATAAAGTCCACCCGTATGTCACATGATCTCAGTAAACATACACCTGTACTGCAAGGCCCCAGAGTCTGCAACACCACTGAACATCGGGCACCACCAAGCAAGCGGTACCAAGACCAAGGAACTCTCTAAACAGGTTGGGTACAGATCAGGGAGGAGTTATATGTTTCTATGGGTTCTATGTCTTTTTTTGGAGAAAAATATGTTGTGTGGGTACATACAACACAGGAAAAGGGAATCTTGATTTATCCCACATATGGTAGAAAAAAAGCATACCTTACTTATGGCATCAGAAAACTTTAGTAAGAGGTAGGGTTTGTTCTAAATAGACAAGCCTCTGACAACACTAGAAAAGTAATAGTAACTTACCTCAGTCGCAAACAATAGAAAAACATCAACCTTTACTTTTTTTCCCTGGATACCGAGAAGGTTTGTCATAGTATGTAATACTGTATTACAAATCTACTGCCACGGCCTAATTACTTGTGATTATCAACTTTCAAGTAAGAATTTTTAACTATAACTCAGACTAAAAAGTTTAGTTAACAATCCTTTCTCTGGACACTACTATACCCACTAGAAAAGTTGAATATGTTCTAAAGAGTAGGTCAAACACAAAACAAGCCATTTCCTATTGCTATGAATCTTTGCTAACCCATAATTTACCTTCCGAGCTCCAATATATTCTCCAGTGAGAAAAAGGAACCTCTCCTTTTCGGAACAAGAGTTAAAAAAAAAAAAAAAAAAAAAAAAAAAAAAAAAAAAGAGCATGCTTAAACTGTACTGGAGTTTCCTGATGTAGTGATCACTTTGAGAAGGACCGCAAAGTGCTTTTTCGGTGGTACCTGGTGCCTACCAAACTAGCACTAGCACATAGGCCACACTCGCTCTAACATCTGCTGGAGGTGCAACAATGATGTAGATTCTGAGTAATTTGTTGTTGGCCATGTTCTATTATAGCTCCGTATTGACTTTCTGTCTTTCAGATACAGCCATCCAAATGTTCTTGAGGGTGGCCATATTAGACATGATTCTAATCTCTGTTGAGGCTATGGAACGCATGACTTATGATGTGAAAAACGTCACACTTAGGTACAGTATGGGCGCCTTAGTCGATATACCCCCTCCCTTGCTTGGATTCTCTACTACAGTATTAGTTGCTGTGCCTTCCAGTTTTAGATCCGCAAGTTGAGAAGTTCAAAAGCAGATCTACCATGCTTCTCTTGAGAACTTGCTGGTGGAAAATATCTCCATTGATCCAAACAGTATCTGATGCCACTAAAGGTGACATAGCATCTATTTCTGAGTTTTAATTGAACCCTAACGATTTACCACTGATAGCATTGCAACTATTTAATCATATGCTTAAAATGTTCGATTCACCAGTGCCAAATGGACTCTCAGCATTACCTGTTCACTTACCTGTGATATTTATGTTAATCTTCTGTTTTTCTTTGTGCATTGTTGAAATACATTTAAGCCATTAATCTAGCACTGTTACTGTTATGCCGAAATCTGAGTAAAAACAGATATAAGAGAAAAGGAACCTTTGGTAAGGAAAGGGTTAAAGAAGGTATAATTGGTACGAAATAAAATCTTAAGTCTAAGAAATACAACAGTGAATGCAAGTTTTAGGTTAAATCATCTTAAACACATGATTAAATGATTATGCACTTGATTTATATTTAACATATTTATATGTTTTATACAAATAAAAATAATTTGAATACTTTGATCAAATTGGTTTGGAGATACCTCTTTCTAGGTATCTCATTAAAAATATCTAAAATAAAATATAAACCAGTATGGTTTATCTTGTATTTTATAAAAAGACTTGCTTGCCAGAAAGATTATCAGAATTAGGGTTATTTAGTTTGGAAAAAAGACGGCTTAGGGGGGATTTAATAACTATGTATAAATATATAAGGGGACAGTACAGAGATCACTCCCAGGACCTATTTATACCCAGGACTGTATCTATAACAAGGGGACATCCTCTACGGTTGGAGGAAAGAAGGTTTCTACACCAGCACAGACGGGGGTTCTTTACAGTAAGAGCGGTGAGATTATGGAACTCTCTGCCAGAGGAAGTGGTTATGGCAAACTCAATAAAAGAGTTCAAAAGGAGCCTGGACGTGTTTCTTCTAATTGCCATATTTGGAGTCGGGAAGGAATTTTCCCCCTGGTATGGGGCAATTGGCATCTGCTTCATAAGGGGTTTTTTGCCTTCCTCTGGATCAACACAGTAGGGACACAATATGTATATAGGTTGAACTTGATGGACTTTGGTCTTTTTTCAACCTTATGAACTATGTTACTATGTTACTATGTTAAACAAAAACCCCAAAAGGTTTAAAAAGAATTTCAATCATTTTATACATGTAAATTTGCATGTACTTTTTACTGAGGAAAGCTTCTGTGAAATAAAGTCTGTGGCTCTCAGCATTCTTGTGATGCATAGTTTAATCATATTCTTGGGAGGTCACCCAGGCAGGGGCAAAAAAATGCTTAGACCCCCTTCAGATCCCCACATTTAATGCAATCAAAGGGTTTAAAACTATAAGCAATATTTTGAAGGGTCAGTGTGCCTGTGATAAATATATTTGCAGATAAATAAGTAATGCCACTATATATTTTATTTTTTAGGAAATGCGTGTATATGTGACTTTTGTCTATATCTAGACTTGCCTAGACACACTTATCATCTGCCAAATGTATCCCGTTTCCCTTATATTCTTTTCATGCTGCACTACCCAGCTTAAAATAGGTTACTCTGGGATTTCTAGCCTCACATCTCTTGCAGTAATTATCAATTCTAATGGAATTTTTACACCTCAGTTCTCTTTTGATTGAAAAGGTTATTGGTGACAAAACCATACTTTCACACTTATATTCGCTTCCGCATTTTGTATGCCAGACATTTGGCAGAATAAAAGTACGTGCTGTACCTAAAATGTATATGCATCATTTTTAACCAAATGGTCTAATTCCTAGCTTATAGACTGATAAAACTAAATTTACCAGATAAACCATTTGCTCACTGATGTGTAACCAGTGGTATATAATTAGAAAATATCGTGAACCGAAAAAAAACAAAAAACACGTGTCACTCAGGTAGGGTGTAATAAAAAATTAAATAATAGTAATACTTCCCTAATTGGACCGCAGCTCCCAAATAACACTCTCCTCAAAGTGTAAAATGCAAACAAACCAAAAAATGTATGGGGCGCAGGAACATATATAGGAAAAAACAAAATGGAAAACAACACAATATAGTGTAGATTGTACTTCCAATATTAATGATTAAGTGATATATTGCACTCACAGGAAAAAGAGGCAAATCCAACCCTTCAATATGGACTGTAAAAAGGCTTTAATATTCTTCAATGAAAATCTAAAAAACAAATTTAAAATAGTGCAGTATCTTAGGTAAAAAGTATATACCAAATAGAAATGCACTCACAATTTCTTCATGCATAAAATGCATATACAGGCATAGGTTAAAGTCCAATTGAGTCTTTTTCTACGCGTTTCGCCCTTAGGCTTCTTCAGGAAATCAACTGGTAAGGTCTCTGCGTGTATCAGCAAAATCTGTAGTCTGTAAGTGTATAATTAGAATCCATTCATTTCTTGTCAACTGACTTGCTTAGGCATATTCATGCAATAAGCCATTTTGGCAAAGAGGCCAAAACAGTTATGGAACTACCCTTACGGGTTTGTAATTGAACCTTACATGCAATGCAATTACCATAGTAATAAAACTGGAGCACAAGAAACCATTCACTGCATGTGACACTTGGGGATGTCAACTTAAAGACGAAAGATGAACTGGTACCACAGAAACACCAGACATTTTTTTTAAAAAGCATAAGAGAAGGCTTGGGCCTTGCTTGCAACCCAGTTAACAGTTCTACATTGCTATTGACTATTAGATGTTCTCGGTCAAAAACTTGGCAATGATAGCCATATGTACCTTCTTTCCCACTCCTTTATGTGACTAAACTCATACAGGCCATTCTAATAGTATCTCTTGATTATCTAAACTTCTTTGCTACTAGGTACATGGGAAAACAGGAGACCGTACTCCCTAAACCTTTACAAATTAGCAATGGCAGAAGATATTTCCCCTGTCAAAACACAGCTCAATAGCTACAAACAACTACAATATGAATATAACATATTAAGAGCTGCAAGATACCTGATGAAGGGCCATCCTCATTGGTCATCATACACGGGATGCCTGAAGCCACAATTTAACATGACTAATCCTTTTTAATAAAATATGCAGATTGAAATAGATTAAATATCTATATCTCTGCCACAGTGACACCCAAAAACACACACACCAGGACAGGCTCTGCCACACCAACACCCAAACACACACACACCAGGACAGGCTCTGCCACACCGGCACCCAAACACACACAGACCAGGACAGGCTGTGCCCCACATTGTATATTTATTCCACCACCCAGCCCCCCCTTTAGTACTGATTTATGTGATGCCTCCAGCCAGCACCCCCTCGTGAATTAATGCCCCCCCCTTAGCACCCAGATTTCACTCACAGGATCTGCCCAACACCCAGAATGGAAGCATAGGACTTTCCACCTTTGCCCCCAAACAACCTGCCTATGGTGTCCTCAAACAGCCTCCCTGTGCAATGCTTTCCCCCCACTTATACATCCATGCAATCACACACGTATTCATTAATTCATTTATTATTCACAAACATTCATTCACTCATTCATATATTCATTTCCTCATTTACAGATACTAATCATTTACAGATACTCATTCATTCACTCATTGACAGATACTCATTCATTCACTCAATCATGCATACTCATTCATACAACCTCCCCCACCCTCTTACCTGAACTGGAGATCACTCTTTGCCACTCGCAGACTTCTGCAGGAGCCGCTGCATCCCTCTGTGTTCTTCTCTTGTACTGCCTGGGAAAGCAGGAACGGAGCGGAGTCATGTGACTTGATGTAAAGTCACGTGACTGCTGGTTTCCTGCTTGTCCTGGGTGGAACACAAGACACTGCTTGCACAGAGAGCAATGCACAGGTAAGTGGCAGGGCCTCTGTGGAAGTGATCGCGGGGATTTTGACCCCTGTGATCACGGTTAATGCAGGCTTTTGTCCCACATTTAAAGATGACCATGGCGGCCGTTATTCATATTTTGGGTGGCCTGGGAGGCAATTGCCCCCCTGGCCAGCCCACCCCTGCTTGTCGGACCTGCATCATTCATTTGCTATACGATGAGCATAGTATTGCGCTCCTCCTCTGCCATGCTTGTGTGGGGTGAGGATGTCAGGTTACAGTCACAAGGAGGGAAGACCACATTGACTCTGACAGTTTCCTTCTAATCTGTGGAGTCAGAGTGGCAAGTTTGGGTTTAGACAGATAGATAGATGACAAGAGTGCAAGTTTTCTTTTGGTTTTCTGCAATTTATTAACAACATCCCGTCTAAGGGTTCCATGCAATACATCATCTCCTGCATTGCAATGTGATTTACAAAGCTTTGTGGGTATTTTGTACTGAAATATTTAGATATATTTATTTTTAATATGAGCATCTTTATCAAATTTGTCAGCCAATTGAAGCCACAAAATATGTTGTTTTGGCTGTTACACATTATTGCTCTGTATTTGAAGTTGATACATTTTAAATTAAAACAAAATGTTCCTTGTTAAATGAGTTTATTTTGAAGATTCTAATCCAAAAATTGCCTGTGAAGAACTACATAGACAGACACACGGATAGAAACACAGGCTAGACGCTTAACGTGTTTCACCAGAGGAAGTGCTTAATCATAAGCAGCCTGCTCTATAACCAAATACACAACCTTTATATACAAAAAACAAATAAAAGCATTTGGGTAGTAAAGATAAAACAGGTGTGTAATTGGATATGGGGGCAGGAGTGATAGCTCCTAATTAACAAGAAGTGCATTTGTAGAGGAAACTGAAAATGCATATAGAGATTTAAGTTTAAATCTCCTCCCACAAAACAATGGCACCCTTTATATCCTAAACCATGCAAAGATAAGAGAAACATTGAAAGGACAAAAAACTATAGAGCAGCTATACAGCAAAATGCTATTGTCATGAAACAGATCAATACAATTGTTGCAAGTGTTTTATAAGGGAGTAATGCATAAAGTAATTAAAGTATAAACAAAAATCAAGTTAAATAATATTAAATACAGCACAAAAACCAAGACTTACAACACCTGGTATTTCCAGGCGGTCTCCCATCCAGGTACTTAAGACGTCTCTTTTCTTAGACGTCTCTTTTCAAGTGAAAACAAGTTCAGTTTTTCTAGTCTTTCTTCATAACTAAAATTATCCATTCTTCTAATTAACTTTGTTATCCAGCTCTATAACATTCTTCTTTAAAACTGGTGCCCAAAATTGCACTGCATATTCAAGGTGAGGCCTCACCTTTACTTTATAAAGAGGTAAAATTATATTTTCATCTCGTGATTTAATACTCCTCTTTATGCATGCCAATACCTTACTGGGTTTTGCAACTGCTGACTGGTACTGCACTTTTTTGCTAAGTCTATGGTCTACAATTATACCTAAGTCCTTCTTATTTTCTGCTTTTCCCAATGCAATGCCTTTAAGAGTGTATGTTTCATACTTATTTTTGGTACCAAAATACATTACCTTACACTTATCTATATTGAATCTCATCTGCCACTTATTTGCCCAGTCCCCTAGTTTATCCAAATCACTCTGAAGAGACGCTACATCCTGATCAGACTTTATAACCTTACCTAATTTTGTGTTATCAGCAAACACAGACACCTGACTTCCAATATCTATTTCAAGATCATTAATACATAAGTTAAAGAGAACTGGACCCAAGACAGTTATTGTTTCAGGTCTTTCTATTGGAAGGCCATGGATTACCCCAGCAACTATAAAAAAAAGCCACTATTAAGATCATACCTAAGCCAGTCAACGATCCCCTTCTGTGTAGCAGATACAGGGCAACATTCCCCCTAAACAATAATATCATTATTTGCAAACATTTTGGCCCTTCATTTGTAGCTACTCCTTCCTCTGGTAACTGCTGGGTTCAAATGGGCTTTGTTTCAGGAAGAGAGTCTAGATTATTCAACTTAATCTATTAAATTTAGAGCACAGGGATGAGGTCCTTAATTTTAAGGAAGAAGACTGAGGAGCAGTAGCAGCAGTAGTAGGGTATGTGGCCTAGGCATGCACTTGCAGATAGACACATGCAGCCCCTGAATTTGCACAATATACATAAAATAGGAGATAGATCAGAAGTACTTGAACTTCACTCACTTTGAATATTGAGTGCTGGGTAACCTAATTTGGGCAGATTGACTTTTAAGAAAGACATTTGCTTCAGATGGTATGGGGGGGGCTGTGTTCGTTGGGCTTGAGCATGTTGCCTGTCACAGAGAAAACCTTCTCATTTCAGAAACTAGTGGATGGGCATGAAAGCAGCTGCTGGGACAATAATGAGTGGCCTGGCCAGATATCTTTTCTGGTCCCGATTACCTAGAGGGTCACTCGTAGCAGGTAGCTACATTGACTGATGGTACCCACCAAAGTCTCTGCCCAAATGGCTGATGCTCTGCATGGGTACATGCTACTGCCACTGTTGCTGGGAATTTCCATGTCCATCTCCTGCATCCCTCTTCTTAGCATGCCCCTTTTGTGTTGCATCTCACCCACCTATGGACAAGCATGTCCCTCCAAGTTCTTAAATTAAAGATCAACCTGCTCTTGAGTCACAGAGGATGTCCAGTATGTACTCTGTGGTGACCTGTCAGCTCCTCTATCAGTGTTCTGATCAGAATTTCAACCTCTACATGTAATCTGTTGCCCAGGAAGATCTCATTTTGCTCCAGGATGTCATGCATATTTTTGTCTTAAGGTAGGTAAATAGAGGGATGACCTGGCCCAAAGTGGCAGTGCTCTGGCTTTAGGACCAACACCACCTGCCCCAGGGGCTCCCTCTCAACCACGGAGAAGGAACTACTTCTGATAATCTGACCAAGCAGTTGGGCTTTGACATGCCCCTTGAATGGAAACCCTTAAAGCATTCTAGGGTTGGCTTGTGCAGTGGATGTCCCTGCCCCACACATCTCTGGGAACCAGTTGCAATCTTAGAGTTCCGACTCTGACAAAAAGGCTCCAGCCTACTTGGGAAAAATGGAAATAACAATTAAAATGTATAACCATACTCAGGAATTTCACACAGTCCAATATCTAAATTTGTCATTGGTATTTTTTTATTAATTTAATTGTTTTGAGTTGTCTTTGGTGGTAATATAAATCTGCAACTGTCTTAATAAACTAATTTCAGCACAGACAAATGCATAATTTTTTTACCACTATTTATCAAATAATATAATATTTTGTGTTGCCCCCAAACTAGAGGTTTTGCTAGTAGTGTAAAACTGAATTAATAAACTTTACACAGGAACAGCATTTTAACAACTGAACCACAAAAGACCTAATTTCATTACCAATAATTTTAATGATTTAGTGTTTTGTGTTGTCCACAAATGTTTTGCCTGTTCATTTTTAAATTGAAAAAAAACCAGCTGTAAAATAATATGTGCTGCAGATCCTAAATATCAATAATGAACTAATATACATACACTACAGCTTCTCCAATCCACCCTACCCCAGGACATTCTCTGCACTGCACTAGTTAATTGACGTGCAGTATGGTAGATGAACGATGAGAATTAACCACTCGTCTCGTAACAGACTATGACTATCCCACACTCCAACTCTCATTAGTCTGTAACTATTGCTGACAAGATAAAATGGCATCAGCACACTTGTAAATGGGAAAAAAGTAAAGAAAAAACCCCCTCAGGTTGTTGGACCCACTAATCACAGCCATAACCACTTATTCTACTTATCTGTGATTTGCATATATCCTACTCAGGGGCATGCCTAGAGTATTTGACACCTGGGGCGGATCCTGTATGTGGCACCTCCCCCCCCCCACACTTCTATGGTTAGCCAAACATTGACAGGGGTACAGCGTAATCCCTATCACTATATACTGAGGCAAACATTGATGGTGGAACAGCATAACGGTTATCATTATGTACTGAGGCAGACATTGCCGGTGGTACAGCGTAATCCCTATCACAATACTCAATGCCAGACATTGAAAATAATGCAGCATAACCCCTATCACTATATACTAAGCCAAGCATTGATGTGGTGTAGGCCTACCACTTCAGGGTCGGGCTTAGTATATAGTAGGGATGTACCGAAATGAATATTCTGGACCCAAAAAAAAAAATGTATATATACGTGTGTATATATATATATATATATATATATTATATATATATATATATATATATATATATATATATATATACACACACTTATTTTTATGAGCAGGTCCTAAAATTAGCGTTATATCTTCACAAAAAAATCTCACATCGAGATGCCCATGGGGTGTCTAGCTTTAAAAAATGTATGATTTGATGGGGTAAATCGAATTGGCCTTGTTCAAAGAAGTCCCAAAAATAATACAGGGGCAGGGTTAAAATGCCGACATTTGAGATACCCTGGGGTGTCTAGATTTTAAACATATATGGTTTGACGGGGTAAATTCATACCAAAAGAATAATACACAAAAAATGATTACCACAAAATTTGACTAAGGCTGGTAGCAGAATTAGTGTATCGAAAAGGATTGAAATACCGGTATTTGAAATACCCTGGAGTGTCTAGTTTTCAAACATATTAAATTGGCCGGCTTCAAAGATGTCCAGAATAGGACATGGGGCAAAATTGTCAAAATTCCAAATTGTAAATGCACACTTCCAAATGTGGCCTTTTAGTCCCCAAACAAACCAACAAACCCAGGCATGGGTGGTATCACTGTACTGGAGCTGTAAATTTATAACTGAAGTAAAATGTGTGTGAATAAAATGCAAATAACTACCACAAAGACTGATAGTAGAATTAGTGCATGGAAAGACTAAAATACTAACATTTCAAATACTCTGGGGTGTTCAAAGAAGTGTTTTATGGGGTAAAACCGGGGAAAGTGTGTGTGTCCCGGGCTAAGGGAGCATAAGACAGCGGAGGTAGTCAGTCGGACTAGCCAGCTACATGACACCCTATAACATGCAGAAAAAAATAAATAAAAACGTCTTAGGACAAATAGTAGAATCTATTTAGCAGGTTTTTCATTAGCTTTTATAGATGGGTAAAAGATTTTTCAAGTAAAAGTCAGAAAAAGTATTTTTTTCTCACATTTTCACTAAATTGCATACTTTTTTATACAAAATTATAGCATACAATAAAAATAATGACATCTAAAGAAAGCCCTTCTTGTCCTGAAAAAAAAACCAAATGACTTGTGTTCAGTAAAAAAGGATGATGAAAATTACAGCTAAAATGAACCATTGGCACGAAGGGTACAAAAAATAAAATCACCCACTGTCACGAAGGGGTTAGAGGAGAAGCCCCATGAGAATAAATATTATTCATTAGTATACACTAATATAGGATAGCCTTGACAAAATCCTGGTTTTATCTTTTCATTTATGTGCAGACCTGGAGGCTTCCATTGTCAGTCATCTGATATTTTAGGTGACTTTCCCTGCTCAGACATCACGCACTGAATATTTATGGAAATGCTGAGTTGGGTGAGCCATTGTTTACCACAATATGATAAAAAGTTAGACAATTTAGAAAATTGTCCAGTAAAGTAATAAGTTTAAAAGAAAAACAACAATCAAGGATATTTGTAACTATAAAGCAATCAAATAATTTTTTTGTTACGCTGCTATTGTATTTACTTTTTTATTTAACCCCTTTGCGACCAATAACATACCAGGTACATCTTGAGAAGATGTTCCTATAGGACCATCACCACACCTGGGAACTCCGTCTTTATCCAGAGACTCCGGGTTAACTGTTGCTTCTCTGGGTGACTGCTGGGAAACTCCGGGTCACAGGAGTGGAGTTGTGGCACTCCTCTCTCCCCGCCGACTTCCCCTCCAAAAAAAGAGGTTAGCGGGACATCAGACCGCCCACCAACATCAGCAGGAACGCTTACTTGCATCCCACAAGGGGGGCTATGGGGTAGCCAGGGACATATATGATACCTGGTGCTTAGTTTTTGCAAATATATAGTTTTATGGGGCAGAATACAAGTCACATACCCTGGGAAACAAAATCTACTGAAATATTGTAATGTGTTAAGAATGGAGAAAACTCTAAATTGTATTGCAAAGTTTGGCACAGATTGGCACTAAAATCGTTGAATACAAATTGTTAAAATACCCCTAGTAAAGTACTTTGGGTCAATTTCTCATAAATATATCTTTTTGGTCAGCACTTTTGGATTTTTCTAGTTGTTATTGGGGCCCAACTCCCAGTATATAAACACACTTAAAAAAAAAAAAAAAGAAAGAAATTGAGAAACAGTGATGCATGTTTTTTCTTATATATATTTAAGCCTTGTAACTACCAAAATGTGTGTAGATAATGGGCATATTGGTTGTGTTTCCAAAAGCAGGACAAATACCTAAATTTTTTTTTTCTTTTTGTCTTCATTTGCTCTGGGTTTTTTTGTCCATATTGGTGGCATTAGTGTGTTTTTGCCTTTGTATTCTTGTATTTTTTACTTAATAGAAAATCTGTAGGTTTCTCCAGTCAGTCATTTGGTAGGCAAAGGGTTATCATCCCAAATTAGCAAAATAACTGTATTATAGATTGCTGTGCTATAAAAATCCTGATCTAATCCATCCTATTGGCTCTGATTTGATATGAATCAGACTTTAGAATGCTTTTTGGTGGAATGATGGCCTATAGTGAGATTTTTGAGATCCCATTAATCCTGGGCAGGGAAGCTGTAGGCTGCATCTAAATTGCTGTCAAAAACACATCTTATGTATAACTGTGTATATGCAGGAGTTGCTTTTTTGCATTTTTTGCATGAAACCCATTGAGGACACTATCAGCTCTTGCAGGCCCATTGGCCCATTAAAGGATTGCCACATATGTGGACTTCCATCTGGCCCCTTCACATGTAGGTGTGGCGCACAGCTGTTACCGTAAACAATTGTCTCACGGAGAGTTGCTCACTCGGCTCGAAATGAAGGAGGCCAGGATGTGTGGGGTGAATGGAAATACACTGGGCAGTCCTAAAATGGTTGTTGAACCGATAAAAAGTACCGCAGCTCTATGGGTTGTAACAAAGATAGAGAACAAACTCTTTTTTATGTAACAGTGATCTGTAAACTCAATCCCACAGTGATTATTCCATTCTGTTTGCAGAGAAACATTTGCAGGCACATGAAAACAACTTTTCTGTCATCTCTCCTAAACTGTTTATTAGCACAGGTAACATTTGGATTGCAAAATTGTTTTATACGGTAAATTGATATCATGCATCATTTTTATCAAAGAGACCCTTCAATCATCATATGTACTTTAATATTGAGTTTGACAACATTGAATAGGCACTAAGGCTAAGTGTCATTGTTTAGTTAGCGTTTTGTTTTTCATGCAAATGCATAGAGGGATACATTTGAATGAATTGGTTGCTAATGATTGGTTGCTTGAAGCCAAATGCGGACAGTGGAAGGGACATTCTTCTTTTGAAGCGCCTTATACTGACCCTTTAACAGACAGAGGTGTTCTAGCCTATACCTCAGGGGGGCAATTGCCCTCAGGGATGGTCCCAATGTTTCAAACTGGGATGGCCAAAATTGGGCCAGCACACTCTAAGAGGCAGGAGCTTAACGTGATGGTATGCAACCTTGAAAACCAGTAACCTTAGTATCCTTATGCGTAGTCAGGCACCAGACAAGAGAAGTGGACATATTTGATTGAGTGTGTTAGTAGAAGTATGTGTGTGCATGTGTTGCTTTGGAGGAAGTGTGCAAATGGGGTGGGGTGGGGTGGGGTGAGGTGAGGGCCGAGATCAGAAGGTGCAATCTTGTATCAGACCTTCTATAAATATTATTTAAAAAAATCAAAAAGTGGATGGCAGAATGACAATTTCAGACTGCATACATTTGATTTCTATTGATGTTATATAAAAATCTGGAGGTTCCAGGTTAATGGCATAAAATGTTACAGGCATAAAATACTACTTTATAGTTGCCAATGTTCCTCAATAAAAATCTACCAATATTCGCCACACAAAGTAGCACCATGCAAGTGAAAGTAATATAAGCAGTTTACTCTGGGGGATGAAAATGTTTTTGTACAATATGTACTCCATAAATAAAACGTGAGACTGACTGAGCTGGGAGTTTAGGAGTCCAGTTGTCCTGTGCAACATCCTAAAAAGCATAGGGTACCTGCACAGAGATTCCAGCCTGACCCAGCACCCCAGCTGTGACACATACATACTATTTAATGAGTCTTCCTACTCATTAAAAGCACTAAAAATCACACCAATGTATATGCAATGTCCCTGTACCACTAGGACTGCGTCAGACAGACAAGAAATATGTCACATAAATTCTGCCCAGCAAGCTTCTTGTCACTTCATGTCAAAATCATCTAAACACAGAGGAGGAAAAGAGGGAAAAGTGCTGAAAAAAGTAAATAATGTGTTTTTTGACATTGTATAGAGAAAGCAAAAAAGTAACAAACTTAAATAATAAACAAAAATTAGAGGGAAAATGGTAATGAGAGGTAGAGTGATATTTATAAAAAGGGGCATTAATTTACTAGACCCAACAAAAACTGCACAGGGTGGATAAAGATTGCTGGTGGCCTCTAATTAAAGGGACCTTGTACAGGCCCGGATTGGCCATCTGGCTAACAGTGCTACACACTCACCTATTCTTCTGCTGTAGATGGATATCCAAGTCTGCATGCTACGTGATCAAAAAAATGTAGCGCGTGGCCGCACATAACCAGCCTTCGGGTGCACATACACCATCAGGCAGCCAATGACCTTAAAGTGCCAGGGGCCACCGTGTCATTGCCAGTCTGGGCTTAAGCTTACAATATTCCAAAAACACCAAACATCAAACAACCCAAAACATTTAGTTTGCATAAACTCCACTGGAAAACATTACATACATTTCCTTTTTTTTTATTCCCTAAATTTTATTTCATTTTTTCTCATATATATATATATTAAAAACAGGTAGAAAAAGACATAAGGATAAAAATATACATAGTGTTAGAGAGTAAATATACATAATTATACATCTTTTTCCACAGATATACATAGACACTAATGTTGCCATGAGAGGCTGTAGCGAGACGATCTCCAAAGCATGATCCAGAATCATGCAAACAAACTTTCAACTTTGCTCAGCCATTTTTCAGCAGTAATGAAACTTTTTGACCTAAAACCCAAAGATCTGCTTAAAGCTTTCTCCATTCTCAGTTGGAAAAACAATATGTTTACCACCATCTGCCATGAAGGGGCGTAAGCGTATTTCCACCAATGAGCTATAACTATTTTTGCTGCCAGTTAATCCTTGGATAGTCAAGGATTTCCTTTCTTTGCTCAACATTGGCCTTTGTAGATGCAAGGCAGCTGCTAACAGTATGCTACTTTCTGTCATCTTCTCTATAATAAGATCTCCATATACCTTCTAACATTCAACAGCCCCACCAAATGTGTACATATGTACCTTCCTGTTGATTGCAGGATACTTTTTGATAACCTTGTTGGAACCAAATACCATCTGTTTGTGATTTTGCATTGAGTCTCAATCAACAACCTATTGCTGTTCTTACTTCAGAAAGGGCCTGTACTACTCGCTCACATCTATTTTGGACTTTCTCCCATAGTTAACACGCTAGGAAGCTATCTGTTTTGTCTAAACCTTACAGCATGTATAAACCTTTAGCCATTGCTCTCTTTACTTCACCATATTGAAATATAAGCAGAATTCTATTTATCAAGTCTAATCTTTCTATTATTCTTTTTTTTTTCAGTCACGAAAATAGCTCTGTATTTTGACCATTAAATGCCTGTCATATTCCAACATGATCTGATGGCTAGAAAAGCCTCCACAGTAAAATATATGTATAATACTGTTCCTTTAAGAATCTCTGACCTGACCTCACAGCATTATAAAAGCTTGCTTCACCTGTTGAGAGACTGACAAACGCCTGAATCTGCTAATGAGAAACCTGAAATAAAATCATCTGTTCCAAGACCTCTGGGAGGTAGTAACACCTTTATCTGAACCTCCTGCCTGTTCTGGATTTGGACTGTGAATTTAACTACTCACTTTGGATCAACCCCTGTTTTTGCTACCCTGAATACCAACCTGTACCTATCACAATCTCTATGGAATGTCTGCTGTTTTCTCTTTAATGAGATTCTGAACTTACCCTGCCTTTTCGGATCAATTGGAGATTATCAATTCAACATTTCTTCTTCGAATTCAATTAACTTTACCATTTGCCATATTAATCTGACCCTGTGTTCTCTGAGAGACTGTATTATATTTAATGCCTGTTTCATATGCTTCTCCGCTGAAAATAAATAAGAAAAGATCCATTCTCATAAAAGTGAGTTAGTTAATTTTATTTATATCCAATCTGGCTAAATAACTGGTCAGCTTTCATATGACAATGCCTCTACAATTTGAAGAAATCTCTTTATTTTATCCTGTTGAATCAGTTGTTTAATATATAGAATCTCACTATTTTTACAATTAGTGAAATTTAAATCTTGTACAAATGTTTCCAATGCATTCAGATAGAGATACTCAGGAATCTTATTGCTCTTTCCCAGTTTACTTTTCAGCTTATTTATTAATAAATGGCCAGAGACTAAGTTGGAATCTCTAGCTTGTCTGACTTTTATTGAGTTCCCTGGATACCACTGTATTAAACTCAAATCCCTATCGCCACCGACATCCCTCTGTGTGTTATACCACCCCTCGTCTTTACCAGGTCCAATTGCCTACAATATAGATGAAAAATGGTGCTTGACTGGTAAGTATTTCCTATAACTGGGAAGCTTATCCCCCTCATTAGTCCTTTGAGCTGGCAGGTTTTGCTTAATTCTGGGTTTTCTGTCTTTCCATATAAAGCTGGTTAGACTTATTTTTCTTCATATGGATCATCTGAAGTAAGTATAGCCATTTTAGGACAATATCGGGATTGATGGTATTAATTCTTCCTATCCACAAAATATCTAGCTTCCTCCATTCTTTTACCATTTGTTGGTTTGCCGCAGAAGAGAGAGAGGACATTTACCTCCGTTATTATGGCAATGTTTTTAGTTAATTTTATACCTAAATAATCCAAATCACCCTTAGCTCAAGCAAAATTCTTAACTTTTTTAACCTAAATTAAGATCCAACAATGTTTTGTTAATGTTGATTTTATAGTTGGCTGTAATTAGTTTATTAGTAAGCAACATGTCTGCCCCATTGCCTTTTACAATAATACTTCAATTTTAGTGTCTCCATATTTTGGCCATATTTTCCCTATATTTTTCTCATTTATCTTTTTTTGCAATTCTACTAGTTCTAGATATAAAGAGTGCAAATGATTTTATTTGCTATATCATGCTGACAAATCTGATATAGTGCCCCTGACAAGTGGGTATATTCATATACCTTTGGAACATCAAACATATCTACACTCCGGGTCCAGGATTTGCTGCAACACTTGTCCCGATCAAGTGAAACTAACAGCTAGCCCGTATTTTTTTTTTTAGAGTTTGAGAAGAAGGTATGATTTTTGATTTATGTTTGGGACTTACCACCCTAATTTAAATTTTCAACCTTGTCCCCAATGAGTTTCCTGAAGGAATGCTTTCTATATCTGTTCTTTGTGCAAAGAATATTCTGTTTAGCAAAGGATGCCTCATGCTATAAACTACTGGATCAATTATTATGGATTTTTTTTACTGCGTCATCTAATATATTAACAAAAACTGTGATTGCAAGGTGTACATGGTTAATAATCAAAATATAATGCACATACAATCCACACATCATGTTACTGAAGAGGAATACTGAACCAATTATTCTAAACTGACACTGTAGCATTGTAGGTAGATTAACACCAAAAAACTGCTTTAGGTCCCCTGACTAAGTTATGGTCTATTCTACGGGACATAGTACAAATATATAAAATACTTACAGGTACCAGCAAAGAAGTGCATGGAGCCCTATTAAAAGATTAAAAGGATTTATATATTAAGATGCTCGGTTCTGTAATCTGGCAATCTTATTGTGTTTATGTAGAGTGCTGTGACAAAATGTCCTATCTTTTTCCATTAATAAGTGTGTTTGTCATGCTTTCATTTAAGTAATTATGAAACACATTTGGAATTAGCGGAGAAGCTCTGGCAGTAATAAATGTATTACCACGCTCAATGCTTCCAATTGAAATTCAGCAGTGGAGGATACTTAATGTGGCTAATTAAGATACTTCTGCCTGATTTAATACATTGTATAGTGTTTTTTTTCCTGCAACTCTTTAAACAAATCGTACATCTGCATAAAATGTATACTCACATTTCCAGATATTAAGGCACAAATGGAAACATATAGAATTTGCCAGCTTTGTTTCAATCTATTAATGCTTGCTATTGTGCTTCTTTAATGTAGGGAAGCATTAAGCATTTAAAAAAAAAATTGTGCCATTAATAAATGTAATGCATGCCTAAACTGTATGTGTCTTTTGTGTAAGAATTGCATAGCTTCAATGAGGCTTCCATAAAAAGTAAACCAGTGTGTCAATATAAAAGGCAAAAACAGATCTTAAATAGCTACTGAATTGAAAAGCGTAGGCTGAATAAGCTGTGCTGTAATTGTCCATTGCTGGACAATTGATAGGTTAGGGTCATCTAGAAGGCAAGTTTAGGTCATGACATATTTGTTAATGTGTGAGCTTTGTGGGTTTTTTTTTTTAATCACAAAAAATGCGCTTCAGCTATGGATTTACAGCTCCTGGTGTATGTCACTTTCAAACAATATGTGTTTGGCAACATCTCCCAAGTACAGCAATACCCCACATGCATGGGTTTGTCTGCTTGCTTGGGAGGTAAAAGCCACATTTAGGAAGTGCGCATTCTTTAACATGGAACTCTTACATCTGGTCCTACTGCCCCAATGTCCTAATACGGCCATTTTTGAAGCCAACTAGTTCAATTTACTCCTTCAACCCATATATTTTTGAAAATTGGACACACCAAGGTATTTCAAATGCTAGTATTTTAACCCTTTCTATGCATGAGATTCTATCACCAGCCTTTGCCAAAGTTTGTGGTAGTAATATTTTTGTATTTTTTTTCACACAAATTGTACTTCAGGTATACATTTATAGCTCCAGGTATACGTCACTATCAAACACCTCAATATGTGTTCAGCAACATCTCTCAAGTACAGTGATACCCCCTTGCATAGATTTGTCGGGTTGTTTGGGAGGTAAAATGACACATTTGGGAAGTGCATATTTTTCAACTTTGAACTTTAACATCTTGTCCTTCTGATCCATGTCCTATGCCCTATCTTTGAACCCGGCCACTCCAACTGACCCCATCAAACCATTCATTTTTTTTAAAATTAGACACCCCTTAGGTATGTGAAATGCCTTTATTTTAACTCTTTCCATGTCAAGATTTTTGGGAAGATACAGCGCTAATTTTAGCACTTGCTCATAATAATAAACTTTGGGGGGGGGGGCTTTTTTTTTTTTTTACATTTTGCTGGAACTAGATAGTTCCCCTGATGGTGACATCACTGCATAACTATTATACAATTATTTAAATATTTTACTAATCACATTGTGATTAGAAAGCTGGGCTCCATTGACTTGCATAGTTGAATGCAGTACCTGTATTCAACCTGTAAGAAGAGCCAGAGTTCTAGTGAAGGTTCTCAACTTTTTAAAGTACAGGCCGCCATCTTGCGAGTGTGTGTTCGGTGTTACTGAATGGCTCGCTATCGAGGCATTTCAACAACACCATTGAAGTTAAACCTTTTAAAACAGGCGTTGATGCCCGGGGACAGGCTAGACATGGCCCCTGATGCTGATCTCTGTGTTGTTGAATGTTTAATGAAATGACGTGCAAGGCACGTCATTGGTCGTTACCTGACTGTTTGTGTCTGATGTGCTTGGCCTGTCATTGGATGTTAAGGGGTTAAACAACCTGGCTATGGAAGGGCAGATTGTATTATGTTTATTTGTTTGATATTTATAGTCAATGGTTATTTGTTTGTCAATGCCTCTTATACCCTTCAATAACGTTATGGCCAATTGTTATCCAACTTAAACAGTGTTTGTGTTTTTTTTATTGTATTAAAGCTCAAGATATGTATATGCAATTGGCTTCACTTCCTGTTCTGCATGGTGCTACATGCAAATGTTCAGAATAAGTAAGGCTTGTCAATATTCAAAGTTACATGCAAAACAGATAACATACTAAGACATACATGTTAAACTTTTAAGGTTGGCTTTTTTGCTATCTGCAAAACTAGAGTCCAAGAACACCCTTTAATATGGAATGATTAAGACAATTCCACTTATTGAAGCATTCTAGAATGCATGGGATATATATTCTTGAGCTAAAAACACGAAGTCTATTCCCTGTTAGGGTGTCAATTGTAGGTCCCCAAAACAGCAACAGATGATGGATCCCTTCACATGAGTTAAAGTCTACCAAATGTTCTGATAACTATTACCTGACCTGCTATTAGGGCTTATTTTCTGAAAGCAATACCTCAACTCAGGGGCGTAACTAGAAACCTCAGGGCCCCGGTGCAAGAATCTGTTAAGCCCCCCCCCAACCCATCTATCCCTTTCTCACTATCTCCCCTCTCCCTCCCTACCCCCCCTTCTCACAATCTCCCCTCTCCCTCCCTACCCCCCCTTCTCACGATCTACCCTCTCTCTCCCTACCCCCCCTTTGTAGGTCACTTACCATCAACTACTGTGTTGGGAGCGTGAGGCATTTGTCTCGGGTGCCGGCGCTTCACTGCTGAGCTCCGGCATATGACGTCATATGGAGGCGCTCAGCGTGAAACGCCGGCACCCGAGACAAACGCCTCACGCTCCCAACATTGCACTCTGGGCAGCGCTGAGGCAAGCAGCAGCGGAGAGCAGAGGCATCCTGGATTTCTGTCAGTCAAGGTCAGTCTGTTTTCAGCAACCGCTCGGCACCCCTTGGGCCCCCCTGACTGGCAGAACTCCAGGGCGCGGTCGCAGTCGCGACCCCTGCGAACCCGGTAGTTCCGCCACTGCCTCAACTACTGCATAGTCCTCACACATACCATAGTCCAGGGGCGTCCAACATGCGGCCTGCGGGCCAAATGCGGCCTGCGTGACCTCAAGGTGCGGCCCGCGTGAGATCGGCAGCCAGGATCACAAGAGCCCTGCCGCTTACTTGTGGGAGGGGCTATTCTCTGCTCCAGTCCTGCCTCCTCTGTGGGGAGAACGAGGGAGGCCGCGCCCCCTGCTGAAGTCTGTGAGCGGCATTGAGAGCTGTAGAGCAGGTAAGGGGGTGGGGGAGGTTGTTTGAATGAGTATGCCTGTGAGGGAATGAATGTGTGAATGAATGAGTATATGAATGAATGCGTGTGTGTGATAGCATGGATGTGTAAGTGCTGGAACCTAGGCATGATGGGACTGTGATTGCTGTTAGCAATCACACTCCTATCATGCTAAGTCAGCCAGTACATGCTGAAACCTGACTAGCTGCCCCCCTTGTGTATTGATGCTGCCAGCAGTATGGGGTTTGCACTTACAGCCACGTATTGGCTGACTTGGGATGATAGGAGTGTGATTGCTAACAGCTAACAGCAATCTGCTAACAGCAATCACAGTCCCATCATCAGGTTCCAGCATTTACTGGTTGCCTGGGTATAAAAAGAGTGTGTTTGCTGTTAGCAATCACACTCCTATCATGCCAAGTCAGCCAGTACATGCTGAAACCTGGCTAGCTGCCCCCCTTGTGTATTGATGCTGCCAGCAGTATGGGGTTTGCACTTACAGCCACCCTGTACCAGCATGTACTGGCTGACTTGGCATGATAGGAGTGTGATTGCTAACAGCAATCACAGTCCCATCATGCCTAGGTTCCAGCATTTACTGGTTGCCTGGGTATGAAAAGAGTGTGTTTGCTGTTAGCAAGCACACTCCTATCATGCCAAGTCATATTGTTGATTTTTTTTTGTCCAATTGTGGTGTTACTTTTAATAAAAGTGTGGTTACACACTAAAATTGGACAAAAAATACAATGCCCAGCCAACCAGTACATGCTGGAATCTGGGTATGTCTGAGATTGCTGTTAACAATCATAATATATCATTTTTTTCTACAATTTTGGTGTGTAACTTACTTTTATTAAAAGTGTGTGGGGGGGTCATTTTCAGTTTCAGCTAAGTGAACCCTGAATTTTCGGTTTTGGTCCAGAATTTTCATTTTAGTGCATCGCTAAAATAAATAGAACTATTTTATTTTTACTTATTGAGAATCCTGAATTTGTAGGCCCAGAAATCCCAGAAATCAGTGAGAGGAAAAGTAAAGGTTTTGTGTCATTTACTTTATTTTAATCTGCATATTTTATTAAAGGCCATATTTTCTCACAGTTAAAAATGAGTGCGGCCCTCGCACGTATACAATTCTGATGAAGTGGCCCACTGCAGAAAAAACTTGGACACCCCTGCCATAGTCTATTGCTGAATGTGTCTACATAGGGAGGAGACAGGAAATTCACAGGAATTTCCTGCCAGCAGTTTGAACAGAGGGTGCTTCCTGTGACAGGGGATGTGTGTCTGTCTTGTAAGAACTAGAGAGGCTATAGGATAGTCCTTTTGTGTGTTAAAAGGCAGGTGTTGGAGAGAGGGCTGTATACTTGTCTTATTACTAATGTTCTTTATACATTACATTTATATTATAATACAAAATAAGAGTGTTTTATCAACTGTTTGGGTATTATTCGAACACATGCATACAATATACAGGATGCATGAGGCCCAATTTGACTTAAGGGCAGTCTTGATTAAAAAATGTCCATGTGAAGGTATGGCTTTTTGCTAATGATAAAAATTGGGTAATTCAGAAAAAGGAGAGTTGTGGTCTCAACTCTCTCACTTTGCTATTCATTATGAAGGGCCAGGGCTGGCAAGTTTCTTCAGAAAGATGAGCTGGTCCTGCATAATTCAATGCCGATTTAACTACGCATTATACAGGGCCAACCAAGGTATTTCTGCACCAGATGATCACTGAGATTATGTTTTCATAGTGCATACTGAAGTGAAGGAGTTTACACAGCACATCTCTCCTTTCAACTCTCCCTTTAGTAAATAATATATTATTTAATTAATGTTAAGACAATGTTTTAACATAATGGTAAACAAAAGCCTGTATAGTGGGGTGAAGATTTTTAAACATTCTTGTTTTTAGTGCGTGACTTTTTGTGTTCTAAATATCATAACATCATTTTTTAAACTATAAACGATCCCACATATACAATTCCTTAAACATTAATATCTAGATGATCAGATATTCACAGCTTTACCTTTTTTAAATGAGTAGAACACCACCTAGTGGATGTAATTTGTTATTGTAATGCTCCTTGAATTTATGTGTGTGTGTGTATGTAAAAAAAAGTACTGCAGTATGCAATGATGCAATTTTTATTGGACTAACATGATAATATCATGGTAATCAAAAGGCCCCTAGTATTGTAATAAAAAAATAAAAATGTCCAAAACCTGGAAAAAAAAATTACACAGACTCATACATAATCTATTCTGGGACTTTCTGTTGTAAGCTTTAACACGTATCCTAAGTAAAATTAAGCATCTGGTATAGTGGATTCATGGCTAAAAACAGGGTTGGTGCATGGATTTTTGCCACTTTTGGCTGCCGCCTTGGCTCTGTCTCTTGTATCCCACCCTCTATTACAAAATGCTGGAGCCTTGATGACTCATATATGTATTTATAAACAAGCAGCTGCACGACACACTAGCCAAGCACTGTGTCACTCGTTAGTTGTGCCCCTTTCTCCTCTTTGTTGGGACACAGCAGACCTTTACGTGTTCAGGTCCATTCTACACATAGGACTTCCCCAGCACTCAGATTGCATCCACACAACTTCTCAACATCCACATAACAGCCCAGCACCCATATTACACACATTGCCTTGCCCCAGTACGCAGATTACACACATAAGGGGTTCTCTTTGATCCTCCTCTTTCTTATTCTCTCTCTCTCCCAATTCTCATTATCTCATCTCTCCCCTTTCTTTTCATCTCTCCCCTTTCTCTTTATCCCCCCTTCTGTTTGATTCCCTCTTCTCATTATCTCTCCTTTCTTTCTTTTTATCTATGTTGAGGTGGATGATGCATTTTATTTCATAACCACAATGCAAAACTGCCCTAAGCATCAGGCTCCACAAAGGGGGACACTTTCAGGTTTACACTAGGCTTGCGCATCCATTTTTGTATGAATGCGTTTTTGTGTGGAATATCACAGTTTTTTCCATTTGTCCGAATAACAAACAAACAAATGCAACATTGGACAAAAGAAACGAAAAATGTGTGAAATGCGGCCCCCATTTTAACTACGCTAAGAGGAGGAGAATCTCGCCATTTTAATTCAACCTCTTCTACATGTTTATTTACATGCGGACGAATGGGATTTCCGAAAATGAAAATGTTGGACAAATTTTGTCTGAACAGAAGACAGAGAAGGACGAATTTCGTTGAATACAAAGATCCCCCCCCCCCAAAAAATGAACATGAAAATGAACACAAATTTCCTGCCTACGCCCTTGTCTAGTTTTCACCCCCAAAAATATAAAATGATGAGCTATTTTATAAACATTGTAGTACTAAAAGGATTTCCTCACAATCTGGATATCCACACCATTGACTGTACTGTGGTCCCCAATAGATAAAATATGATATTTACGTTAAATAATCACAGTGTTCCTCTGTTTTCAACCCCCCCACTTTTCTATATCTATTCCACATACTGTATTATATACAGTATATATAATTTATAAATCTGTATGCAAAAAACTTCAAAGGTAGGAGTATTTTATTTATTGTTTTTAACAATAGTCACAGATATCAGTGTTACATTGATAGCTGCATGAATCCCTGAATCAGCCCCCACATTTTTCAAAAGGAGACAACCTAGGTATTCAACTTGGGGTATTTTGCCAATTTTTATGCAGACATTTTACCACTAATCTTTGCCAAAGAGGTACTAATGTACTAATTTCTTAAAGGGTTACTAAGAAAACACCTCAATATGTGTTCAGCAGCACCTCCTAAGTACAGTAATACCACCTATGCATAGGTTTGGCAGGTTGCTTGGGGGTTTAAAGGCCACATTTGGGACATGTGAATTTCAGTTTTTGGAATTTTTACATCCTGTACCTATGTCCCATTGGGGGCATCTTTGAAACAGGTCAATTCAATTAACCCACATGAAATCATATAGTTTTCAAAAATAGACACCATAGGGTATTTCCAATGGTGGTATAATCACTACATGGAAAGTTTTAAATACCACCAGCCTCTGTCAAAGTTTGTAGTAAAAATGTTGTCCATTTAAAAAATACCGTATTTGCTCGATTATAAGAAGGATCCAGGTCCCCTGCAGCGGTGCGGGGGATCTGGATCTTAGTCTCATAGTCAGACCTCTATTTGAGGTCTGATTATAAGACGACCCCGATTAGAAGACGAGGGGTATTTTTCAGAGCATTTGCTCTGTCTTATAATCGAGCAAATACAGTATATATTGTTTGATGGGGGTAAATTGAATTGGCTTCAAAGAAGTCCCAAAAAGTAAATGGGCGTAGGGTGACATGTCAAAAAAACATGTCAATAAATTAATCTTATTTACATTTATTTAACCATGCCATGGCAACATTTAGTTGATTTTAAAATGTCAAAAGACCCAGTGGCCTTGATTTAATGCCTATTTGGATATACTAAAAAAAAACCCAGAACATTAATTCTGTACACAGTAATTCAATTCTGCAAAAGAATGAGCATCCTTAGCCAAAATATATGTAACCCAGAAACTACAGTATGACTTAATTGCACCACAATGTGCACTGAGAGAATGGCAAAACTCAAAGAAAAACAAAAAACAAGACAATGTTGAAGTGCAGTTTTGTATAGGACATACCGTATTTGCTCGATTATAAGAAATGCTCTGAAAAATACCCCTCGTCTTCTAATCGGGGTCGTCTTCTAATCAGACCTCAAATAGAGGTCTGATTATGAGACTAAGATCGAGATCCCCCGCACCGCTGCAGGGGACCTGGATCCTCCTGCCCCCCCCCCATTTAACACCCCCCCACACACACTTACCGGTGCTTCCTGCTGTATTGCCAGGGCAGCGGGTTGACGTCTACGCGATCCACGTAGACAACGTCCGCTGCAGCCGGAAGGAGGTGTGGCTAGCAGCGGGGGTTGCCTGCGTCCGTCGCGCATACCTTCCCCGACTTCCCCGGGGAAGGTATGCGCGACGGATGCAGACAAACCCCCGCTGCCAACTCCACCTCCTTCCGGCTGCAGCGGAAGGGGACGTCAACCCGCTGCCCCGGCAATACAACAGGAAATGGGAAGCACCGGTAAGTGTGTGTGTGTGTGTTAGATGGGGGCATAGGGCATTTCTGGAATGCCTTATACCCCTATATGCCACTCTGGCACTTAGGGGGTTAAAATGCATATTATGGGGCAGTGCGGCATATAGGGAGGTATAAGGAATTTTAGGAGGCAGAGTGGCGTTAAGGGGGCATTTAACAGAGCACTCTGCCCCCTGAAATGCCTTATACCTCCCTATATGCCACTCTGCCCCATAATATGCCTTTTAACCCCCTAAATGCCAGAGTGGCATATAGGGGTATAAGGCATTTCTGGAGGCAGAGTGCTCTATACAATGCCTTTTAACTCCCTTAATGCTCTCTGCCTCCTGGAATGCCTTATACCTCCTATATGCCACTCTGCCCCATAATATGCATTTTAACCCCCTAAATGCCAGAATGGGATATAGGGGTATAAGGCATTTCTGGAGGCAGAGTGGCACATAGGGGGTCAAAAGGCATGCCATGGGGCACAGTGGCATATAGAGGGTTAAAAGGCATATCATGGGCCACAGTGCCATATTGGTGTGGCAAGCCTGGGGGCAGATGTGCGTAACTCAATCATAGCTTTTATTTAAAAAAATAGTTTAGATGAATTAACATTTACTGGTAAAACTTTTTTCCTTTAGGGTCGTCTTATATTCAGGCTTTTTCTTTTTTTCCTAAATTAATATTCAGATTTTGGGGGGTCGTCTTATAATCAGGGTCGTCTTATAATCGAGCAAATACGGTACTTAATACAGCCAATCCTGGATAGAAATTGTCCAAAACTATGTAAACCCTTGCAAAACCGTTAGATGATGGTGGGTGTATGGACATACACTGAGCTGAGGTCTAAGGAGAGGAGATTATTTAGAGAAACACAGCGACAAAGAGTTCACACCGGAGGTATTAGACAGAGGAGGAGAGTGCTGCGCAGTACATGTCTTATTATACACTTTTGCACATACCACAAACACTGCATCCATAAACAATACCAAACACTCTATTTTTATTTCAACTCCTTTGTGAATTGGAGCAAAAAAGGGAAAAAAATAGGTTTTTAAGGTATATTTGTAGTGGCATGGGCATGAGGTGTTTGCGTGCCTTTTTTAATATTTTGTTAACAGTGTTTTACAACTTTTTCCATTTATTATTATTACTTTTTACACATTTTGTACATTGCTCAGGGATCTCTCTTGGAACTGGATAGTACCCCTTATGATGTCATGGTGACATTGCTGGAGTCTAAGTATTATTTTTTTTAAATTTAAGCTTATTTGTATTTTTAACTATTTTTTAAACATAATTTTTTCCACTTTGATCCCCACTGATGCTGATCACAAAGCGATCAGTAAACTAGGCTCCATTGCCCTGCATGGCTGATTGCAGTATCTGATTAGAGCTTTCAGGAGGGTTTGGACAAAACCTTTTTACATTTAATATTGTTTCCAACAGTTCTATTCTGGCATTTTCCTTTTTCTGGTGTAACTGGTGCTCGTGCTGAGCTCCTGTTGACAGGGGAGACGTCTCTGCTGATGCAAAAACCATAAGATGTACTATTATTTCGTCTGTCATCTAGACCATGTTTTAGTGGATGTAATAGTATGTCCTGTGTCAAAGGGGTTAATAACAAAATACAAATTTGAAAGTTTTGTTTCAACAGTGTGATTGGTAACTGACAGGGATTAACTGAAGGTTTGAGACTTTGTACAAGTGACTGGACATAAGTTAGTGGGGTGTGTCAAGAGGAGAGGATAGAGGTGGTAGGGAGAGGCGTGCAGTTGGGGTCTGGGGGACGTATGCATGGAGGAATAGAGTAGGAGGAAGTAGGGAAATGGAGGAGAGGGTACCTTCTCAGGCAAGCATGGGGAGAGAGACCCAGGAGGAGAAGGAGAAGAGTAGGGGAGTAACTAGAAACCACAGGGGCTAGGTGCGGTGCAAAAATTGCACTGGGGCCCCCCAAATTCACCAAGCAATGTGTCCTACTGTGCAACCTTTGAACTTAAACAGCTTACGAGTACCCCCTTTCCCCGAAAACAGCTTGTGAGTGCCACCTTTGCTCCAAGCAGGTTATCAGTGCCCCCAAACAGCCTACCTATGCCATCTTTGCTCCTACTTGTCAGTGCCCCCAAACATCTTATCTGTGCCATCTTTACCCCCAAACAGTTTGTCTGTGTTACCTCCTCCGTTGTCCCGTGGGTAGGGGAGCTGAGACGCAGCCCGCGCGTCCAGCCCCCTGCTCGCTCCGTCGGCGGGAACCGCCGCCAGGTCCGTTCTTCGGATAGACGCGCGTCCCCGCAGAGATCACTGGATCCTGACGGGGAGGCTAACTCATAAATATTCATGTCGCTTCTTAAAGCGACATTTATCTTTTTTCCTCCTCCCCCTAATTAGGTGGGTAGGAGGATCCTGTTATTGAGAGGGATATTTAAACCCTCAGTATGCACTTCACCTTTGCCTGTGATAGTGCCTTATAGCCTTCACTAGCGTTCTTTATTTGTTTGATATTTATTGGTTCTGACTCCGACTAGTTTTTGACCTTTGCTGTTTGCTGCCTGCCCTGACCTCTGCTTGTGACCCCGACTACTCTTCTGCCTGACCCCTGAATTTATTATTTTATTTATTATTTTTGTTCCTGATTATTTGTACTACGCTACGCTCCTGTGTCCGTTCGGTGTCCCGTTGCTGGGCTCTCCACCTCCGCCAGGACTCTGGCACACATATGTAAATACAGTTACAAAAATGTACACATACTAACACATCTATGCTCACACATACACTTAGACGTAGACATCCATGCTCACACACACACTTCTACATTGACATCCATGCTCACATGCATACACATCCATGCTCACATACACTTATACATAGACATCCAAGCTCATATACACATATACCTGTCACGTCCTACCCAGGCTGTGGAGCTGCATATCTCACTCTTGCTTCAGTTTCTCTGTTTTGCTTCGATCCATTCCTGGATTTCCTTATGCTCTAGTTCTGCTCTTTGCTTCAGCTCTGTTTCCTTTATAACGTGTGCCTGTGTGTTCTGTGTGTCTCAGTCTGCAGTCTAAAGGTATGTCTCAGTGCTATGTGTTTGGATTACATGTTGGGTTTGTTTCATACCTCTGTAAGCAGTGATTAGCGTTAGGACCCACCGTCATTGGAGTACTTTGGCTTAGTGGCGGGCTAAGCATACTATGGCCATAAGATGTGACGGAATCTCCAATAGTTATCAAATAGTCCTAGGCTAGTTTCTGTATTTATGTGTGTCAGTCTGTGATGTAACCTGTGGGGTGTCCTGACCTGTCCTGTCTTGTCTTGTATCCCCGGTAGAGGGGTGTCCTGTCGTTTATCCCCAGTAGAGGGGTGTCCTGTCTTGAATCCCTGGTAGAGGGGTGTCTTGTCGTGTATCCCCCGTAGAAGGGTGTCTTGTCTTGTATCCCTGGTAGAGGGGTGTCCTGTCTTGTTTGTTCATGTCTGATCTTGAGTATTCCTTGTCTTGTTCCATGTAATGCCCTGTATTATGTATATCTTGTCTGTTATGTTTCTTGCCTGGTCTCCCTATCCTTTGCTTGTTATGTTATGCTATAAACTCTGCTTAGCTTCCACACTCCCAGCCTGCAGCATCCCGCACATGAGTCTTGTGCTATGTCTCACGTCTGTTCCTGGGTGCCTGCAGGATTTATCCTCGTTCTGGACTACATCCGCTGCTATATCAGGGCGCTGGTATGTGGCTGCACAACCCTAGATGCTCACCACCCGGGCGTGTGCAGTCACCCTGCATCAGGCCCTGTCTTGTGACTCCGCTACTGCATACTGAACTCCTGAACTCCATCTTTGGGCGCCCTGGGTCATTACATTTGCCTGTATGGACCCAGTTCCTGACAATACCACACATATACCCCCTCCATTCTGCACCCCCTTGCCGCTCCTGTAGATTCCACTCGGCTGCTCGTACACTCTGATCAGAAGCCGTGTGGGTCATGTGACGTTCCTGTTTCTCTAGCGGTCCAGGTGGGAAAGGCTCCTTTGTGAACAATTGGCACAAGGAGACATTGCTTTCAAGAAATCACTCAGTGTCAATGGGGTAATACAGCCTGTTGGTGAGCCTGCTCGATGCCACATTGGCCCAAACTGTCGTGGCTGTGGGCAGGGAGCCCTGGGATGTTCTCAACAGTGTCTTTGGCTCTGATGAGCTTGTCGATCACACAAGGTGACCATAGGTCTGGCTTAAGTCCCTCCAGTTGTATACAGACACTTCAATATACGCTGTGGAGCTTTGCAGCTCCTTCAGTTATATTTGGTCCCTTTGTTGCCTCTCTGATTAATGCCCATGAGTCTTTTGGTGGGCAGCCCTTCCTTCTGTATTTTTTCCATTTCTTAATAATGGATTTAATGGTGCTCCATGGGATGTTCAAAGTTTCAAATATTATTTTATAACCAAACCCTGATCTGTGCTTATCCACAACTTTGTTCCTAACTTGTTTGGATAGCTCCTTGGTCTTCATGGTGCCGCTTGCTTGGTGGTGCCCCTTGCTTAGTGTTGTTGCAGACTCTGGGGCCTTTAAGAACAGGTGTGTATGTGTGTATATATATATATATATATATATATATATATATATATATTTATATATATATATATATATATATATATATATATATATACTGAGATCATGTGATGCTTAGATTGCACACAGCTGGAGCAATTAGTTAACCAATTATGTGAAGTCTGAAGGTAATTGGTTGCACCAGAACTTATTTAGGGGCTTCATAATAAAGGGGGTGAATACATATGTTTGCACCACTTTTCTGTTTTTTTTCTATTTTTTAGAATTTATTTCTTAAATTTCACTTCACCAATTTGGACTATTTTGCGTATATGCATATTACATGAAATCCAAATAAAAATCCATTTGAATTCCAGGTTGTAATGCAACAAAATAGGAAAAATGCCCAGGAGGGGTGAATACTTTTGCAAAGCACTGTATATTGGGGACAACAGACCAGCTGCCAAGTGAATGCTCTTTTAGATACTGGGGCAAATGCTTCCTGGGCAGACCACTCTCTCTTCAAATTGCTGTCATATATCGCCCTCCAGGTCCTACCTCGCAGTTCTTTGACCACCTTTCTGCCTGGCTCCCTTTCTTCCTCTCTCCTAATATCCCCTGTCTTATTCTGGGTGACTTTAACATTCCTTTAGATATATCTAACAACTCTGCTAGCTCCAAACTCCTCTCCCTGACATCCTCCTCTGGTCTCTCTCAATGGACTAATTCCCCTACGCACACCGAGGGACACTCACTTGATCTGGTTTTCTCCAGATCATGCTCCCTTTCAGACTTCTCCATCTACCCGTTCCCTCTGTCTGACCACCACCTTCTATCCTTTTCTCCAGTGCTAACCCCTAACAAGACATACACTCACCTCATACTTGTGTTATGGAACCACTATATATCAGCAAGAAACGCTTATTGCTTTAATGAATATAAGCTGGCCTCGACCAATAAAGGGTTACACCTCACGCAGATACGTGGGAGACGCAAGTAGCAGTGTATTCAATTATCTATGTTTTACTAACCGCAAGTGCCATCCTGACTATATCTAGTTGCAGGAAAGTATCTAACTGTTTTCTGCCTTTCTGCCTATTTCCGCATAGTTTCAGGATTAACCAATTAATAAGCTTTACGTAACCTGACGTCCCTATTTCCGGACACTATATAATCTATAATATAAACAAAATAAAGCAGAGTGATTTTGGACCGGACCCAAAGTGTGTCTTGTGTCTTATTTCTCTATCCGTGCACGTACATTTATATTCACATAATTTGGAGCAGTTCAACAATTGAAGAAAGGCTTTATTGGAAAGCATCCAAAACAGTTGGCGCCCAACGTGGGGCTCGAGGAAGTCGTACCTGTCGGAGGTCCCTCCCGGGGAGAGTTCACGCCGTGAGCTGACGATTGGACCCTGGGACTGCAGCCCAGTTACAAGGTAAGATCGTTTCTTATCTACCTTGTGTGTCACTCGTTACTCACGTGTGTATTCGGAGGAGGGAACTCAGGTGGTTGACGCACCCTCGAGAGGCAATAAAAGAACCCCATGTAAATATACTGTCGTAGTCACTTGTTGAACTGTGGTGCCTCCCTTTTCTGGCAAGCACACGGTAGTGGGAAGGAATCGGTAAAGTGTTGCAAGTCTACACCGGATCAACCCAGTTGCTCTGATTCCCAGACGGTGCCGTAAGACTAACACTAATTTGGACAGCCCAGTCGCCTGTCCCAAGCACACTGTAGTAGGAAGGAATCGGTAAAGTGTTTCAAGTCTACACCTGATCAACCCAGTTGCTCTGATCCCAGACGGTGCCGTAAGACTAACACTATTTTGGACAGCCCAGTCGCCTGTCCCCAGTGAATAATATGACTACAGTGTGTGTGTACCTCGCTCGTATCAGAAGGTTTCGGACGGTTGCGGACAAGGTTACGATATCGTTGCGGAATGGGGAACGATAACAGCGTTCCTAGTGGGTTCTGTACGCCCTCCCAATTAGTTGCCGACAGACAAGGGAAAAGATACATTAAGCAATTATCTAAGTTGGAAAAACGATATAAAGTACCCAGAGGAGGAACCTTATCAATTTGCACCTGGCAAAACCTCCTAAATGAAAAAGCAGGAAAATTAGACGACGACGGATTGAAAGATACTGTTAAAATCTGGCTAGATTGTAGCAAAGAATTTAAATCGTTAGATGGCGAAGAAATGTATGATGAAAAGCACTCAAGATATCTGTGTAAAATTCCAATATCTCATACGCCACCGCTCTATAATGGCGCCGAGTCGTGGAACAAGGGGTGGAGCTGCCCAGCCTGTAATGCAATGACGTCAGGAAGCCGTCGCTCTTGTCTACTCCGGCTACTGTGTCGTGTCTGACACAGACACCAGCGCCATCTTGTGATGCACTTCACCAACTGTCTTTAGTGGAAAATCCCCACCAATTGCCTGCCCCGTTTTCTATGTTATATCCGGTACAGGCATCGGCGCCATCTTTGTTAGCTGACAACGCCCAAAATTCTGACCTACCTCCGGCTCCGTTGTCTTCTATGTCTATTCCCACAGTGTCATTGTACCTAGTAGTTAATCCGGATGGCACATTTGTATTACCTACCCAGATTACGGCACCCAGACATATGGTCCCAATCATGATAATGGGAAGCGGTGAGGAAACAAAGAAGGCAAATATATCTACTAGTGCTGTTATGCTTCCTGCCCAACACCAGGCTGAGGAAGGCCTACTACTCCAGGGAGGCAAAACACTAGAGAAAACCTCAAGCAGTACTATTTCCACCCACTCCTCCCGTAGTTACACCCCCGGGACCTACACCCAGCACTACTGCCCCGATAATGATGATGGGCCCGGGCGACAGTGCAGAAGGGGAGGAAATAGATACGACCGAGGGCGCAACAGCTGCCCCGACCCAATCCTATGCCGATGAAGGTATGGTACTCAAAAAGGGGAAAAAGTTGCCTGGACCAAAACCACCAGCTAAACCCCAAGGAGGGTCTAGACCCAAACACCCACCTGTTCTCGCTCCCACAGAAATAGATACATATAATGACCAATCCGACGAAGAAGACGCGGGTCCGATCCAGGTCAACTCGCACGATCTTCCCCAGGCCCTCGCCGCCGTTCACGGCACTCTAACCCTGAGCAGCCTTCGAGTACGTCTGCCCCTCAACCACCTCCATCTATGGGAAATACTAATCCTAACAACCCTTTCTCTCCACAATTTGCCGAGATAATGTCCGGGGCTATAGTGCAAGCCACCCGACTCGCCACAGAAAGTTCTCCACGGGATGGTCTCTCTTCTACAGAACCGCGCTCCAAGTATGTAGCATTTAATCCACAACAATTGTACACAATTGTTAAAGATCTCCCCGAGCCCGATACACACCCAACGCCATTCTATTGCAAAATCTCACAAGCCTGGACCACCTATGGATGTACTTGGTCTGACCTTGTTAGTATTGTCCAAGCCAAATCAGGAGATTATGCAGGCCTCATTCTCGACCAGATACGAGACCCATCTTTCCCACCTTGTGATCCCAGATCTACTGAGTCGGGTCAACTGTTCATCAAACAATTAGAAATCTGGGCAAAGGACAGATTGTCCGAACAAATGGTATCTTTACAAGATATAACCCAAGAAAAAGGAGAGTCAGTGAAAAAGTTTGCCCATAGAATCAAGCAGCATTTTCGTGATCTAGGATTCTCCTTCCAAGAAATGGCACATTTCCGTATGTTGGGTCGTGCTTTTGTAGACGGCCTACGTTCTGATCTCAACAAAATACTTACCACTTGCCGCCCTGAATGGAGATCAATGGACCTCGAAGTCCTTATAGAGGTTATTAAAGGATTGGAGGCAGGAAACAGCAAGAAAAAGTCCGCCATCATGGCGGTAATGACCGGAGCCGACGCCACTAATGAAGCCACGGACGGACAGCGACAACCTCGTAAATGCTATGGATGCGGAAAAGTCGGTCATCTTAAAAGAGTATGCCGTAGTCGCCATCTCTGGGCCGCTTATCAAGCCCAAAACCAAAACCAGAACCAGACCACTCCTCCTCCACCTCCTCAGCCATAGGAAATAGGCGAGCAAATGGAGGAGGGGGACTCTATTTGCATGGCGGTCTCCGCCCCTCCTTCCGGCCCTTCCCCTAAGATCACTCTTGATGTAGCCGGAAAACTTTGCTCATTTCTTGTTGACACTGGCGCTGCTCGTAGCGTGCTTTGTGAGACGGATGCACACCCATCCTGGTTATCAGAGATTACAACTCCCCTGTAGTGGGTTAGAAGGCGTGGTTCAACACAACCAACTCACACGCCCCTTACCTGTCACAAGTTCTTCAATACATCTGCCTTCATCTACTCTAGCTCAATTTGTGGTCAGTGCCACTTGCCCCTTCAATCTTCTAGGAGCGGATTTTCTCAGCAAAATCCAAGCCAATATTTCCTTCACTGACAAAGGAACTGTCACTCTCAACACTGCTCTTGCCCCTGAAGAAACCTGTATGCTTATGGCAGTAGTACTTGATCCTGGTGCCGAAACCTGGGATGATCTATTTAATTCTTTGAATACCTTGCTAGACCATCTTCCAGCTACCCTATGGGCCTCTGGACCTATGGACATTGGACGTCTCAACGTCCCACCGGTACAAGTTGTGCTTAAGGATCCTAACGTTCTTCCATACGAGGCCCAATATTCTTTATCAGTGGCCCAACTAGATTCAATATCTATTCAAGTAGCTGCACTTCTAGAATCCGGTGCAATGATACCTACTACTTCTCCTTGCAATACTCCGCTGTATCCAGTCAAAAAGAAGCAGATCAAAGGCCAACCTCCAGTGTACAGGATGGCACAAGATTTACGTGCTGTCAACGAAGCCACGGTTCTGGATACCCCTATTGTGCCAAATCCACATACTCTTCTATCCAGCATTCCACCTACGGCATCCTGGTTCACTGTAATTGATCTTGCTAATGCCTTTTTCTCTATTCCATTACACTCTTCGTGTCAATATCTTTTTGCATTCATATATGCTGGTCGGCAATACACCTGGACGGTGATGCCACAAGGAGCTTAAAACAGCCCGTCCAGTTTCAGCAAAGCTATGTCTTCTGTGCTTTCTTCATGGCAGGACGCTCACCCGGAAGTTGAGCTCCTGCAATACGTGGATGACTTACTTTTTTGTGCTCCAGACCATCCATGTGTCAAGAAACTACCGTGGACTTACTCTATTTTTTTAGCTACAGCTGGCTGTAAGGTCTCCAAATCGAAACTACAGTTATGTCTTCAAAAAGTGATTTTTCTGGGACATTATATTAGCAAAGGCCGTAAACACCTTACAAAGGCCATCCTGGAGTTGGCTCCGCCAAAAACTCCATATCAGCTACAGACTTTTCTGGGTCTCATTTCATACTGTCGTCACTATATGACTGTATACCTCGAGAACTACCAGCAATTTTTTATTTAACACCAGAGGCACTGGACTCATTCGACGCTCTACAACAAATGATTGCCTCATCTCCAGCTTTAGGAATTCCGAACTATTCTCTTCCGTTCCGTCTCTATGTTATGGAACGGCAAGGCCATGCCACAGGCGTTCTCACTCAGATGCACGGTGGTCGACATCGTCCCCTTGGATTCTACTCCAAACGATTGGACCCAGTTGCTCGCGTGACACCCTCCTGTGTAAGGGCTATTCACGCTGCCAGTTGTCTTCTGGACGTCACTTCAGATATTGTCCTCAGACATCCCTTGACAATTCTAGCTCCACATGACATCTCAGCTATTTTACAACAGACCCAACCCAGACATCTCACTGCTCAGCGTCATCTTCGTCTCCAAAGGAGTCTGTTGTTGCCCGACAATGTTACTATTCAACGATGCAATGTTCTCAATCCGGCTGCCCTCCTTCCACTTCCAAGGGGGGGAGTATACTGATATTCCATCTACGGATTTTATTGATCTAGCCACAGAAGAAGATCTTCAGGAACAGCTATTGTGGCATACACAGTTATCAAATGTCGATTTTTTTAGATGTACCACCCGAGGACGATCCACATGATTGTCTGACCATAATGCAAGCGGAAGTCGGTTCGCCTCCGAACATACAGGATACCCCACTCTCAAACCCAGAATGGACCCTATTTGTGGACGGCTCCAGATATGCCGATGACAAGGGTCGTTTCCATACGGGAATGGTGGTTACGACTGACACCACTGTACTCTGTGCAAAAGCTCTACGACCGGATCAGTCGGCTCAGGAGGCTGAAGTAGCTGCCCTCACTGAGGCCTGTATTATGGCTAAAGATTCTACCGCAAATATCTATACGGATTCCAGGTACGCCTTCGGAGTTGTACATGATTTTGGAGTCATCTGGAAGGCAAGAGATTATATCACCGCAGCAGGGACTCCAATCAAGAACGGGAAAGCAGTTGAAGCTTTGATGACTGCGGCCCTACTTCCGAAGCAAGTTGCAGTGATCAAAGTCAAGGCACACTCACGGGCTGGCACTATGGAAGCAAAAGGAAATCTGCCTTAGCAGATAGTGCAGCCAAGCAAGCAGCCCTCAATGAAGACTCAACGGTCCCTCTAATGACGGTGACCGAGGAAGCAGCAATGGAATTAGACTGGGATATTCTAATTCAATTACAACAACAAGCTTCAACCAAGGAACAAAACCAATGGATACAAGAAGGAGCAGCTAAAGATGAGCGGGGAGCCTGGGCCAAAGGCCAATATCTTTGTTTACCCCAGACATTATATCCTTAAGTTGCATCGTTAGCTCACGGACCTACACATCAGTCTAAAACCATTATGAAAGAAATCATCGACAAAATCTGGATTGCTCCAGGAATCACTCCAATACTGGCACGCATCACCGAATCCTGTTTAATCTGCGCTCAGTACAACACTGGAAGGGCGGAACCAACTCTGTCCAAATGTTTACCAAAAGCTCAATATTCTTTCCAGCAGATTCAAATCGACCATATTCAAATGCCAATGTGTCAGACTTTTCAATATGTACTAGTAGTGGTAGATGTGTTCTCTGGATGGCCTGAAGCTTACCCAGTACGAAACCAAACCGCACCCACTACCACAAAGAAATTTATTCAAGAACTTATTTGCCGTTTTGGAGTCCCTGAGGTCATAGAAAGCGACCAAGGACCTGCATTTACGGCAAACATCACTCAAGAAGTGTGGAAAATTATAGGTTCACATCTCGCCTTCCACACCCCCTACCGACCCCAAAGTAGTGGGAAAGTGGAAAGACTGAACGGTATACTCAAGTCAAAAATGTTAAAAATGACTCAAGAAACTGGTCTAAATTGGGTACAATGCCTACCCATCGTGCTTTTTGCTATCAGACAGACGCCAAAGGCGTCACATAAGCTCACTCCACATGAAATATTTTTTGGAAGTAGTCCCAGGCTAGGACAGTACTTCCCACAGCAGTTGCAAATGAATTATGAAACAATTGCAAAATATGTTATTGCTTTGACTACTCAGTGATCTAATATATACGCCCAAGTTTTCTCTTCTATTCCAGATCCCAATACCCTCGAAGGTACCCATTCCCTATTGCCTGGGGAGTGGGTGGTTGTGAAGAAACATGTCCGATCCACTCTGGGACCGCAATACGAGGGCCCTTATCAAGTGCTACTAACAATTTCTATCTCAGTAAAAGTTGAAGAGAAGCCCACGTGGATACACGCATCGCACTGCAAGAGTCAAAGGATACAATCCTCCAGCAATTGACTCCTAAAATGCATATCCTTTGCAAAAGAGTGGGCATCCCACTATTATTATTATTATTCATTTTCCAACATACATGAGGAAAACCAACTCAAGCTACCAGTCACCAGGAGGGTCGGGTAGCCATTACAAGAGACGCACGACAGGCAGGTCCTCCCACTTTTTGGTACAATTCCAGTAGCCACATTATAAATTGTGTTTCTAAACGCTACACCAATGTATATACCGGTGTGATGACACAAGAAGGGGATACCACCGACAATTTTGACCCCGGGTATTGTGATGTTCAAATAGGAGAATGTGTTGGGTACATATGCTATGTTGGAGGGCAATGGGGGGACAACTGTAGGTATTGGGGCTCTGTTATAACTAATTCAGGTACCAAATGGGGATACAAGCCCCCTGAAGCCCTAGCCCTCAATGATCAATATGGTAAATCATTGCTCTCACGAATGACTCTCATATCCACCGGAACTGGTGATAACCAACGATACACCCTTACTATAGAGAATCCCCGGGCCAACTGATGCTCGAAAATATATTTTCGGGATTTACAAATATGGTTTCATGAGCGGCAAGGCCCCCTTCTATCTTAAAGATATGTACAATAGTTTAGTATGGAAAGAGCCACAAGGTAAACCATCAAACCAATCAGTTTCGAAACCACCGGAAATTCCATATAATGCCCTGCGCGCCATTCAACGTATGATAGCTATAGCGAATCCCACTTATGATGATACTGTAGCCATAGAAACTGGATATAATGATATTAATCTATGGCTCGAGTGGATGCAATATTCTGCTATTAAGCACAATAAGTCCAATTGCTATGTGTGTGGTAGAGCCCGTCCACATCTGGGTACAGTACCCCTACAGTTGCCCTATCAGTCACTGTTATGTCTATTGAGTCTTTATACCAATACCAGTAACAAATTCACCGAATGTGAGAAATGGAAAAGAGAATATCCTCTATTAATCGAGGCTCTCAAGCTCAGCGGAGGAATTACTATATATTCTGGCACTTATATTTGTATTTCAAACACCAAAGGAACAGGCAAATTCTCTAATGGTAATTGTGCTGAATACAGCAATTTGACCGGTCCCCCCACACAGAATCAAGTATATTCTCTGGGAGACATCTATTGGCTATGTGGAGACATGAAACTGCGCACCAGATTAGAAGGTAGTTGGACTGGTGAATGTGCACTGGCCAAAGTTATAATGCCGTTATTTATAATGTCGGAAGAGCCAGAAGCTGTTGAGGCCCAGTCTACCCTGTTCCGTAAGAAACGCAGTGTCTCAAAAGCCCCCGAGGGAAGCTTCGACCCCCATGTGTATATAGATGCAATAGGAGTTCCTAGGGGGGTCCCAGATGAGTATAAAGCCCGAGATGCGCTCCAAGGACTTTCGGATCAATTGGAGGCCGCAACCCAGATGACTTTTCAGAATCGCATGGCACAGATATGATTCTGGCAGAAAAAGGCGGAGTCTGTCAAATAATCCAGAATGGAAAGAGCCTCAAAGTGATCCTCCACCTAATCCCCTGGCTCCAAATGCTGGCCCATCCATCCGACATATGGTAACCATTGACAACCCTTTTAATGCTCATGTACGATGATACTGAGCCAAGCAGTCTTGCGCCTTCTTATGAAACAGCATTCGACTCGATAGTCACCCCCAACGGTAATCCTCGTCCCGTGTAGGGACATATAGATCCGAGGGACATGTCCAAGACCTGAAACCGGGATTTTATCCAGTAGGGATAATTTGTCGCCACTGCAGGTGAAGAGGATGCGGGATCATGTCCGGTAGGATCTGTCAGGATTAGGGACAGTTGGCCATTATATATTCAAGGGGGGACTGTTATGGAACCACTATATATCAGCAAGAAACGCTTATTGCTTTAATGAATATAAGCTGGCCTCGACCAATAAAGGGTTACACCTCACGCAGATACGTGGGAGACGCAAGTAGCAGTGTATTCAATTATCTATGTTTTACTAACCGCAAGCGCCATCCTGACTATATCTAGTTGCAGGAAAGTATCTAACTGTTTTCTGCCTTTCTGCCTATTTCCGCATAGTTAACCAATTAATAAGCTTTACGTAACCTGACGTCCCTATTTCCGGACACTATATAATCGATAATATAAACAAAATAAAGCAGAGTGATTTTGGACCGGACCCAAAGTGTGTCGTGTGTCTTATTTCTCTCTCCGTGCACGTACATTTATATTCACATAATTTGGAGCAGTTCAACAATTGAAGAAAGGCTTTATTGGAAAGCATCCACAACACTTGTAGGCCATTACCAGAAAATACCATTACCCAACTGTCAGCCTCACTAGAACCTCTCTTACCTTCCATGTTAACCCTTTCCTGCCCAGACACAGCAGCCTCTTTTTATAACAACACACTTGCTTCATCCCTCGACACCATAGCTCCAATTACTACAAGTTACCCCCGACAATTTAAACGCCAACCATGGCATACCAAAACCACACGGTTTCTTCAGAAGTGCTGCCGCACGGCTGAGCGTTACTTCAGAAAATCCAAATCCAGCGAAGACTTTAATCACTATAAATTCATGCTCCACACCTACAACTCTGCCCTCTCTCTCACCAAACAGCTCTACTTCTCCACTCTCATATCCTCTCTTTCTTCCAACCCACGACGCCTTTTTTCTACTTTCAACTCCCTTCTCTGTCCCTCCACACCCACACCACAAACCTCTCTCACTGCCCAAGATCTTGCTACCCACTTCAAAGATAAGATCGAGACTATTAGAAAAGACCTCTCTTCCTTACAACTCCCTCCTACACCACTCAACACCACTCTCTCCACTCCTACTATACTAACTGCCTTTTCCCCTACAACCGAAGAAGAGATAGCCACTCTTCTTTCTTCCTCTCACCCAACAACCTGTCCCCTCGACCCCATCCCTTCACACCTCACAAAGTCTCTATATCCATCCCTTGGTCCATCACTTACCCACCTATTTAATCTTTCTCTATCATCTGGAACTGTACCATCTGCCTTCAAGCATGCGCTAATCACACCAATTCAAAAGAATCCTTCCTCAGATCCCGTCTGTTTGACTAACTACCGCCCTATCTCTCTGTTTCCTTTTATCTCTAAGCTGCTTGAACGGATTGTGTACAACCGCCTCATTAACTTCCTCTCCTCTAATTCCCTCCTTGACCCTCTACAATCTGGTTTCAAACCCCTTCACTCTACTGAAACAGCTCTAACAAAAGTCTCCAATGACTTCCTCTCTGCCAAAGCAAAAGGTCACTACTCTATTCTAATTCTACTGGATCTCTCTGCTGCTTTCGATACTGTTGATCACCACCTTCTTCTAGACTCACTTGCTTCTATAGGCATTCGAGATACAGCTCTCTCCTGGATCTCCTCATATCTGTCTAACCGTTCCTTCTCTGTCAACTTCTCTGGCAAGGCATCATCACCCCTTCCACTTTCGGTTGGTGTCCCCCAAGGTTCAGTCCTTGGCCCTCTGCTGTTCTCTCTTTATACTTCCTCTCTTGGCAAACTAATCAACTCATTTGGCCTCCAGTATCACCTATATGCAGATGATACCCAAATCTACCTGTCTTCTCCTGATCTCTCTCCATCTCTCCTGTCCCGTATTACCAATTGCTTGTCTGCTATTTCTTCATGGATGTCACAACACTACCTGAAACTTAATCTTTCTAAAACTGAACTCATTATCTTCCCTCCCTCCATCTCCACTCCACTACCTGAATTCTCTATCACCATTAACAACACGACTATCTCTCCTACTAACCAGGCCCGATGCCTTGGGGTGATCCTTGACTCAAACCTCTCCTTCATCCCTCACATTCAGTCCCTCGCCAAATCCTGCCGCTTGCACCTAAAAAACATCTCTCGTATCCGCCCATTCCTCACCCAAGAATCCACAAAAACCCTGGTTCATTCCCTTATCATTTCCCGTCTTGACTACTGCAACACTCTTCTGGTTGGCACTCCACTGTCTCGACTCTCTCCTCTACAGTCTATCCTAAATGCCGCTGCTAGGCTCATCTTCCTTGAACATCGCTCCTCTTCTGCTTCCCCCCTCTGTGAAACCCTCCACTGGCTCCCAATTACCTTTAGAATTAAATTTAAGATCCTGGTACTGACATATAAGGCCATCCATAATACTGCTCCTCCGTACATTTCTAACCTCATTAGCAAATACTCTCCTACTCGATCCCTACGTTCCTCCCATGGGCTAAGGCTCTCCTCCTCACTCATCACCTCTTCCTTTTCCCGTCTACAAGATTTCACTCGAGCTGCCCCATATCTCTGGAATCTACTCCCAAGGAACCTTCAGCATTCTCCCTCCCTCCCAACTTTCAAGAAACATCTAAAAACCCACTTCTTCAGAGAAGCATACCATCTTAGCTGCTAGAACTTCCTTGGCATCGATACAACCCCCACAATACCTCTCACCCTTTCTCTATGCCTTATGTTTGTCACCCCATTTCCCTCTAGATTGTAAGCTTGCGAGCAGGGCTCTCTCCACCAAATGTATTGGTTTGTCTTAGTCTGTCAATTCTTGTCTTGTCATATCCCTTGAATTTATGTATTGTATTAAGCGCTGCGTAAACTGTTGGCGCTATATAAATAAAGGATAATAATAAATTGTTTTAGAGAACTTCAAGCGTTACCAAATATCCAAAGGAATGTGTAATGGTAGAAAGAATGGGAACATATACCTGGATATCAGGTGCAATGCAAAATGTGAATAAGGAGAGGTCCTACTTGAAATGCTGATTTACCAGTCTTAGATTTACCTTATAACATTTTGGCAATTAATATGTTGAAGGGACAGACCATTCATACAAAATATTCTGGTGCTGCTATCCGCACTTTGTGTCTTTCAGCTATCAACACGAGGGAATGCAAAGTGTGCCCTTGTGTACATCCCACCTCCCAACTAGCATGTCAGCATGAAACAATATCACATTGCTGGTGGACACAAGGAAATCACTGAAACTATATTTACGGATTTAAGGATAACTTCAAGCGGGAGCGTTCCTTCATGCCACTAGGCATAAAAACCCCTGTATGGCCAGTGGAAAAAATGAAGGGAACCTGGTGGCTATTGAATTTAGTGGACTAAATCATGTGGCACCTCCTCTTGAAGCAGCAGTGCCTGACATGATTTCATTGGTAGAGACAATTGCATTACTGGACATTGGCATGCTGTTATAGATTTAGCAAATCGGGATCAGTTTGTATATACTTGGGATGGGCAACAATTGGCTCCAGGGTTATTTGCACTTACTTATTCTGTGCCATGGTCTGGTTGCTCGACATCTAGCAGCAATGCCACCCATAACATGTGAGCTGTATCACTACATTGATGAGATCATAACCTCGGGAGACGCTTTAAAACAAGTCGAGAAGGATCTACAAACATTGATTCAATGGATGCAAAGTCGAGGGAGGGACAATAATGTAAACAAAATACAATGGCCTGCACAACAAGTCAAATTTCTGGGCATGTATGGCAGAAAACCATATCCAGCCTATTTTGGACACTATAACCAACCTGAAAGAACCAACACACATGAAGGAAGCCCACGTTCAAATGGGTATTTCGGGATTCTGGTGCTCTTTTCATCTTGGTCATGTTGGGCAGCTAGGAAATGAAATGCCAGATAAATTAACAAAAAATGCTAAACAAGATAGCTCTGATGAGCTGCATTGTTTGGGTGGGCTTACACAAAGTGGACATTGTGGGAACATGCCTGGACAAATTTATAGGGGCAACCTTTCCCTCCTTCACTACGTTTAACATGGTTGTTAGGTGCTTAAGCAACTGTTGTTTAAAAGCTTTATAGTACCTCAGAGTGAGGCTGTCCGAGTCTAGGGCCTCTAACTTTTTGTAGGTCTTAGTTTTTCACCCGGCTGCAGTGTGTGTGTGTCAGTGCATGGAGTTAAGAGTGTAAGGGGTGAGCCTATGATAAGTGCTGTGATGGAGATGAGGGACATAGCGTGTGTACACATGCCTAAGTGTATGGCATTAGAGCGAGTTTGAATGTATGTGCATATGCTTATGTTAAGGGAGGCGCAGAGAACATACTCCACACAGATGCTTCTAACTCTAGGCTCAACCTGTGTATAATATTATCTTAGATCAAAGATGCTAAATATATTCATAACTAAGATGTTCCATTCCTCTTGTTGAGGTCTGTTATGTCATTTGTAAGAAGAAAAAAATAAATAAATCATATTTTAGGTGAGTTCTTAACATTGACTTAAACAGAGACACTCCCATGAGCCAACGTCCCTTTTTATAGATGACAGGAGCATATTGCGATTTCAAAACTAGTCATTCTGCCCCCATGTGCCATTTTGGACATCTTTGAGGCTGGTCAGTTCAATTTACCCCCATCAAACAATATATTTTTGAAAACTAGGCACCCCAGGGTATTTCAAATGCTAGTATTTTAACTCCTTCCATGCACTAACTCTACCACCAGCCTTTGTCAAACTTTGTGGTGGTCATTTTTTTGTGTTTTATTCTACACTCCAGCTCCTGGTATATGCCACTGTCAAACAACATCCCAATATGTGTTCAGCACAGTGATAACCCCATGCCTGGGTGGGTTGGGTTGTTTGAGGGGTAAAAGGCCAAATTTTACATGTTGAAAATTTGCACTAATTTTACCTACAGCCTTTGTCTAAGTTTGTAGTAATCATTTTTGTAGGGATGCACTGAAATGAACATTCTGGAACGAAACTGAAAATTAAGCATTCACTTGGCCGAAACTGAAAAAGACCCCCACCTTTAAAAAAAAAAAACCCCAAAACCCCCCCAAAAAACACACTTTTATTAAAAGTAAGTAACACACCAATCACTTGCGTCTTTCTTAAGTTCATTAGAGAATATCTAAAATTATACAGCTGAGGCAGGATCCCTTCCGATAGGTAGTGCGGCCTGCCACTGTCAGACTGTCAGCGCCACATATGATGTCCTTTCCAGTGCGATGCAGACCTGCGGAGGAGATCTGTGCATCTGCAGCGGCCGCACATTTAGTCATATGACAGGACTCAAGACTGACCCCAGGTGATGAAATTTCCCGCTATAATTCTTTCTTGAATTCAGCATCTAGAACCAAGATATAATTTTTTATTTGTCAGCGCAAGGTTTGCAAGAGATCTTTAATGTTTCTTTAGGAGACGCCATCTGTTGCAAAGATCCTGAGGTGGAGTCATTTATTTCAAAGTTGTCTAAGTGGGCACCTCCTTGGACAAATTGATCTGTAAGTCTTTTTTCCTTTGTTTCAGAGTTAAATATTGTACCATGTTGCACTGAGATTTTTTGCTTTTACAACCTAAAGCAAATGAGTATAAAGACTATTACTGTTCTCTAATGAGGTCCCTGAATGGTATGTTAGAATACAGCTGGTGTTGTTGTGTGTGTGGTGATATAGACTATTTAAAAGTATCTAATCAGTAGAACTGTGTGTAGTGGTTTAGAAACATAGATACATTTATTAAAACAAATACAAAAAATAAATACAAAAAAAAATAAATTGCATAAAATAACTTTCCTATAAGATAGGGAATCTCGTTATGATAAAAATTGAAAAATAAGTATAAAATGGGGAAAAAAACACAATATGCTCAAGGCAGTTGATTATTACTAGGGCTGCAACTAACGATTATTTTAATAATCGATTAGTTGGCCGATTTTTTTTTTTTTGATTATTCGATTAATCGGATAAAATGCCATTTTTTTAAATTTTAAATAATGTAATAAAAAACGTACAATTTACACTTTCATCTCTTTATTGTAATGGCCTCTCTCTCTCTAGTCACCTTCTTATTTTACTTAAATAATAATAAAAGCTACAAGAACCCAAACACAGTGTTTCTCAAACTAGGTTTTAATACAAAGTTATTAGTAAATAATAATTCATATGTTAACTATTTTTCATATTTAATAAAAACTATGAGAAAAAAGCCTTGTTTATATTTTCTTTTATTTACCAAACTGCCCCCAGTTATGCACATCTGACCCCCAGCTTGCCACTCTGCCCCCATATATGCCTTATACGTCCTATATGCAGAGATTCCACTGTGCCCCCTGATATGCCACTGTGCCCCCGATATGCCTTATACTCTTTATATGCCAGTGATATGCAACTGAGCCCCCTGATCTACCTTTTACCCCCAGATATATCTTATGCCCCCCTGATATGCCTAATATCTATATGCCTTATACCCCCTATATGTCTTATAACTTCCAATATGCCACTCGTCCCCATTTATGCCTTATACGCCACTGTGCACCCTGATATGCCACTCTGCCCCCCCATAAATGCCCTGCACCGCCCTGAAATTCATTATACTCCCTGATTCACCACTCTGCCTACCCCAGATATGCCACTCTGAAATTCATTATACCCCCCATACACCACTCTACCTCCCCCTATACACCACTCCAACTCCCCCAGATATGCCATTCTGCCTCCCTGAAATTCATTACACCCCCATACACCACTCTGCTACCCTGAAATTCATTATACCTCCTCCCCCCTCCCATACACCACTCTGCCTCCTCCCCCCTCCCACACACCACTCTGCCTCCTCCTCCTCCCATACACCACTCTGCCTCCTCCCCCTCCCATACTCCACTCTGCCTCCTCCCCTCCCATACTCCACTCTGCCTCCTCCTCCCTCCCATACACCACTCTGGCTCCTCCCCCTCCCATACACCACTCTGCCTCCTCCCCCTCCCATACTCCACTATGGCTCCTCCCCCTCCCGTACACAACTTTGCTTCCTTCCCCCTCCCACACACCACTCTGCCTCCTCCCCCTCCCATACACCACTCTGCCTCCTCCCCCCTCCCATACTCCACTATGGCTCCTCCCCCTCCCGTACACCACTTTGCCTCCTTCCCCCTCCCATACTCCACTCTGCCTCCTCCCCCCTCCCATACACCACTCTATCTCCTGTCAGCAACGGAGGTTCACAAGACACCAGGGAGCCGGGTAGAGAGGCAGAGTGGCGTATGGGAGGGGGAGGAGCCAGAGTGGTGTATGGGAGGGTGGCTCCCATACACCACTCTGCCTCTCTCTCGACTCCCTGGTGTTTTGTGAACCTCCGTTGCTGCCAGGCACTTTCACTGCAGCTTCATAGAAGCGATGCAGACCCCCACCAGCTGACAGAGAGGATGATTCTCTGCAGGAGACCTTGATTCTCTGTCAGCCGGTGGGGGTCTGCGCAATGCGCACAGACAGCCTCCGTTACTCACCTTCACTTACGCTGAGGCTTCTATGAAGCTGCAGTGAAAGTGCCTGTCAGAACGGAGGTTCACAAAACACCAAGGAGTCGGGAGAGAGGCAGAGCAGTGTATGGGAGGGGGAGGAGTCAGAGGGGTGTATGGGAGGGGGGGGAGAGACGGAAGTGAGAGACCGGCCGACAGTGAGGGGAATCCAGGTCCCCTAGTGGTTTGCTGGCAGTTGTGGGCGCAGGGAGGGAGAGGTCTGCTGAGTAGGTTAATGGAGGTCCTTGATGTCAGCAGTATTATCCTCGTGCGTGATGGGCACGATAAAGATAAAAAAAAAAAAGAAATTGTTGATTTAACAAGTCAATCTTACTCGGTCCGGAGTGCCGTGAGCAGTGTTGATATTGATGCAGATTATGCACAGGGGGAATAGCAGGATAAACGTGTTTTAGAAGCACACTTGGCTTCTTTTTCAATAGCTCTGTTGGTAATGTGGGCCTTATATGTGGATCTGAATACACATGATTGGATACTTGCTAATCGGTGTTAAAACATTTGTGGAATGGATTAACAAGGGATTGGGGGGGGCGAACTGTATTAAAGGAATCTTCTTAGATCAGTTACAGTCCTATGAATTGAATGAATGACATGAGCAGTGGAATAGTGGAAGGACAGTGATGTGGAACATCTAATGACATGAAAATCTCTGTACGAATGGAAGTATATAAATAAAAATAAAAAATATAAAATAAAAATAGGATAAATATATAAAAATAAATATCAAAATGGAGGTCATGAATATTAATAATAACAATAATAATGGAAGGCATAAATGAAATATACACAAAAATGAAATATACATAAAAAAGGGGGAAAACATTTGTAGGAGAGGGTAGGCCCTTGTGCGGGGAGAGTCAAGGCGCTGGGTAATCAGCCTGCCTCATGATTCACCGTGCAACAATGTGGGGGCCTGTCTCTCATCACATAAAGCCAAAAATGTAAAGTTCTGCTTTGAGTCCCTTTGGGGCTATTGTGTCCATCTGGAAAATCAGTTTAGATTCAGCTCTTGACATTTTGGCAATGAAATTGCCTCCTCTCCAATCTGGATGTATTGTCTGGAGAGCTGCATATGTGGTACCTCTAATGTGACAATTATGGTGTTCTTTATAGTGTGCTGATAAAGTGTGTTTTTCAAAACCTCTTTTGATGTTGTAAAAATGTTCATATACGTTTTTTGGGGGTTCTTGATGTACGTCCTACATATTTTTTGCCACATGGGCACTGAATGATATATATAATGTTTTTGCTATTACAGGTAAGTAATTCTCTCATAGTGTACTATAGGATACTATAGTTTCTGTTTTTTTAGGAAATTTTGTGATTTTGCAGTTGTTACATTCTGTGCATCTATGGAAGCCCTTGGATCCCGAAATAGATGATTGGTGTTTGTTATATTGTGTGTCTTTAGTGAGTTTGGTTGTGGGAGCGATCTTCAAACCTAAGTTCGGAGCTTTTGTGAAAACAATGGGGGCTTGTGAAGGAAGTGATGGACCTATTGTTTTGTTGGTTTGTAGTAGGTGCCAATGTTTATTTATTATTTTCTTGATCTGGCGGTGTGCTGTGTTGAAGGGTAGGGCTAATTTGGCTGTTTGTTCTATATTTTCTTTTGTTTGTTGTTGTGATTTGTCTATGAAAAAGGTTTCTCGGTTTTGTTGTTTAGCTTTATTGTAAGAGTGTTCGAGTAGTTGTTTGGGGTAATGTTTTTGTTGTAATTGTTTGGTTAGAGACTGGGCTTCTTGGTCAAACTGGTGTATATCTGTGCAGTTGCATCTGATGCGTCTGTATTGTCCATATGGAATGTTTGTGAGCCATTGTGGTAGATGGCAGCTATCAAACCTGATGTAACTGTTTTTTGTTGTTGGTTTGTGGTAAGTGTTGCAAATAAGTTTGTCACTGAGTACTTTTATGTTTAGGTCTAGAAATTCGACTTGTTCTGTGCTAATATTGGGGGTAAACTGGAGGTTATAGATATTATGATTGAGTTGATCTATGAAAGTTTGATTGTGTTGTGTCTTTCCAAATGATAATGATGTCATCGATATATCTTTTCCAGAGGACCAGGTTCGCGCCCAGGTGGAGGGATATGGTCTGTTCCTCCCAAAAGGCCATAAAAAGGTTAGCGAAACTAGGTGCGAACCTGGTCCCCATAGCGCTTCCGAGAACCTGGAGGTAGAATTGGTCATTAAAGCAGAAAAAATTGTGAGTGAGAATATATTGTATGCCTTCTAGTATGAATGTGATATGTTCCTGAGGGATGTTGCTTTTGGATAGGCAGTGATCTATTGCTTGTATTCCCTGTTCGTGATTAATAGACGTATAGAGTGAACTATCATCTAAAGTTGCTAGACACCAATTGGGTTGCCATTGTATGGTTTCAATTATTTTGATTATTTGTGTTGTATCTTTGATGTATGATGGCGTTTATTTTACATATGGTTGTAGTATGATGTCAATGTATTCTGATAAGTGGGAAGTTATTGATTCTATTCCTGAAATAATAGGTCTGCCTGGTGATTTGGTTGGATTTTTATGAATCTTTGGAATACAGTAAAAAATGGGTATACGGTTTTCTGTATTAATGAGATATTCATATTCCTGTTTAGTCAAAATTTGTTGTTCAAAGGTTTTTTTACCTAATTTTTGGAGTTCTGTAGTGTATGTTTCTGTTGGGTTATGTGTTAATGTTTTGTAAGTTTTGGTGTCTGCTAATTGTGTGTCACATTCTGCGTTATATGCGTCGACATCTAAAATAACTATACTGCCTCCCTTATCTGCTGGATGTATCACAATTTTATTATCTTTTTGTAATTCTTTCATTGCCCAGATTTCTTTCGCTGTTAGATTGTATATGATTTAGGGGCAGTTATGGTTGATGGGGTCTTCAGGGTTAATTTAGGGGCAGTTATGGTTGATGGGGTCTTCAGGGTTAATTTAGGGGCAGTTGTGGTTGATAGGGTCTTTAGGGATAATTTAGGGGCAGTTATGGTTAATGGGGTCTTTAGGGTTAATTTTGGGGCAGTTATGGTTGATGGGGTCTTTAGTGTTATTTAGGGGCAGTTATGGTTGATGGGGTCTTCAGGGTTAAGTTAGGGGCAGTTATGGTTGATTGGGTCTTTCGGGATAATTTAGGGGCAGTTATGGTTAATGGGGTCTTTAGGGTTAATTTAGGGGCAGTTATGGTTGATGGGGTCTTTAGTGTTATTTAGGGGCAGTTATGGTTGATGGGGTCTTCAGGGTTAATTTAGGGGCAGTTATGGTTGATGGAGTATTTAGGGTTAATTTAAGGGCAGTTATGGTTAATGGGGTCTTTTGGTTTAATTTAGGGGCAGTTATGGTTGATGGAGTCTTTAGGGTTAATTTAGGGGCAGTTATGGTTAATGGGGTCTTTAGGGTTAATTTAGGGGCAGTTATGGTTGATGGGGTCTTCAGGGTTAAGTTAGGGGCAGTTATGGTTGATTGGGCCTTTAGGGTTAATTTAAGGACATTTATGGTTAATGGGGTCTTTAGGTTTAATTTAGGGGCAGTTATGGGTAATGGGGTGTTTAGGGTTAATTTAGGGGCAGTTATGGTTGATGGGGTCTTTAGGGTTAACATAGGGGCAGTTATGGTTGATGCTGTCTTTAGGGTTAATTTAGGAACAGTTATGGTTAATGGGGTCTGTAGGATTCATTTAAGGGCAGTTATAGTTAATGGGGTCTTTAGGGTTAATTTAGGGGCAGTTATGGTTAATGGGGTCTTTAGGGTTAATTTAGGGGCGGTAATGGTTGATGGGGGGTTTAGGGTAAACGTAAGGGCAGTTATGGTTAATGGAGTCTTTAGGGTTAATTTAATGATGAAGACTGAGAGTTATTATTAGACTTGGGCACCAGGAAGCTCTTCATGTTCGTCTTCGTGCTCGTCTTCGGGGGGAAAAAAAATCTTCCTATTCCGCGAATATTCGCCCGTTCCTGTCTTCTCTTCGGGGGAATATTCGTGGACATTCTTCGTGCTCGTTTGATCTTCGTTTCCCTCCCGGTTGCCTAGCAGGGGTTAATACCGGATTAACAACAGATCGGAGCAGCAGCAGCTGCCGTGAAGGTACGTGTGTGCAACTCTATTGGTCGTTTCGGCAGGGGGCTGGTCTGGCATCAACAAGTGAATTGCAGAACGCACTTCATTCGTTGATGGCAGGCGAGCCCCCTGCCGAAACGACCAATAGAGTTGCACACACGTACCGAGGTGTACTGTACACAAAATGACCTAGACAAATGCTCCAAGGAACTTGGCCTCCTTTTTATCATACACAGTCACACATCCATAGATGTTTAATAAAATAATAGGGATTATTTTACATTTTTAAATTGATTTTGGACCACTTGTAATACATGCCTAACATTTGCTACCTATTTACAATGGCATACTTTGCAACTACCCAACTTTTACTGGACAGGACTGGAAAAAAGCAGGACTGTCCACCAAAATCTTGGGTGTGTTGGCAGGTATGCGGATGGAAAAATGAACTAAAAAATAGCTTAGGGTTAATGTACGGTTATGTTTAAGATTAGTAGCAGTGCACTGGTTTGGTTAAAGATGTATTATGTCTAAATAATAATTTAATTTTAATACCCCGGCGTCTCCATTCGGGGACGCATAAAGTTTGTTGAGGGTGCGTGCGCGCGCACCTAGCGGCAGACATACTGACGGAGGTGGAGGAAGATGGAGACGCGCCGCGGGATCCGGTACCCGCGGGCATCGGGTATTCAGGTGAGTCACTTCGGCGGACCCGGAGTTGCGGACCCTGACAGATCCTCCTCCCGACGAGAGGTCTCCGGACTCTCTCAGGACCTGGACGATCAGGATGTTGATTGTGAAAAGACGTGAGAAGCTCTGGGGCATGTACGATGTCAGCAGGCTCCCAAGAATCTTCGTCCGGGGCAGCGGATAAGGTATTGTAATTTTCTATGATAGTACCTAGAGTCCAGTATTTTTTCGACCTCGTATTCAGGGATATTATCAACTAGGACCGGAGGAGGTGGGTTAGGAAGACGGCCTGGGAACGGATTAAGTCTCCACGGTTTGAGCAATGATACATGGAACACGGGATGGATGGACATGGAGTTGGGTAGCTTCAATTCTACTGCTGTGGAGGAGATGAGACGGCTGATAATAAAAGGTCCAATGTACTTGGGACCCAGCTTCCTAGTAGGACATGAAAGTTTGAGGTGCCTAGTAGAGAGCCAAACCTCGTCACCAGTTTGATAGAGTGGTGTACTGCTGCGATGGAGATCCGCAAAATTCTTGTAATGACGTTGAGCCGTCACTAGGGTTTCGTGAAGCAGGGAAAAAGTTTTGGTCAGTCTATTAGTGTGTTCAGAAACCGAGGGAACAACACTGGGTATAAGAGCTCCAGGCAACATTGTAGGATGATATCCATAATTGGCAAGGAACGGTGACATATTGATGGAGCGATGAATATGATTATTATACGCGAACTCAGCTAATGGTAAGAAAAGAGACCAATCGTCCTGTAAGTAGGCCGTGTAACACCAAAGATATTGTTCGAGCGTCTGATTGGTACGCTCCTGTCAGGACCCAGGTAAGCAGGTCAGGTAGGAGCCCAGTAGCAGGGGACACAAGGGGTTCCGTTTGTACCCCACGATGCATGACAGCAAGTGGGATGGTACGGACAGGCGTAATGAAACACAGCACAAACAGGATACTTGGAAAGGTACTGTATTGATGAAGGTGATAGGACCAGCAAGTAAAGGCAGTAAGTCCACTGGCAGGGCTGACGGATACGGAGGCCCACGGGATGGGCTGACAGATACGGAGGCCCACGGGATGGGCTGACGGCAGGAATCCCACTGGCAGGGCAGACGGGTACAGAGGCCCACTGGCAGGGCTGACGGCAGGAAGCCCACTGGCAGGGCTGACGGGTACGGAGGCCCACTGACAGGGCTGACGGCAAGTAGCGCACTGGCAGGGCAGGCGGCACGAATGCAGGTACAGGCAGGAAGTCCAGGTACAAGCACTGGTTCAAGGCCAAAACAGAGCGGTCTAAACACTCCAATGCAAAGGCCCCGACTAAAGGGCAGGGCAGGTTAATAAAGGCAGGTTCTACTCAGGTGATCAGACTCAGCTGACCTGGTAATCTGATCCCGAGCACTCCAGAGGGAGGGGGAAGGTGGCCACTAGTGGTAGCAGCAGGACTACAGCAAAATAAATCATCCATGGTCCGGGCTAGTAGGGTGGAATCCTGACAGCTCCGTCTGACCGTTGCTCTGAGGATGGAAGGCAGAGGAGAGAAAACACTGAATATGGAGTTGTTGGCAGAACGCTTTCCAAAAACGTGAGGTGAACTGCGAGCCCCGATCAGATGTGATGTCATCAGGTAGGCCATGTAAGCGAAATATATTTTGAACAAAAAGCGTAGCCGTCTCGGAGGCGGAGGGAAGATGTCCATAGGGAATAAAATGTGCCATTTTTGTAAAGCGATCAACAACCACGAGAAGCGTAGTGAAGTGATTGGATGGAGGAAGGTTGGTGATGAAATCCATCGATATGCTTGTCCATGGTTTGGATGGGGCAGGAAGAGGCTGTAGGAGGCCTGCGGGACGCTTCGGTATCTCCTTAGCTCGAGCACACGTAGAGCAGGATGACACAAAGGCCTTCACGTCTTCCTTAAGTGTCGGCCACCAGAAAGATCGCTGAATCAAATCTGATGTTTGTAGGATACCTCCATGTCCGGCGATGGGTGCGTCGTGAAAGGCTTGTAGAACTTGTAAACGAACCTCTGGAGGGACAAAAACGAGGTCATTGTAGAGACCATGCTGGTATTGTAGTTCGGAAACTTCTGGTAAGTGGTTGCGTGAAGAGTACTGTCGAACTGAGTCCCAGATGGTGCGGGTCATGGCAAGAAACTGTGTAGGGGATAAAATGGTGTTATCAGTTTCAGGAGTCTGCATGGTAGGAACGTCATGCATACGGGAGAGCGAGTCAGCTTTAGTATTACGGGACCCTGGACGGTAGGTAATGTGAAGTTGAAACCGTGTGAAGAATAAGGCCCACCTCGCCAATCGTGGTTGAAGGCATTTGGCCGAGCGCAAATATTCTAAATTCTTATGGTCGGAAAATACAGCCATGGGGTACAGAGCTCCCTCCAGCAAATGACGCCATTCTTCCAGGGCTAGTTTAATCGCCAATAATTCTCGTTCTCCTACACCATAATTTCTTTCCGCTGGAGAGAGTGTTCGGGAAAAATAAGCCACTGGATGTAATTGTCCGTCAGATTCTTGCCTTTGAGAGAGTACTGCTCCTACGGCGGTATCTGAGGCATCGACCTCCAAGGTATAGGGATTTTGGGGGTCAGGCATCCGGAGGATGGGAGCGGAGATGAATCTGTCTTTAAGGTAGTTGAAAGCTTTTTGTGCTGCCTCGGACCAGACGAACCTGGAATTTTTGGAGGTAAAAGCGGTTAAGGGTTGAGCAAATTTGGAAAAGTCTCTGATAAATTTACGATAGTAATTCGCAAATCCGATGAATCTCTGAACTCCTTTCTGGTCTGTAGGAGGAGGCCAGTGGAGAATAGCATCGACTTTCTTTTTATCCATCTGGATGCTGGTAGGAGTGAGAACATAACCCAGTAAATCATTGACTTGCACTTCAAACATACATTTCTCTGGTTTAGCAAAAAGTCCATTCATTCTGAGTCTATAGAGCACTTGACTGACATGTTCCCTGTGTGTCTCTATGTTTGGGGAAAACACCAGGATGTCATATAAATACACTATGACATATTGGTCCAGAATATCGCGAAAAACGTTATTGACGAAGTTTTGGAAGGTGGCGGGTGCGTTGCATAACCTGAAAGGCATGACAAGATATTCAAAATGGCCATAACGGCATCTGAAAGCTGTCTTCCATTCATCATCTTTGCGTACTCTCACCAGGTTATAAGCTCCCTGTAAATCTATTTTGGTGAATATCTTGGCTCCACGAACATGTTCCAATAGCTCAGGAATGAGGGGAAGAGGGTATCTGTTTTTTACAGTAATATTGTTTAATTCTCGGTAATCAACGCAAGGTCGGAGTCCACCGTCTTTTTTATGCACAAAAAAGATTCCAGCCCCCGCTGGGGAGGTAGAAGGCCTAATAAACCCTTTAGCGAGATTTTCATCGATATAGTCTTTTAATACAGTAAGTTCGGGTTCAGATAGTGGGTATATGCGACCAAACGGAATGGCAGATCCTGGGTATAGTTCAATTGGACAATCATAAGATCGATGAGGAGGAAGTTTGTCTGCCCCCTTTTTTTCAAAAACATCTTTGAAGTGGGCATAAGGAGGAGGTATGTCTTGGGATGGTTGGGATAGAAGAGAGACGCAGGCCGACGTTTTCTTGAGACAACCTTGGGTACAGTGGTTGGATGCAAAACGGAAAGTTCCGGTCTCCCAGTTAATAGAGGGATTATGAGTTCTCAGCCATGGGAGACCCAGGATCACCGGAGAGATGGGGGAGTTCATGATGTCAAATCGAATGTTCTCTGAATGTCCATCCCCGTTCTGAAGTAGTAGCGTAGTGGTCTCTCGAATGATGGGTCCAGTTTTCAGAGGGCTGCCGTCCACCAGTTGTATAGTCATAAGGGTCTTCTTATGGCGAGTGGGGATGGAGAGCGAGCGTGCCAAATCAAAGTCCAGAAAGTTGCCACTGGCTCCGGAATCCACCATGGCAGAGAGGTTGACGGAACCGCTACTCCACTGCAAGGATACGGGGAGAGAAAGGTGAGCTGCAAAACTAGGCATTTGTCCAGTAGATATTTGATGATGATGGATAATCTCCTTACCCTTACGAAATCGGGCACGTGTTCTGCAGTCCTGGAAGGAATGGCCAGCTCTGCCGCAATAAAAGGATAGTCCCAACGATCTTCGATGTTCCCTTTCGGCAGGAGGCAGTGGTCCATGGACAATACCTATTTGCATAGGTTCCTCGGGTGGAAGCGAGGCATTGGAAACAGGAGGAGAGGCAGGAGACCAAGTAGAGGGAGAAGATTGACGCTCGAGTCTTCTCTCACGGAGCCGACGATCAATCTGGGTGGATAACGTGATAAAGTCCTCCAGGCCAGAAGGGATGGAAGTGCGAGCAAGTTCGTCTTTAACCAATTCCGAGAGGCCCCAACGGAATTGGTCGTGGAGAGCGGGCTCATTCCACGAAGAATCCAGAGCCAGGCGTCTGAAATCAGTAATGTACTCCTCGATGGGGAGCCTACCCTGCTTGAGGGTTCTCAGAGAGGTGGTAGCCAAGGAAGTTCTGAAAGGATCGTCGTACATAGAATCCATAGCCTGACGGAATGAGGCCCATGAATCCAGTAGCGGACTGCTGCTGTGGGGGAGATGATGAGCCCATTGTTGAGGTTCGTCCGAGAGGAGAGAAATGACGGTATGGACCCGGACATAGTCGGAGAGATAGGTTCTAGGCTTGAGATTAAACAGTATTTGGCAGGAAGTAATGAAAGTTCAGTACTTCTTACGGTCACCTGTGAATCGTTCCGGGAGAGGGACTTGAGGTTCTATGGCCGAGGCACCCTCCATGTGGAGAGGTAAAGGGGCCACGGCTGGGTCTGCAGGAGCTGCATGGGGAACTTGAAGCTGTTGCACCTGCTGCCTCAGCTGGTTTTGACTTGCCTGGAGTTCTTGCAAAGACTGGTTCATAGAAGCCATTTGTTGGCTTAAGGTAGCGAACATGTCAGGTCGTCCTGCGGGCTCCATAGGGCTCAGTGATTATGTAAGGCTGCGAGGCAGGTACAATGGTAGAGTCCGGTATGCAGGTACGTACCCCAGGAATCAGCAGATAGGGCAGGCGAGAATAAGCCGAAGTCAGGAACGAAGCCGTGGTCATGGAAAATAGCGAGCTGCGAGGTCAAAATCCGAAGCCAGAGTCAGGAAACCAAAATATCAGGAACGCAGGTGAGTCACTTCGGCGGACCCGGAGTTGCGGACCCTGACATTCCTAGACGTTTGGCAGCGGACGACCAGAGCTCAGACACAAGGCCCTAGCGTAAGCTGGCTACACCGGCGGAGGTAGCAGGCGTTGCCACACCGCAAACAAAGGCAGCCAGGGGGGAGAAACTACCCTTACCATTAGGGACATTTTGGGCATGACTCCAGCCAGGAAGCGAACTGGCATTGAAGAGACGCTGGCACCACCACCAGCAGCAGCAGCAGCATTGGGAAAGGCGAATGAGTGGGCAATTGGCGACCCACTCACCTGTTTCACCCCAGGGCAAAGCATCCAAACAACTGTCAGTCCTAGACGTTTGGCAGCGGACTTCCAGAGCTCAGACACAAGGCCCTAGCGTAAGCTGGCTACACCGGCGGAGGTAGCAGGCGTTGCCACACCGCAAACAGAGGCAGCCAGGGGGGAGAAACTACCCTTACCATTAGGGACATTTTGGGCAAGACTCTAGCCAGGAAGCGAACTGGCAGAAAAAGACGCTGGCACCATCACCACCAGCAGCATTGAAAAATGGAAAAGGCGAATGAGTGGGCAATTGGCGACCCGCTCACCTGTTCCACCCCAGAGCAAAGCATCCAAACACTGTCAGTCCTTGGCGTTTGGGAGCGGACTTCCAGAACTCAGACACAAGGCCCTAGCGTAAGCTGGCTACACCGGCGGAGGTAGCAGGGGTTACCACACCGCAGCAAGTGCAACCAGGGGGAGAAACTACCCTTTCCATTAGGGACATTTAAGGCATGACACTAGCCAGGAAGGGAACTGGCATTGAAGAGACGCTGGCACCACCACCAGCAGCAGCAGCAGCAGCAGCATTGGGAAAGGCGAATGAGTGGGCAATTGGCGACCCACTCACCTGTTTCACCTCAGGAAAAAGCACCCAAACACAGTCAGACACTAGGCCCTAGCGTAAGCTGGCCACTCCGGCGGAGGTAGCAGGCGTTGCCACACTGCAGACAGAGGCAGCCAGGGGGGAGAAACTGCCCTTACCATTAGGGACATTTGAGGCATGACACTAGCCAGGAAGCGAACTGGCAGAGAAGAGACGCTGGCACCACCACCAGCAGCAGCATTGGAAAAGGCGAATGAGTGGGCAATTGGCGACCCGCTCACCTGTTTCACCCCAGGGCAAAGCACCCAAACACTGTCAGTCTTAGACGTTTGGCAGCAGACTTCCAGAGCTCAGACACAAGGCCCTAGCGTAAGCTGGCCACTCCGGCGGAGGTAGCAGGTGTTGCCACACCGCAAACAGAGGCAGCCAGGGGGGAAAAACTGCCCTTACAATTAGGGACATTTGAGGCATGACACTAGCCAGGAAGTGAACTGGCAGAGAAGAGACGCTGGCACCACCACCAGCAGCAGAATTGGGAAAGGCGAATGAGTGGGCAATTGACGACCCGCTCACCTGTTTCACCCCAGGGCACAGCATCCGAACACTGTCAGTCCTTGGCGTTTGGGAGTGGACTTGCAGAACTCAGACACTAGGCCCTAGCGTAAATTGGCTACACCGGCGGAGGTAGCAGACATTGCCACCCCGCAGCAAGTGCAACCAGGGGGAGAAACTACCCTTTCCATTAGGGACATTTGAGGCATGATTTCAGCCAGGAAGCGAACTGGCAAAAGATGCTGGCACCACCACCAGCAGCAGCGTTGGAAACGGAAAAATGTGAATGAGTGGGCAATTGACGACCCGCTCACCTGTTTCACCCCAGGGCAAAGCATGAAAGTCTGTCAGTCCATGGCGTTTGGGAGCGGACTTCCAGAACTCAGACACTAGGCCCTAGCGTAAATTGGCTACACCGGCGGAGGTAGCAGACGTTGCCACACCACAAACACGTGCAACCAGGGGGAGAAACTACCTTAAACATTAGAGAGAAAAAAAATAAACTTTCCAAGCTAAGAGCTGGGTAACCCAACTTGGGCAGATTGAATTTATGAAAGGCAATCTGCTCCATCAGATGAGGTGCCATGTGTGAGCGCTGTGGACTCAGTATGTTTCCAGTCATAGAAAACACGCGCTCACTTTGAACAGTGGTTGGCGGACATGATAGAAGCTGCTGCGCAACCCATGAGAGTGCAGGCCACACACTCTTCTTTTCATCCCAGTAGCTAAGAGGATCAACATTAGGCGCAGAATGAACTTCACAGAGGTAAAGTTTGACCATTTCAGCAGCACTACTCTCCTTTCTGCTGCTAGCTCTGTCAGATGGTCCAACTATACTCCCAAGTGCCTCTTCCCAAAATGCAGCTGCTCCACTCAGCTGTGTTGTGCTGCTTGTGGCACTGCTGCTGATGCTGCTGCTAGGAGTAACAGACCACATCATCTCTTCCTCCTCCTGCACCTCTCCCTCCTCGGACAGCATTCCCATTTTACGCTGCCAGTCACGCACCTTGTTGACCAATTGCTCCCGGTAGCTACTGAGAACATTAAATTTCAAAGCTAGCTTTCCCTTAATTCTTGGATCGCAAAGGCACGCTAGTATCATTTCGGGACTCTCTTCCATGCGTTTGTGAAGGTGTACTTTTAGCAGATCCTTCAGCTTCCTGACTATGGCTGCTACGTCAGGATGTAGAGTGCCACCTTGAACAGCCTCACGGTTTTCAAGGAACACATCCATCTTGCTGCCTAGATGGGAGAACACTGGGATTACCTGGGCCAGACTGGCAGTGTTTGAGCTTAAATTTTCTGTGGCATCCCTGAATGGTTTAAGGACTGCCACTAGCTGGGCGATCACTGTCCAATCCTCCCTATTCAATGGAGATGTAATCCCAATATTGTGCTCTGAGGCAAGATTATGGATTGCCCTCTGCTGCTCCAAAATCCTCTCCAGCAACGTGGAGTTCCACCGTGTACTGACATCCTGACGTAGGCAGTGTACGGGAAGACCTGACCTCTCTTGCTCTTCCCTCAAAAGTTGGCTAGCCTTAACACTATGGTGAAAGTGCCCAGCGATCTTTCTGCAGCGGGACAGAACTACTGCTACCACATTAGTTCCTTCTGGCATTGCTGCCTTCACTACAAGATGTGGGCTGCACACATGATGTGGGCTGCACACATGATGTGGGCTGCACAGCGCACACCAACAATATGACCATCTCGCAGCGCTTTCACCATATTGGCACCTCCGTCAGTTACCACAAAACCAACTTCAACATTGGTGCCCGCCCCTGCTTCCACCCAAAGGCTAAACATTTTCCTCATTGCATGCAGAATATTTTGGGAAGTGTGCTTTTCATCCATCACTTCTGCATGGAGAAGGAAAGATCGGTAGCCTGCTGCAGCAGCTTCCTTAGACACACCGGGCTGCCACCAGTGTGCTGTCAAAGAAAGAAAGGCATGCTGGCCGCTAGGTGCACTCCACAAATCTGTAGTGAAATAAACACACTGACCAGCAGCCTTGGAAAGCTCCTCTTTCACTGCTGCAACACAGGACCGATACAATGAGGGGACAATGTTCCTGCTGAAAGTGGAACGTGATGGAACTGTATATTGTGGAGCCACAGCCGCCATCAATTGTTTGAAAGGGTCCCCTTCGATCATAGAGAAGGATGCCCCTCCAACAGCAATGAACTGACCAATCAGTCGCGTTACTTTATTGGCCTGCTGTTTGGGCATTGACCTTTTGGATTGGAATGCCACAAATTGTTCCAGGGTGGGCTGAACATGCAGTGCTACAACCTGCCTTGGTCTCTGGCTGCATGCACTAGCTGCTGCTGCTGCTCCTATTGGCTCAGAAGAAGCAGCTGTTGGGGTTTTTTCCACGGCCACCAGCTATGCTGCCTGCACTAAGTTTTACTTCTGCATCTTTCCCCAATAGCACAGCGTTGGGTTGAGTGCTGAGGTGATGCTTCATGCTAGCACTGGTAAAATGGCCAGACACTTTCCCTCTACTTATTAGCTTCCCACAATGTTTGCACTTTCCATAGCGCCCTTCTTCAACATTTTCAAAGTGCTCCCAAATTGGGGCGCGCATAGCCTTGGAGTGCGCCTTGGGTGCTGCTCCTACTGCTCGGGTGGATGAACAGAGGCAGAACTAGTGGTGGTGGGACTGGTGGTAACAGTACTGGCCATAGTGGGACTGCTATTTGCTTTAGCTTTAGATTTCCTAGGTTTTGCTGCTGCTGGTGATGGTGATGATCATAGCGGAGAAGGTGGAGGCTCAGGGGAAAATTGTGCACTAGTCATTTGGACACTGCGCCCTGAGGAATCTGATTCCTGACCACTCATCTCCTCTACTTCCTCTGGCTCATAGTCTAGTTCTTCATTAGCCAGATCGAATGGAATTCCTGCTAGGCTGGAGCTAAGACTGATATTGTCGTGAGACTCGTGACTAGTAGTAGTGCGAGCAGGAAGAACAGACTCTGCACTTGGCCTCTCAGGCTCCTCTACTACCTCGCTAGGTGGAGTTCCACTATGTGTAGCCCTCTCTCTAACTGTCTTTACAAAAATTTTGTAAGGACTTGGTGGCTTGCTAGAGGTACTAGGAGGACATGGCGTGGCGGTACCGGTGGGAACAGTAGGCGCAGCACTAGTGGTGGTAGAGGTGGTGGTTTTCCCTACAAAGGAATGAGATCGCTTTGGTTTGGGATCCCTCTGAGTCTTGCTGCTAATTTGGCTCTGCTTGGTACCTTGCATGCTGTTCGTGGATGGGGAAGATGCTGCTTGGGGCAAAAGGCACTTCTTTTTACTCACTGGGCTAGTAGAAGTACTAGTTGTGCTACCCTTTAACTTTGAACATGCTTAAGGCTTTCTGTAAAAAACCATAGAGCTTGTGGGCCTAGCCACACTACTACTGCCTGCTTTTGGTGCCTTTCCTTTACTTGATGATCCTTGAAGCAATGCTTCCCCAAATGATAAGCGAGAGCTTGGCCTACTTGGTCGACTAGACTGACGCAAAGGCTGCATCTTAGAACTGGTGGTGGTAGATGGAGCTTGTCCCTCCTTAGTCCCAAAAGGAGGATCCATTTCAAATTTTGTGTTGTGTGTGTAGTGTAGTGTTTAAAAAAATTAAAGAATTTGAATTTACACGGGCCTAAGAGCCTATCCAACTACTATGCTAAACCTAAAGCTATATTAGTATTCTAGTCTAACTCTAGGCAGACGCTCTCAAGCCCACTAAGCTAAAGTGATGTTAAGTTATATATAATATTATATTATTAATAGATCAGAATTACTTATATTAGGGATTATAGATAGACTATAGTTTATGAATTAGAAAGAATTACTTATATATATTATAGATTATGAATTAGAATTTATATTATATTATATAATATATTATAGATTAAGAAGATTAAAGATTAGAATTATTTTAGTACTACAGCTATTAGCTTGAAGCATTGCTTAGTACAGTAGTTGTCGTCACACAGTCAATTTTTTTGAAAAGAAATTAGAAATAAAATAAAATGTCACAGCAAAACAGTTAGCTTCACTGCTTTCTGAAACACACAGCACTTATGCGGCTGCACTCACTAGCCCAACAAGTTCACTTCACTGATGGACTGAGGTGAGAAAAACACTAAGGGTACTTTTAATAAAATTGAAATAAGATGTAAAATAAATGAGAAAATCTTTGCAAAACAGTTAACGTCACTGCTTGCTGATCAAAAAAGAACACAGCACTTATGCGGCTGCACTCACTAGCCCAACAAGTTCACTTCACTGATGGACTGAGGTGAGCAAAACAAATTAAATAAAATGAAAGATTATTAATTAAGAAAAATTGACTTGGTCTCTTGCTGTTGCTAAAACAAAGCACAAACTATAGAGCTGCAGCACCAGTACTAATAAGATTAGCTGAACTATACACTAGTAGTAAATAATTAATATTATTACTTTTATTTATAGCTAATTTAATTAACTATTAAGATAAGAATTATAGAATTATTGATATTAATGATTTTAGATTAGACACTAGTAGATGTCTTGAATGTCTACAGTACACTCTACACTAGTATACTATTACTAACTATAGTATATATAACTGACAAATATATATATAATTTTATAATGTATTCAATTATTAATTATTAATATTACTGATTTTAGATTAGACACTAGTAGATGTCTTGAATGTCTACAGTACACTCTACACTAGTATACTATAGTATATAATATATATAAGACTGACAAATATATATTATAATGTACTATTAAATCATTATATATTCTATTAAATTATTATTTATAAATTCTATTATTTAATTTATTTAAGCAGGACAGGCAGTAGGCACTAGTGCCAGCCCAGGGCAAGGGCACCCCAGTGCCACTGAGGCACTGGGTGCACTGTCAACGCAACAGCACTATACACTACAGTTGATGACAAATTAAATAAAAAAATTATTAAATTAATCAAATTATTATTATTAAATATATTAATTAAGTAGAACTGAAGTGAGGATGAAGTACACTGTGAGAAATGGCAGGCTAAGGCTTACCAGTCTCACACAGAACAGAACAATCTCTCTCTGTAACGCTCGGATGCAGCACAGCAGTGTTGCCAAAGCAGTCACAGCGAAAAATGAATGGATCTCTCAGGCAAGCTCTGGTCTTATAAAGGCGCCTTCAGAATTAAAAAAACAGCAGCACAGGCATTGGACGAGACCCTTAGCGTGACGTCACAAGAGTGAGCTGATTGGACAGACGAGGATCAGCTCACTCCTGTATTCACACTGTATTCTGTCAGTGTGATGTGAATGAGTCTGTGAACAAGTGGGCACTATGACATATATGGGGGGGTATAAGGCATTTCTTGGGAGGACGGAGTGGCATATCTGGGGGTATAAGGCATATCAAGGGGCACAGTGGCATATCAGGGGGTATAAGACATATAGGGTATATAAGGCATATGTGGGGAGGGCGGAGTGGCATATCTTGGAGGCATGTGGCATATCTGGGAGGCAGTGTGGCAAGCCAGGGCTCAAATGTTCATAACTGGGGGGACAGGTTGGGAAATAAAAACTACATTTTTATCAAAGTTTGTTTATTCTGCTGCTTGTTTTTAACATCCTGTTTGTTTATTAAATTATTTTGTTTATTAAATTATTTTAAATAAATTATTTTTTTATCCAATTAATCGAAAAAATAATCGGCCAACTAATCGATTATGAAAATAAATTTGCCAATTTAAAAAAATAGGTATGTGTATATGAGAAAGCGATATCCCTTGCTTGCAGGGCTTACAGTGGAAGTGCAGTAGTTAAATCTGTAACCTGCCACCCCAACCCACTTGACAGCTACGCTGGGATTGACAGCTGCACCCTCATATTACATTTATATTCCACGCTATTATATATGTGTCTAACAATAAAAGAGTGCCATTCATGAGTTATGGAGCCCCATCTGACTCATAAGTTCACTGTAAATATTAGCTATAAATGTATTTTGTTAAATATATAATGTATAAATACCTGCAGTTCCTCGTACGGTGTGCAAGCTCCACAGCAGAAAGGTGTACAAATGTCAACGTGGCCGCCGGACAGGCTGGTCCAAAGAGAAATCTCCCTGACCATATTATCTAAAATAAAAACATCTTCATAGAGTTCACATTTCTTTTGCTGGAGTCCTGACGCTCTCCAATTCACTTTGCCAGGAAATCAGCTGTCTTGGGATGGATACCTCAAATGGCACTGTGTGTGGAGAACCAGTGTAATCTTTGTACCTGCAATTGTGACATCACCACGATAGCTGGCATGACATCCCATTCACCACACAGCACCCTTAACCCTTCTACTGCCAGAGTACTGGCACAGCTTTATTTATAGAAAGAAAATGTGAACACAAGATCTATTGCTGCTCATTATTTTTACATTTTATTTCCCTGATATTGTATTATTTAATCATAAAATTGTGATGTGATAATTGAAACTATGAGTACTGTTTTCCTTTCAGTTTGAGGTCCTGTGGTATTTGAGATACGAGACTAGAAAGAGAACCTGAAAGGCTAGGATGGAGTTGTTTGCTATTTTTAGGAGGTATTGCCTAAAGTTTGTTTCCTTCAATTTGTTTCCTTTTTGTCAGATTCTTACCATGAACAATCTAGTTCCTATCCTTTAACAGGACCTGACCACTATGGGGCAAAAGGTAATTTTGCTGGATAGAAAATAGCTCACACACACACACACTGCGCAAGCTATTTCCTATGCCTGGAAAGGACATGGTCCTTCTACTGGATAAGAACTAGTCGCAACCGAGCTTAAATACTCGAACTTCCGACTCCAACTGAATTACTACCTCGTCGTGGACGTATGAATGCCTGTTTGCGTAACAAGCCTCACTTTCGCTCAGTGGTCGTTGATTGGATAGAATGGTGGAATAGCGTAATTGATCTTTTTTTTCTTTTTCTTCAATATAGCTTTATTTTTTGTTGTCAAGTGGCGAAGTCGTCGGCAAAGGTTATTCGAGAATCAGTGCCGTTTCCAGTGACGCTTTTTCCGTTTCCGGTCAGAGTGCCCCCTCAAGGAGACTAAAGGCTGCAGGTAAGGGAGGTTTACGTCTAAGCGTATACTGAGGCAAGAGATCAGCTCAGCTCTTAATAATGACAGCTCAAGGGTTGTAATGGGAACAAAGATACACGTGCATAGGTTATAACTGTGGTGTTTTACCATACCTTATATGTGTATGGTGGTCGGTTTTATCCACTTTCCCTTAATTCTTCTGTTCTGGGCCCCCGCTTGTCCCAAGGATTGTCACATAAACCTGTTCTTTAAATTGTTGTGTTGTCCCGCTTGGTATTGCATGAGAGGCATTGTGCAGAACCATAATGCACTCACCCATTTGCCTCCCCCAGCTATTTTCTGTGTAGGAGATGTGTTCGGCATCACCGTGCACATGCGGTACCTACCTCCAGCCGGCTCCAGCGCTGGCTCGGGGAACGCAGGTCCATGGAGGAGGTCAACTGTAGCTGCAATTTCTACAGGGTCCACTTAAGGTGTCATTAAATATAAAATTGACTAAACACAGTGCACTTTTAACACAATGTTAATATGCACCTTATGACTCGTTACTTATATCATGATCTGTCATGTTATAGATTTGTTCTAGGGGTTTCCCTTAAATTATGTATTGCTAATATATTTAAGGGTGATATGAAGTAAACTAAATGGTCTGATGTCTTTTTTTTTTTACGAGTAGCTTAGATACGCTTTATGCCATTTAAAGACAGGACTTTTTATTTATTGATCCGATTCCACAGCACTGTTGCAAAAGAAAAGTACAACATGATCATTAATGTTAGAATTGACAATAACAAAAAAGAGATGCTGCAGGATTAGAAGAGAGAACTAAATCTAAGCTTGTATTTTGATTACTACCTATTAATATGTTAAAATCAAAGTCTGATGCTGTATTTCTGGATGTGGTATCTCTGATGTGTCGTTTTTTAACAACGTGTTACGGTTGGCCTGTAATCTACAATAACCATGTCTCACAGGTATGGGCCACGGACATGAACACCATGGGCATGGAAAGCTTCACCTACCTGATTATAGGCAGTGGAAAATAGAGGGGACACCGCTAGAAGAAGTACAAGCGAGGCTAGCTAAACGAGGCTTGAGGGATCCATGGCTAAGGTATACTTGGTGTACCCAAAACAGACACGGGATTGGCTTAATTTGTGTGCTGAACTTTGATTCGGCAAGAGAAACATTAATACAAGAGAGGATGTAAAAAGAGTATCTGCGTTGCTATGTTTACATTTTTACCATGCATCCTAAAAGCTGCTGTCATGCATGTTGCATATCCTTTACATGTGTTCATAAACATTTTAAATTGTTTGCTTAAAGACACTTTGGGGAGACCAGGCTGTCAACGTACAGCCTTTTCACCATGATCCTGGGTGATTATAAGCAATGGTAGCCATGGCTGCCAGATATGTCACTTACCCTATATACCTTGTTTGCCACCTATTGCCACATGGTAAAAAATGTTTCTACAACATTGTTCTTTTTCCCTCTTGACACAGCCTATTCCCTAACTTGCATTTGTATTTTTGTTTCACAGGAATGAGGCCTGGAGATATATGGGAGGATATGCTAAACCTGCTACCTTTAAGGATGTCATTGCCAGAGGCTTTAAATGGGGCTTTGCTGCGTTTGTTGTGGCTCTGGGGGTTGAGTATGTCTTGTTTCCTCCAAAGAAATCTGGAGGTCACCATTAAAAGAACAGTGTATTCATTAAGTATCCAGTTTGTATAGCACTTGCAAGAAATATATCTATTAAAAGTGGGATTGTTGAATTATATGGTGTAGCTTGTATAATTTTTTTTCATTAAGATTATGGATGCAAATGTATAGAAAGTGGAGGAGGAACATTAATAATGTACAGTAATTATGTAAAGATTCACCACAATTTTGTAACTACGACCTCATGGTGGTGATGGAACGTATATACATTTTGGCTTGCAGATATCAAAATCAGGCTTGATCTTTAAATTAAATTGAGTTCTCTGTCATTGAGTAGCCTTCAACATAAATTGTACTGTAAAGTTGGCATACCATTGGAGATTTGGTAATATATGTACCATTTTAAAAAAAAAACATGAGTGAGCAGGCAAAACACATTTCTTATGGGATTCATATTCAACTGTAGGTTATAACAGAATGGCACAATCATAAAACAAAACATGGCAACAAAAGTCTGCATACCCTTAGTTCGTAATACTGTGTATTGCCCCCTTTAGAACGGCGTGCAGTCTAGGGATGCAACCAACGATTATTTTCATAATCAATTAGTTGGCCAAATATATCACAGGTAAGCTGTTTGGAGGTAAGGATGGTACTGATAAGCTGCTTGAGGCAAAGGTGGCGTTTACAAGCTATTTGGAGGCAGAGGCTGCGAGTGATGCTTGGGGGAAGTTGGGGACCGCAGGGGAATTTTCCACCCAGGGCCTGTGGTTTCTAGTTACACTCCTGAGCGTGCAGCCACATTCACCCATTTGTTGGAAGCACCTACAACGAACATCAGGCAGCTGCTCTAAGATACACAGGCAGACACACATGCATACACTAACATACATAACCAGACATAAATACCCAGACACAAATACATACCCAGGCAGACACACACTAACATGCGTACCCAGACAGCTCGCTTACCTGTGAAGCATCAGCCTGTCTTTGATGCACCCCGCCCTGCGGGCTGCCGCACTACCTCCTTGTCCTGAAAGTTAGAGATATAAAGAGTTACTGTTGGTCCAGGTGTTAGCACTTACCTCTTTATCCCTACTTCTATAACATGCTGCCGTCTATCCCGCCCCGCCAGGATTTGCCAATGTAATGTACAGTATAAGTGTATAGTGTTTGAAGTTGGAGTGGTTGTGTGTGTGTTTATGTATCTGCAAGTGTATGGTGCTTGAATGACTGTGTGTATATTTATGTATGTGTAAGGTGTTAGATATTGTGTGTAGAGCTCCCCCAGACTATCATCACACCCATTCAAATTATAATTCATATGTCATGTTTCTCCCCACTGCCATCATTATATTCCTCCCCGCCATCATCTTCATCATATTCTTCCCATCTTCATCCTATTTCTCAAACCATCATTTCCATGACCTATTATTATCACCCTGTCTTGTACCAAAATCATTCCCCTCCATCTCTATACTCGGCATTATTTCCCCTTCATAACCCCCCAGCGTAATTCCCTCACCTTCCTGTCGTCTGCCTGTGTGCAAATGACTGCCTGTAGGTCCACGGAGAAGTCTTGTTTTGTGTGTCTGTGCCGAGCCAGATACTGTAGTGCTGTATATGGCAACAAACCCTAGCACTGTATACAGTAATAACCTGTCAGTGCTATATACAGTAATATACCCATCAATGCTATATACAGTAATTTAACTCCCTGCTGTCTATACAGTAATAACCCTCTGCTCTGTATACAGTGTTGAGAAAAAAATGGTTTTATGTCATTTTGTTCCAATAAACTCCATTTATCTGCAGACCTGGAGGCCATCGTTGTTGTCAGTCGTGATATTTTGTGTGATGTTTCCTGCTCAAACACAACACTGAGCTAATGATTTATGGCAATTCTAAGGTCCTTTCCTCCATAGACTTTTATTATTTAGGGTGTCTGGCTGGGTGATTAAGTCTGAGCCATTCTTTTGTTTCCCAAAGGCAGTATGAAAAGGAGTTGGGTTGTTTGTCTGATAACAGTGAGAATGGCTAATATGCTGCAGCCTGAAGGCATTATATTATGGAGTCTGAACTACAATTGGATTAAAAAAACGAAAAAGCAAAATATTTTCAAAAATTTTTTTTAGAAAGGGGACAGCACAATATTTTGAAAATGTAATTTTGATCTGATACTGCTAATAAAAAAAATAAATAAAAAAAATGGGAGTTCCCCTTTTAAAATAAGAATCCACATTTACTGGTGCCTCCTATAACTGTTGGGTAACCGTTATTTCTGTTTTTTGATGAACATGAACAATGCAGCTTATCCCTGGAGTCACGTTTCGCTTGACAGCACCCAACTCATTCTGTTCACAAGTCACATAGGACATAATTTATTTTTTTTACAGTAAGTTGTTTTATTAAATACTGGAATTAACGCTAGTCTTATCTCAGCTATGGCAGTTCCCCATCAAACAGTAAAGTGTGAGTTAATGTATGTATTTGTACAATATTTCTTAATATGATTGTATACAAAACAAGAGATGAATAAAAAATCTATTATTTCTAAGACTCCTTGTTCTTTATAAACAAGAAAGGCAATACCTCTGTAGTTTATCTATACATAGAAGGAGAAATGTTATAACAAGAGGTCATGATCAAAAACTAGAGAGTCAGAGGCCTAGATGTACCGTAAGGATGTTTTACTTTACTGAGAAAGAGGTAGATATGTGGAACTGCCTCCAAGCAGGGGTGGAAGAGGAATTTGAACATGCATACGCTCCTAAATCCTAGAGGAGACCAACGACTGACAGTCATTTAGAAATTGTTGCCACAAACCATGTATCTTCTTTATTTGCGGCTCTGTCACTTCATCGGAGGTTAATAACTGAAATATCTCTGCCCTGTGAAGATATGTGGATAGTGTGATCTCCGCAAAACAATTTAAAAACACTCTCTCTTCTCTTTCTCATAATTTCTCCCCTGTCTCATTGTCCTCTTTCTCCACACATCTCTCCTTTCTTCCTACCTCTTTTCTTATTTATTATTAGACTTGGGCACCGGCACACATATGTCTTCATATTCGACAAAATTTGTCTGTCTATGTCAGGGGCGTCCAAGTTTTTTCTGCAGTGGGCCACTTCATCAGAATTGTATACGTGCGACGGCCGCACTCATTTTTCACTGTGAGAAAATATGGCCTTTAATAAAATATGCAGATTAAAATAAATTAAATGACACAAAACCTTTACTTTTCCTCTCACTGATTTCTGGGCCTAGAAAGTTTTGTGACTACAAATGCAGGATTCTGTGTAAGTAAAAATAAAATAGTTCTATTTATTTTAGCGATGCACTAAAATGAAAATTCTGGACCAAAACCGAAAATTCAGGGTTCACTTAGCCGAAACTGAAAATGACCCCCCACACTTTTTTAATAAAAGTAAGTTACACACCAAAATTGTACAAAAAATTATATATTATGATTGTTAACAGCAATCTCAGGCATACCCAGATTCCAGCATGTACTGGTTGGCTGGGCATTGTACCGGTATTTTTTGTCCAATTTTAGTGTGTAACCATGCTTTTATTAAAAGTAACACACCACAATTGGACAAAAAAAAATCAACAATATGACTTGGCATGATAGGAGTGTGATTGCTAACAGCAAACACACTCTTTTTATACCCAGGCAACCAGTAAATGCTGGAACCTAGGCATGATGGGACTGTGATTGCTGTTAGCTGTTAGCAATCACACTCCTATCATCCCAAGTCAGCCAGTACATGCTGGTACAGGGTGGCTGTAAGTGCAGACCCCATACTGCTGGCAGCATCAATACACAAGGGGGCAGCTAGCCAGGTTTCAGCATATACTGGCTGACTTGGCATGATAGGAGTGGGATTGTTAACAGCAATCACAGTCCCATCATGCCTAGGTTCCTGCACTTACACATCCATGCTATCACACACACAAATTCATTCATTCACAGATTCATTCCCTCAATCAGGCATACTCATTCAATCACCCTCCCCCACCCCCTTACCTGCACTACAGCTCTCTCAATGCCGATCACAGACTTCAGCAGGGGGCACGCCCTCCCACGTTCTCCCCATAGGGGAAGCAGGACTGGAGCAGAGAATAGACCCTCCCACAAGTAAGCAGCAGGGCTCTTGTGATCCTGGCTGCCGATCTCACGCGAGCCGCACCTCGAGGTCCCGTGGGCCACATGTTGGACGCCCCTGGTCTATGTTGTTAGGACGAAATTCTTCCAACAATTTTGTTTTCATAAAATCCAATTTGTCCGTCCGGGTTGCCATGGAAACAAGAAATAAATGGGTAGAAAGGGTTAAAGGACAACTGTAGTGTGAAAAAAAATGTTTCTTTAAATCCTTTAAACTCTAATCACCTCAGAACTGCTGTAAAACTCACCTATTCATATGTAACAAATTAACTTTGAACAAATTACCACAAAGCAGCAGCCGGGAACATGTATGTCTGTATGCACAACATGGGTGCAGTGGAAATTTGTGTGGGTGCAGAGTGGGTGTAAGGGCAAGTCATTTATTTTCATTATGGTGTGCAGTGGAAATGTATATAGTTGCAAAGTGGGTGCAATAGCAAGTCATTTTTTTGATTATGGGTGCGGTGGACATTTATATAGGTGCAATGGCAAGTCATTTATTTTCATTATGGGTGCAGTGGACAATTATAAGGGTACAAAGTGGGTGCAATGTCTAGTCATTTTTGTTCATTATGGTTGCAGCGTAAATTTATGTGGGTGCAAAGTGGGCGTAGTAGCAAGTCATTTTTTTCAATATGGGGGCAGTGGACATTTATACGGGCTCTAAGTGGGTGCAATGGCAAGTCCTTTTGTTTTTCCTTGTGGGTGCACCCACTTTGCATCTAAATATATATAGGTGCAAAGTGGGTGTAACAGCAAGTAATTTTTTTAATAGCACAATGGAAATGTATGGGGGTTCATTTTGCACCCGCATAAATATCCACTGCACCCATAATGAAGAAAAAAGGGCTTGCCATTGCACCACTTTGCACATCCATAAATTACAACTGCACCCATGTTGCACCTAAAGGACTTGTTTTACTAATGTAATATAAATATGTGCCAGATATATATATATATATATCTATATATATCTATATTTATTTTTTCTGTTAAATACATTATGTAAACATTCATGTTCCCTGGCTGCTGATGCTTTATGGTAATTTGTTCAATGTTACTTTGTTACATGTGAATAGTTGAGCAGATGAGTTTTACAGCAACTTTGTTAGTAGAGTTTAATTAATATAAAATGGCGAGACTATCCTCCTCTTACTGTAGTTAAAATGGCGGCCGAAGAAGAAATGAATGAAAGCAGATTTTCATATTGTGCACATTCGTTTTCTTTTTCTTCCGTCCAATGTTCATTCATTATTATTCGGACGAATGTTCGAAATGCTAAAATTCTACACAAAGACGCATTGTACGAAAATGAATGCGCAAGTCTAGTTTGCATGTGATACTTAGATAATCTGTTTACAAGGCAGTTCTACTTTATGACATCCAGAACAAATTTGCATATCTTGACCTATAAATGTTTTTGGAATGCTGCAATACAGCTTAGAAAAATATTTTGAACATCAAAGACTGTTATAATATTTTGCAGACTGTTTAGCAAAGCATTTTCCTTGCCATTCCAGGTGGCACAGGAGACGAGAAGGCTCCGCCTACCAGGTAGGGCAGGAAACACTATAAAAAAAGGAGACCTCCCCCTTCCTCCCCAGTGTTGTTTCCTGCCCTACTCAGGTAGCGGTTAGGCTGAAGCTTACCTTCTTTCTCTTTTTTTGTTTTCTCGGAGCCCCGGGGGGGGCGTCCTCTTTCTGATACCCGGTAGCGGTCCCGGTGGATCCAGGGTTCGTGCGGCAGCCTCGGAGGCTGTAACTCCGCGGTCATCGCGGCAACACACACGAGGCTCAACCCTCATTAGGCTCTGCCCACAGCCAAGGGGGCTCACTGGGATGTGCATCCTTGGGCTCTGGTTCACTCCGTCCCGGGGAATCCTCAGTGTGAGGCACGGCAGGGGAAGGTTACAGGCACTGTGAGCAAGGATTTCAAAGCCGGCTGTGCCGGTTTCGCGGCACCCGTTCGTTACAATCTCCACGCCCGGGGTCATGAGAGGTCAATCGGCTGGGATTTTCCGGATATGATGTTTCCGGGCCTGGGCACCTAAATGCCTCTATAAAAACACCAGAATGGGTAAGATCTTTCCTTGCTCTTCGTTTCTGTGCTGTATTATTGAATCTACTACTCCTCTATTGTGCCTGCCTGTGCCTGAGGATTGTATATTGCCAGTTCAAGTAGGTGTTTCCCTCTCGGTTTGGAGGGAGATTTCCATTGCCTATTCCATTGCTTTCTGTGGTTACATCTTTGTGTTTTCTCCTTAGTCATGTCAGACAAAAATTCAGACATCCCTCCTGAGGCCTCCCCACATAGGAAGTCTGTGGGAAAGACGAAACACAAAGCCTGCTCATCCTGTAAAAAGACCCTGCACGACCCTTCGGCCAAAATGTGCAGCTCCTGCTCTCGGCCTAAAGAAGTTTCCACAACAGAATTTACCTCCTGGTTGAAGGGGGAACTTCCGTCTACCTTTGACTGTTTTCGAGCCATGGCAAGCTCCACTCAGGCACCGGTGCCTCCGCATCAACCTTACCAGCAGATGCCCTGGAAGATTATTCGGCTCCTTTTTCTGAATATGACTACCAGTCAAATGACCCCCAGTCTTCAGATGAGGATGGGGAAATTAAAGAGGAAACCTTTTTTCTTCCCAATCGAAGAAACAGGGAAACTCATCTCTGCAGTCAGATCTACTTTGAATCTACAGGATGACATACCAGTTTCAAAACCAGATCCTTTTCAGGGTCACTCTAGGAAACCGCAGACTTTTCCAGTTCACGATTCACTTTCTGCCATTATCACGGAACAGTGGAAATATCCTGACCGGAGATTCTTCACATCTTCCAGAATCAAAAAGCTTTTTCCTTTCGATAGTAAGAATTCTGATGCCTGGGAAGTCCCGAAAGTGGACACCGCAGTAGCCAAGGCCACGGAAAAAAAAACAAAAAACAGCCATTCCGTTGGAGGACACGTCCCATTTCAAAGACCCCATGGACCGGAGGGCTGAGAATGCCGCTAAAATGTCTTTTGAAGCAGCAGCGGCGAACTTTCGTCAACCTATTGCCATGGCGTCAACTTCTAGAGCCATTAAAGTCTCTGGCTCGAACAGGCGGTGGAAGACCTTGCAGCTATTCCAGGGACTGAGCAGGTCGCAAGAAACCTGTCCAACACCTGCTTAGCAGTTGACTTAATCTCCGATGCCTCCATTGAATCTGTCTGTAAGTCTGCTAAAGCCACTGCGCTTTCAGCGGTTTCAAGGCGAGCTCTCTGGCTTAAGTCGTGGTCTGCAGATAATGCCTCAAAACACAAGCTGTGCAGCATTCCGTTCCAGGGGAGCCACCTCTTCGGCAACAACCTCGACACGATTCTAGAATCCACCACGGGGGACAAGCACTGGTTACCTCAGAGTAAAAGACCACCCCGTTTCAGGTCAAATTATTACAGAGCTCCAAGAGACAGAGAGTCCTACAGGCCCTCAACCTCCAATCAAGACTACCAGTCCTTTCTGGGTAAACCCTACGCAAGAGATAGATTCCAGAGAGGAAGAGGCAGGGACGGTAAAGCAGGAAGGTTCTGACGCCAGCCGGCTTCAGGTAGGGGGCAGGTTAACCGGTTTTATTCATGCCTGGGAAGAGATCACCTCAGACCCCTGGGTCCTTCGCATCATCGATCAGGGCTATGCACTGGAGTTCACTCACCTACCTGCCCAGAAATTCCTGCTGTCCATGCCTCCCGCAGATCCTTGGAAAAGATCGGGATTCCTCTCCACACTCAACAACTTAATTCACGAAAGGGCTCTGGTCCCGGTTCCTCATGCCGAAACCATCCAGGAAATTCAGGCTAATAATCAACCAACAGTTGGTGAACACCTGTATAAGATACAACAGGTTCCGGATGGAATCCCTGAAGTCCGCCACAGAGATTATTTCGTCGGGGGACTTCATGGTCACCATAGACCTGCGGGATGCCTATATACATGTTCCCATCAGGAAAGACCACCAAAGATTCCTCCGTCTGGCCGTTCCATTGCCTCAAGGTATTCGGCATCTTCAGTTTCGGGCTCTTCCTTTTGGAATTGCTTCAGCTCCACGGATCTTCACGAAGCTCATGTCAGTGAGGCAAAAAGGCATAAAAGTGGTCCCATATCTGGACGATTGGCTCCTCATAGCGGCCTCGGCATCATTGCTCCAGTCCCATCTAGAGTTTTCCCTCAGGACCCTCCACAACCTAGGATGGCTAGTAAACATACTAAAGTCACAGTTACTTCCAAACAGACGTCTGACCTTTCTGGGAATGATCCTCGATTCACACGTACAGAAGACGTTTCTCCCGCGGGACAAGATCCTAAGATTGAGGGAATTCACGCACGCGGTCCTACAGAACAAGTCAGTGTCCCTCAGATCCATCGTGTCATTGCTCGGTCTAATGACCTCCTCCATCTCAGCGGTTCCCTGGGCACTTGCTCACGCGAGACCTCTTCAACAGTTCCTACTGGATCACTGGAATCGCTCCAGGACGTCCCTATACAAGAAGGTCCGACTTTCTCCCTTCGTTCAGCAGTCACTCCGATGGTGGCTGTGAGCCAAGAATCTTTTACAGGGACTCTCTTGGCAGACAAGAGATTGGGTGGTAATTTCCACCGACGCCAGTTTGAGAGGGTGGGGTGCTGTTATGGGAAGCAATATTACCCAGGGAACCTGGTCTCCTCAAGAATCAGGCCTGCACATCAATCTTCTAGAACTGCTAGCGGTCTGGAGGGCTCTAAGGTTATGGTCTCCAATCCTGTGGCACAAGTCCATCAGGATCCTTTCGGACGACGTCACCGTTGTGGCCTACCTTTCCAAACAAGGTGGCACCAGAAGCAGGCGCCTGCAGACTGCTCAGATCTGCCGAAGGGCGGAGTTCAGTCACTGCACTCTCTCCGCGGTTCATCTCAAGGGTCACTGAATCAGGAGGCGGATTACCTCAGCAGGAACTCAGTACTTCGGGGAGAATGGTCCTTAAACGATAGGGTCTTCGCCTTCATCACAAGGAAATGGGGTACTCCTCAGATAGACCTGATGGCCACGCATCTGAACAAACAGGTAAAGGAGTTTTTCTCTCTTTCATCAGTCGGCCGTCCCCAAACCTGGGATTTCGATCTCGCATATGTTTTTCCTCCGCTTCCCCTTCTCTCCAGAGTGCTCCGGAAAATTCGAGAAAACCCTCAAAAAGTCATCCTGGTTGTTCCTTTCTGGCCTCGAAGAATCTGGTTCTTGGACCTTACCAGCCTGACCATGGACGAGCCCATGCTTCTTCCTCAGGTGAAGGATACTCTTGTTCAAGGTCCTGTTCTCCACCCGGATCCCTCCTGGTTCAACCTCTCAGCATGGCTTCTGAAAGGGAGATCCTGACCCGCAAGAAAACTACGGCTGCTAAATAACAGAAGGTTTGGGAAACGTTCATTACCTGGTGCAATGTGCACGAAGTATCCTCTCCATCCATCCGTGAGGTGCTGCACTTTTTTCAAGACGGCTTTGATAAAGGGTTACAACCTGCTACTATCAAGGTCCAGATTTCGGCACTGAGCAACTTCTTGGACTCCAAACTGGCTTCCCATCCCTGGATCTCCAGATTTTCTAAGAGGATGTGCAGACTTCGCCCTAGGCTCCGTCCGTCAGTTCCACCTTGGGACCTTAACCTCGTGTTGTACCAACTCACCACGTCTCCTTTTGAGCCTCTAGAGGATACCTCTCTGAAGCTGCTCACCTACAAGGCTGTCCTTCTAGTAGCCCTCACCTCCACTAGGAGGGTGAGCGAGCTCCAGGCTCTCTCCAGAGTGGAACCTTTTCTCAGGATTCCGACGGACTGCATTATCCTCCGTTTACCACCAGAGTTTCTCCCTAAAGTAGTCTCACCTTTCCATTCGGATCAGGAGATCGTCCTACCTACTTTATGTCCGGATCCCAAGAATCCTAAAGAGCTGGAACTCCACTCGCTAGACCTGCGGAGGTGTATCCTGTCTTATCTCTCGCTGTCACGGTCCGCGTCACGGACCGCAACGTAGTGATTCCCCCGAGTACCCGCGGCTAGCGGGTACTCGAAACTTACCTCTCCCGCAGCTCCGGGACCTTGCTTCGAGGTGCCAGCAGCCAGCAAGCACCCGGGGCAGGTCCTTCAGCATCAGTATTTACGAAGATTGATTTAAGGGGAGCATACAACCTGGTTCGTATCAAAAAAGGTCATGAGTGGAGGACAGCATTCAGATCATGATATGGACACTTCGAGTATATGGTGATGCCATACGGCTTATGTAATGCACCCGCCACTTTTCAACACTTTATGAATGACATTTTCAGAGACATGTTGGATCAATTCGTGGTGATATACTTAGATGATATCCTGATATACTCCCCCTCCTTGCAAACACATAGAGAACATGTGTCTAAAGTATTGATGCGACTAAGAGGAAATGGATTATATGCCAAGCCAGAGAAATGTGTGTTTGAGACGCAATCGGTGGAATTTCTGGGCTTTATTTTAACACCTACTAAAGTCATGATGGATCCTAAGAAAATAGCTACTATTCTACAATGGCCACCTCCCACAGATAAAAAAGGTGTGCAAAGATTCGTAGGATTTGCTAACTTCTATCGGAAGTTTATTAGGAACTTTTCAAAGGTCATTCAACCAATTACATCTCTCACATCCATTAAAAAGAAGTTTTGTTGGACGGAAGCTGCTCAGAGAGCATTTGACTTCCTCAAAGAACGGTTCACCACAGCACCAATATTGATTCTTCCTGTGCCACAAAGGCCCTATGTACTGGAGGTGGACGCCTCTGATTCTGCTGTGGGGGCTATCCTGTCCCAAAGGGATGACACCGACAATCAACTTCACCCGCTTGCCTTTTCTCCAGAACTCTGAACCCTGCTGAGAGAAATTATGGTGTGGGAGAAAAAGAGATGCTGGTCATGAAAATGGCCTTAGAAGAGTGGAGACATTTATTGGAAGGAGCACTTCACCCCATAACGGTCTACACTGACCATAAAAATATGGAATATTTCAGAACTGCCAAGAGACTTCAAGCCCGACTGGCCAGATGGTCTTTATTTTTCTCTCGATTCCAGCTTCATATAACTTACAGACCCGGTTCCAAGAACACCAAAGCTGACTCTCTCTCACGCATGTTTGAAGTACCTACGGCACATCCACAAGTGGAAGACACTGTATTGAAAGCAGGTCAATTTATGACTATCACGCAATCATTGTGGGATCTCATCCGTCAACATGGTGCGAACATAGCTCCCTCTGAACTTTCACAGCTGCATCCTGATGGTGAGTTCTACTACCACAATGGGTTGCTCTATGTTCCTCCTGGGGTACGCCTGCAGGTTCTACAACAATTTCATGACTCTCCTGCAGCTGGACATGGAGGTATCACTCAAACTACGGATCTTATACGTAGACAGTTCTGGTGGCCTACACTTCAAGAGGATGTACGACAGTTCATAATCTCTTGTACTATATGTGCCAGAGCAAAGAACTCTCATATTAAACCTGCCGGCCTCCTGTGTCCCCTGCCTGTTCCCGTAAGACCATGGACAGATATATCCGTGGACTTTATAACAGACTTACCAGCATCAAAACAACACACCACGCTTATGGTCGTAGTTGATAGATTGACGAAGATGGCTCATTTCATCCCTACCAAACACTTACCTACAGCAGACGAAACATCGGTGTTGTTTGTAAAAGAGATCTTCCGATTGCATGGACTATCAGAACATATTGTGTCAGACAGAGGGACTCAATTTACATCCAGATTCTGGAAAGCCTTTTGTGATGAGCTTCACATACATCGCTCCCTCTCCACAGCCTTTCATCCCCAGAGCAATGGACAGACGGAGCGCACAAATCAAACCCTTGAGCAATACCTACGATGTTTTACTTCGCATTTACAAGATGACTGGTACCAATTTCTTCCGCTCGCAGAATTTGCATTTAATAACCACATACATTCTTCAACACAGAAATCACCCTTCTTTTCAAATTATGGTATCCATCCATCCATGCTACCAGGTTCTCCGATAACCAGCTCAGTTCCTTCTGTCACTGAACAAGTCACAAGGATGATTGCCATCCACAAATCCTTGCACAGCACACTTACCAAGGCTCAACAAAGATATAAAAGGTTCGCTGATACCCATCGTTCTCCTGCTCCTGTATACAAACCTGGGGACAAGGTGTGGCTGTCAACTACTCACCTGAAACTATCCTGTCCTACTAAGAAATTGGGACCTAAATTTATTGGTCCATATACTATTATCCGTGTCCTCTCATCTGCTGCTGTGGAATTACAACTACCTGGTTCAATGCGAATACACCCCGTTTTTCATGTTTCCCTCCTGAAGCCTTGGAACACCAATCCTTTTCCGGGTCGACATCCTGATCCTCCGGCTCCTATTTCTATTGATGATGCTGAAGAATACGAAGTCGAACAAATTCTGGATTCTAGGAGATTTCGGGGTCGTCTTCAGTATCTCATCCAATGGAAAGGATATGAGATCAACGAGAACTCCTGGGAGAATGCTGATGAGGTTCATGCAGATGAGTTGGTTCATGAGTTCCACTCACTTCATCCTTTAAAACCTGGTCCCCTGAGAGCCCGGAGGTCTCTCCTTAGGGGGGGGCCTGTCACGGTCCGCGTCACGGACCGCAACGTAGTGATTCCCCCGAGTACTACGTTACCTCTCCCGCAGCTCCGGGACCTTGCTTCGAGGTGCCAGCAGCCAGCAAGCACCCGGGGCAGGTCCTTCAGGGTATCCCCATCGCTAGTGACCACGCCCCCTCTCTTGTAGCTTGCCTCCCTGGAGATGACGTAACGTAACTAACGTTGCGTCGTCCGCTGGGGGCGGAGCCTGGTCTGAGCGGGAGTTATTGTTCCTGCTGAGTAGTTCGTTCTGAAGTTATACTTACCTGATTGCCTCTCCGTTGCTGACCTGTGCCTGTTCTTGACTTCGCTGCCTTCTCTACTCCTACCCGGCTTGTATGATAACCATCTCCGTTGCTGACCTGTGCCTGTTCTTGACTTCGCTGCCTTCTCTACTCCTACCCGGCTTGTATGATAACCATCTCCGTTGCTGACCTGTGCCTGTTCTTGACTTCGCTGCCTTCTCCACTCCTGACCTGGCTTGTTTGACGATTCTTGATACTTCTGTGCCTTGCTGCATACTGGGTTCCTCACACAAGAATTTTGTGACACTCGCGTACATCTGCCTGGAAGAAATCCAACTCTCTTTCTGTCCTTTGCGGGGACCCGCAAGGGCAGATCAGCATCCAGGGCTTCCATAAGCCGCTGGCTTAAGGACGCAATCACCTTTTTTTACATCTCTGCGGGAAGAGTACCTCCCTCCGGCCTGAAGGCACACTCGACCAGATCCGTCTTGACTTCCTGGGCTGAACTCTCCGGGGTGAATCTGTCTCTCGTTTGCAAGGCAGCGACCTGGAGGTCGATTCATACGTTCGTATGGCACTACAGGCTGAATCTGCATCTCTCAGACGAGTCTCAATTTGGTCGTCGTGTCCTGCAGACTGGAATCCTTCCCTCCCTATCTTGCTAATTCTCCTGTGCCACCTGGAATGGCAAGGAAAGTGAGAATTTTTACCTGGGAATTCCTTTTCCTTGTCCATTTCCAAGGTGGCACACTTTAACTCCCACCCATTAAATTTACTTTTGCTTGTCTATTATTTGTCTGAGTCTTTCTTTTTAACCACACTGGGGAGGAAAGGGGAGGTCTCCTTTTTTTATAGTGTTTCCTGCCCTACCTGGTAGGCGGAGCCTTCTCTTCTCCTGTGCCACCTTGGAAATGGACAAGGAAAAGCAATTCCCAGGTAAGAATTCTCACTTTGCACATATTGAGCTCATTTTTATTTTAGATGAGCTACAAATGTATTTGCCTGTTTATTATCTACTGTGAAAGTGATTTGTGTTTTAAATACATGTTTTTCACTAACACATAAAATATTTTTTCGCATTTTGTTGGACTTATAGCGGCCACTCTCTCGGATGCCCCAGCCCCTTTCATGATTCTTGGACCACAGTAATATTAGGAACTGTGTTTACATATGCATCTTATTTATGACTAATTTGTTCTTGAAAAATACTTCATAAATGTAGGGTTTGTCCCTATTCTGAACAAAAAGAAAAATTTGGTCCGGGACTCGACACGTGCTGTACGCATGAAATATGGGGTGGTATTTGGTTATTTCCAGGGCTGATTTTTATTTCCAGTCGCCAAGCAGGTAAGCAAATTTAGTTTTTGGTGGGGGTGGTAGTTTTTTTCTGCAGTGGGCCACTTCATCAGAAATGTATATGAGAGAAAATACGACCTTTAATAAGATATGTAGATTTAAAAAGTTAAATGACACAAAACCTTTACTTTTCCTCTCACTAATTTCTGGGCCTAGAGTTTTGTCCTCTGAAGTGACTACTTCAGGATTCTGGATAACTTATAATGAAATAGTTCTATTTATTCTAGGGATGAACCGAAATGAACCGAAATGAAAATTCTGGACCGAAAATTCAGGGTTCACTTAGCCGAAGCCAAAACAGAAAATTACCCCCACACACACCTTTAAAAATAATTCACAGTTTATTAAAAGATATGTAAGATACATACAGGGTACTGCAATGATACACTGGTAGCATGACAGACTGCGAAAGGCATACAATACAGATATGGAGATATCCGGCTGCAGATACATAACATAACGGGTACGGCACGCAGGCCAAAAAAAAGCAAAACAAAAAAAACCCACACTTTTAATAAAAGTAAGTTACACACCAAAATTGTAGAAAAAAAATTATAATCGGGGTCGTCTTATAATCAGACCTCAACTAGGTCTGACTATGAGACTAAGATTCAGATCCCCCGCAGCGATGCAGGGGACCTGGATCCTCCTGTCCCCCCCCCCTCAACTTACCGGTACTTCTGAGTCCCCGGTGCTTAGTCCGGGCAGCGTGTAGAGCTCTACGCAATTCACGTATAGCTCTACACCCTGCCCGGACTAAGCACCGGGCAGCGTGTAGAGCTCTACGCGATTCGCGTACACAATGTCCGCTGCAGCAGGGAGGAGGTACGGTTAGCAGCGGGGGTTGTCTGCATCCATCGCGCAGACCTTCCCCCGCTGTCAGAGTTCCCCGTGATCTCTGGAACCCGGGGAAGGTCTGCGTGATGGACGCAGACAACCCCCGCTGCTAGCCGCACCTCCTCCCGGTTGCAGCGGAAGTTGTCTACGCAAATCGCGTAGAGTTCTACACATTGCCCGGACTACACACCGGGGACTTAGAATCTCCTGTAAGTTTGGAGGAGGGAGGGGGAGGGAGTGTTAAATGGGGGGCATAAGGCATTTCTGGAGGCAGAGAGCTCTGTGAAATGCCTTTTAACACCCTTAATGCCACTCTGCCTCCAGAAATGCCTTTTAACCCTCTATATGCCACTCTGCCTCCTGAAATGCCTTATACCTCCCTATATGCCACTCTGCCCCATAATATGCCTTTTAACCCCCTAAATGCCAGAGTGGCATATAGGGGTATAAGGCAATTCTGGAGGCAGAGTGGCACATAGGGGGTCAAAAAGCATATCATGGGGCACAGTGGCATTTAGAGTGTTAAAAGGCATATCATGGGCCACAGTGGCATATAGGAGGTATAAGGCATTTCTGGGGCAGAGTGGCAAGCCAGGGGCAGATGTGCATAACTGGGGGGGGCAGGTTGAAAAAAAAAAAAGGAAATAAAAACAAAATATTTTTCTCAATCATAGCTTTTATTAAAAAAAATGTTCACATAGTTTACATGAATTAACATTTACTGGTAAAACTTTTTTCCTATAGGGTCGTCTTATATCCAGGCTTTTTCTTTTTTTCATAAATTAATATTCAGATTTGGGGGGGTCGTCTTATAATACAGCAAATACGGTATATATATATATATATATATATAGATTGTTAACAGAAATCTTAGGCATACCCAGATTCCAGCATGTAGTGGTTGCCTGGGCATGATAGGCGTGTGATTGCTGTCAACAATCATATATAAATTAATATTGTTTTTGTACTTACTTTTTTAATTAAAATGTGGTTAACACACCAAAATTAGACAACAAATTCAACAATATATATATATATATAATTGTTAACAGTAATCACACTCCTATCATGCCCAGGCAACCAGTAAATGCTGGAACCTGGGCATGATAGGACTGTGATTGCTGTTAGCAATCACACTCCTATCATCCCAAGTCAGCCAGTACATGCTGAAACCTGGCTAGCTGGCCCCCTTGTGTATTGATGCTGCCAGCAGTATGGGGTCTGCACATCACTTACAGCCACCATGTGCCATGCCATGCCCCCCCTTACACATCCATCCCTAGATATGCTTTATGCCCACCTTACATCCCCAGGCTCCCTGATGTCTAGTGGGGGCAGCTGGTGGACCTCTGCGCAATGCGTGTAGACAACCTCCGTCATAGAAGCTCCGGCGGAAGTGCCAGCAGCAGCGCGGGTTGTCTGCATCACACAGACGCCCATCGGCTGCCAGAGAGGAGGATCCAGGTCCCCTGCAGCGCTCCAGGGAATCTGAATCATAACATAAATGAAAAAAACACCTGTCCGGCGGCCGGAACTGCATGTCCCAGGTGTCGGGTGATACAAATTGTGCATCCCTGCGCTAAACCCCAAATATAGACTGTACCCCCCACTTTAAAAACGTAAAGTGTGGACTATAATCGGGCAAATACGGTAAGTATTCAGTTTCATTTATAAAGCCGCTAATTGCAATTGTGTTGACTGTGCAATTGTACACTATATAAGTATATGGACAGCCCTCCCAACTATACACTTGGGCAACGGCCAACTCTTCGTGTTAGCCTTCGTGGGGGAAAAAAATCTTTGTATTCCACGAATATTCGTCTGTTTTTCTTAAAAGGGGTTAATACGGGGTTGATGCGGTACGCACTAAGCAACAGCTTTGGCGCCAGGATTTTAAAGGTCTCTACGAGCAACTCTATTGGTCGCCGGCATCAACCAATGAAGGGCACCTGCACTTCCCGCTCCATGAGTTAAAGATCCATACAAGCAACCAATAGAGTCGCTCGTACAGACTTTTAAAATCCTGGTGCCGAAACTCTGCCTGGGGAGACCATTCCACTCCCGTTAACTTCTGCGATGCTGCATAGATAATGGGAGCGGAAATCCATAGGTTCGCTGTCAGGAGTAAGGTCCATAAGAGCTACTCTATTGTTCACTCCTCACGCGAACCTACAGATTTCCGCTCCCGTTAACCCCTCCGGTGCTGCGTACATAAGGTAGGCTAGATGGGGAAGGGACCTGGGAGATTAGTAAACGAAGACCAACACGAAGATTCTTCGTGTTGTATGTCTTTGTGTACGTTTTGATGGTGCCATGTTCATTTCTTCGGTACTTGGGCTGAACAACGCAAACACACCCATTGTGTTCGTTTTCATGTTCGCCGGAATACGAATCCACAAGTCTGCTCCTATTATTTAGGTGTTTCAACCACAGCCATTGCTAACAGGTGTATAAAATCAAGCCTGTAGGCAGCCATCTCTAAAGCAGATATCCTTTGCCAGAAGTCAATTCATTAAATTTCTGCCCTGCTAGAACTGCTCAGGTCCCCTGTATGTGCTATTATTGTGGGTGGGAGCATCTAGCCTTGGCAGCTCAGCCATGAATCAGTACACCATGCACACTCAAAGAGCGGGGCTGTTGAGTGCTGAAACGCAAAAAAGTTGCCTGCCTGCTGTTGCATCTCAATGTGTTTTTATAGAAACATAGACAGCAGATAAGAACCATTTGGCCCATCCAGTGTGCCCAACCTCTGAATACTTTCCTTAGTCCCTGGTTTTATCTTATATCTAGCTTAGCCTTATGCCTATCCCATGCTTGCTTAAACGCCTTCACTGTATTAACAGCTACCACTTCTGCTGGATGGCTATTCCAAGCATCCAGTATACTCTCATTAAAGGTTTACTTTTAAACCTTTGGCCCTCTATTTTAAGATTATGTCCTCTTGTTGTGGTAATATTTCTTCTTTTAAATAAACCATCTTCCTTCATCATATTGCCTCCCTTTAAGTATTTAAATGTTTCTATCATATACCCCTGTCACGTCTTTTCCCCAGGCTATATATGTTAAGATCCTTTACCCTTTCCTGGTAAGATTTATCCTGTAATCCATGAACTATTTCACCAACATATATATATATATATCCTTCTGGAGATACGGTCTCCAGTACTGTACACAATACTCCAAGTGAGGTCTCACCAGTGCTCTTTACAACGGCATGAGCAGTTCCCTCTTTCTACTGCTAATACCTCTCCCTATAGAACCAAGTATTTCCTATTGTCTATGCATTGATTTTTCATGGCCAAGCAGCTGCACACAAGCCAAGGATCACTATGCACAATGCTAAGCGTCGTCTGGAGTGGTGTAAAGCACACGGTCACTAGGCTCTGTAGCAGTGGAAGCGTGTTCCCTTAAGGGATCACACTCCACTATCTGGAAGTCTAATGCATGAATCTGGGTTTGTCAGAGAAACACTACCTACTGGAATGCATAGTGCCTACTATAAAGTTTGGTTGAGGAAGGATAATGGTCTGAGGCTGTTTTTCAGGGTTTAGGTTGGGCCTCTTAGTGAAGGCTAATACTAAAGCTAAAGCATACAAAGACATTTTAGACCAGTGGTTCTTAACCTGGGTTCGATCGAACACCAGGGGTTCGGCGGGTTCGGTTGGAATTTGGTGCACCCAGTAGTCGAATTGTAACTGTCGTGATGGTACGTTGTGTGATTTCTTTCTTAATATTTTAATCCCTTCATACTAACTTTTCAAATTAAGAAGGGTTTAGTGAATGCGCATATGAAACTGGTGGGGGTCAGTACCTCCAACAAGGTTAAGAACCACTGTTTTAGACCATTTTGGGAAAGGCACTTGTTTAAGCATGGCTGTGCCCCTGTGCACAAAGCAAGGTTCAAAAAGATCTGGTTTTATTAGTTTGGTGTGCAGAAACCTGAGTGACCTGCACAAAGCCCTGACCTCAACCCCACTGATCACCTTTGGGATGAATTTACCCTCCGAATACAAGCCTTCATATCCAACATCACTGCATGACTTTATAAATGCTCTTTTGGCCAAATGGGCAAAAATTCCCACAGACACACTCTTTCCGGAGACGTGGACACCGTTATAGCCACCAAAGGGGGGGGGACTCCATATTGTGGAATGGAACCTACAACAAGCTCATATAGGTATGATGGTCAGGTGTCTGCAGATTTCTTGGTATTGAGTGTATCTGTATTATGAAATCAAGGAGGCACTGGAGAAATAAACACACATCTCAGAGGAGTATGTGAAAAAAATATTGGGTATGTCTCCCCCTTTGCATGTGGTGACAGTCAGTTTCAACAAATATCCACATAAACAAATTTTGTAAAACCACAATATTATTAAACAGTTTTGATGGAGGCCCATGGTTGTTTTAACCCCTTCAGTCCCTTATGGACGTACCGGTACATCCAAAAAACGCATCCCAAAAATCCCTTATGGACGTACCAGTACGTACCAGACACATCCCTGCCGTTGCATGGGAGATAGGACTGACAGCCTAGACTCCTCCCTGACAGCAGAAGCCAGCATTTCCAGCTATCTGCTGCCCAATCCAATGTAACAGCTTCCGGCAAAAACGACGGAAAACTGTTATTTTTAAACGCCAATCACTTCTGACGTCACCCGGAAGGTCATCAGAGGACAGGATATCCCATGCAGGGTCTTTACAGACCCTGCAGGGATATCCGATCGCTCCTATGAGGCACAAGCACTGTGGGGACTTGCATAGAGATCACAGTGGACACCACTCTCCTCCCATGCTGAAGCACGAAACTAAGAAAAGAAAAATTACCAAAATAATACAATAAATAATAATAATAATAAAAAAACAATAAAGTGAGCTAAGTGATGTCATTGTGACCTCTAACCATTTAAAAAAAAAAATATATATATATAAAAAATACAAAAAATAAAATAAAATAATATATAAAAAAATTACATCCCATTGCCCTAACACAACATCTAAACAGTATAACCCTCCTGCTCCCGTTCAACACTTCCAAACCCGTTAAGCCACAAGCATAAAAATTCCACGAATAATGTACACCTTATGGTATGTTCCCTATAAGTGCTGGGAAAGTATGGAAAATCTATAAATTAGGTATTTCTGAAATCAGGATTCCTGAATTGATAAACTTGGAGGGGATTTTCCATCACTTAACCTAATTTTGTGAGGATTCAGAGGGAAAATTTATAAAAAATAGGTGTTTCTTTTCTCATTTTCGCTAGTTTTTACTAAATTTCTCATTCTAAAATTGCAGCTAATCATCTAACTATGGTATCAAAAGAAAGTTCTATCTCTCCTTGAAAGAAAATATATAGTTTACACGGGTACACTATTCACAGGAAAAGAGAATAATCGCTCAACCGACATAGCGCAAAAATGGCAAAATTGCCCCGGGACTTGAGGTGCCAAAAACCCCTGGGATTGAAGGGGTTAAACCTGATAGCTGGTGGATGGCAAACATTTTTTCTCCTGGACAGTTTTTGTAGTTCTGCTATAGTTACATTTACAAGACAACCATATGTAACTTTTTGTGCAAGGTGAAAAAAGAAAAAAAAAAGGTGAGCATGGGAACTATACAGAGTTTCTCACAAAAACACTCTTTCCGTAAGGGGGACATCAACAACCACATCATTTTCTATTTCTGCTAACCTACACAGGTATGCTACTGTGCAGGGACTCAATTACTTCAGTTTACCTGGGACACTCTCATGTACCCTCTGGTCAGTTTCTTCTTTCTCTGGGCAGGGAAGCAGCATCTAGCCTTGCCCATCCACTAAAGGCTGTATTGGGCCAACCCCTACCAGAGAGGAAGATCCAGGTAGCTTAATAACATTGGGAAGTTTCAACGTATGCTTCTCATATAGCTTGCCACCTTTTGCAAAGACATTTCCTAGACACTCTATGAAAAGTAGCTCATGGGGTACGGCTTTATAATTGATAACAAAAATGTTTTATATTTTGTTCATTAAATTGAGAAAAAAATTAAATAGAAGATAAAAAAGTAAGATGAGAAAAGGAGAAAAGGGGAAAGAGAGAGAAAAATGAGGAGGAAAGGGACAAGATAGTGGAGTGAAATGGAAGAGAGAAGAAAAAAGACAGAGTAAAGAAGAAATAAGAAAAGGAAAGATAGGAGTTGAGACCAGAGAAAAAAGAAAGAAGGTAAGAGCAACAGAATAAAGAAAATGTTGAGAGGATAAAGACAAATATAGGCAAAGCCACTCTCTCCCTGCTTTGTACCACCTGCATGTAGCCTCAGCCTGTCTTCAGAGCAGCTTATGTGACAACGTTGACCCCCCCCCCCCATGTTTGGCAAACAGATAGTACTATAGCAGAGAATGCTATAGATACTGGTCAGTAGAATGTGAACTATATATGTGTCTTGGACAAAAGCCCAGTTTGGTAACCCTAGTACATAGTGTCATTTTTTTTAACTGCAAACATACACTTTTTCATGAACACTCACATACCTTGACAAGCCCACAATAACAATCCTACAGAAAAACTAAAAGGCCATTGACCTCATACATCCCCTACCCCTTTCCACACGTCTTAGGGAGTGACATGCACTCACAACGGTTACATGGTGTCCCCTTCCTCAGACCTACGGCCCTGGCCTCTCTGCTGTCTTTCCTACAGCACGGGTACTAGACACAGAGTTCCCTGACGGCTTTCTTCCAGGTGGTAGATACCACAGAGATCCGTGACAGCTTTCTTCCAGGTGGTAGATACCACTGAGATCCGTGACAGCTTTCTTCCAGGTGGCAGACACAGAGTTCCGTGACAGCTTTCTTCCAGGTGGCAGACACAGAGTTCCGTGACAGCTTTCTTCCAGGTGGCAGACACAGAGATCCGTGACAGCTTTCTTCCAGGTGGTAGACACAGAGATCCGTGACAGCTTTCTTCCAGGTGGTAGACAGAGATCCGTGACAGCTTTCTGAATAGTTTTAGTTAATGCCCATTAACAAACATTTCTGCCTTGCAGAATGTATAATAAAATAGACATTATTCTCTAAGTGTTCCATGCAATCGCAGCAACTATTTTCTCAACAAGATGTTTTGTGCATCTTAAATGAGAACAAATAACAAACGCGTAAACAAACCCCAAATAAAGCTTCACTAGGTAAACGTCAATATGCGGACATTTTACTGGCGACAGTCCTTCATAAGAGATCATTGTCCTGTAAAAATCGGAGTAAATAAAATCCGAAACGCCCTACTTCCTGCTAGAAAGAGCGTCGTTGGGTGGGGTAAGTTTATATACTCGAATTAATGCTTTGGACTTCATGTAGCAACACCGAAACCAATTTAACAGATGCCAGATTTTAAAAAAAGCGAACACAGTACAGTCGAGAATGTCCCAGCGCGAAGATCCGAGGTATTTACTAACATGTTTACTTCCTAGAGGGGCGGAGGCAGACGGATGTGCTTTTTGGTAGTCTACTAGCTTCATACTGTTACGCCCAGAAAGAAGTTAAATATGCGTATTTATGCGAATCCTATGTAACGTAATGTACCCATTAAACCTGGGACATCTAAGCTTCGTACTGTGACTTTGGATTATGGTTTAGTTTTTAACCCGTTTAATGCCATCATCAAGTGTGCAGCACATATTTACAGGGTAAAGGTTAGTGGCAGATGGAATAATTTCTGTTATTTCCTTAACTGTGTATGGAGACGCGACGGTTTAAATGTCCTTTATTTCAAACGAATAACTGCATAGAGCTTGGCCTGGGGTATGATTGAGGAAGTGCGACGTTTACTTTCCAGTTTGCTATGCTACTTGTATGTTTTTCTGTTGAGGAAGATATTATATGTGGTTGTATTATATTAGGGTTGCGTAAACTACGTGTGTGCTTTTCTGTTGAGGAAGGTATTATATGGGGTTGTATTATATTAGGGTTGCGTATGATACATTATGCTGGGGGAAATAAATGGATTGGCATTTTCCTGTCATCTTTTGGCATAATAATAAACCTCATAATGAATAAGTGTTATGTGGTAATCGCATGTAAAAGTGTTTTGGGGCTTGTGGCGGAGCCCCCTTGTACCTCCAGCTGGATACCCCCAGCAGAACCTTGCTTCCTTGCTTACCAGCTCTCGAGAGAGCTGAGGAATGTAATATGCGTCACCACCAGTCACCCAACCACTAGCGGAAGCTTAGTGTAGAGTGAAGAACAAGAACAGCACGCAGAACATGGAGTGTTGGAAATTCACTCAGGCATCGTCAATGTAGAGCGAAACAGGAACTCTCTGAGAGTCACACACAGGGTTCTTATACAGACATAAATACATTTTTAACAGTGGAATACGATGGAGGGAGGGACGGGGAAATTCTGATTTAAACAACATCCTGGGGGGGGGGGTTTCAGACATTACACAGATTAACTGAAACAATAGCTTGTCACTCCCTGGTTGGCGGTTGCATATCCTGGCTGTCTGCAAGAGTTAATCCCCCTCAGCAAGTAATCAGACAATTAGTGATGGGAAGTTCGGATCATTAAAGTGAATCGGATCATTTCGATTCGTTCACTGAAATGATCCGATTCATGATCCGAATCTTCGGATCACTCAGTGTGACTCACAGGAGTTACTGTTTTCCAGTAACTCCGTGCAGGCACACTAACGATTGCCCCGCCCCTTTCATTATGAATCCTCCCCCTGCCTCCAGTGATGTCAATGAAGGCAGAGAGTCGTTCAAAGATTCGGATCTTACAGGGATCCGAATCTTACAGTGATCCGGATCACTGTAATAACCGGATCACTGTAATATCCGGATCATTGTAAGATCCGGATCTTTGAACGACTCTCTGCCTTCATTGGGATTCGAATCAGTCAGATAATATTACCATACTGTTATAAATAATACATTAATAATCACTGCCCCCAAGATTTACATATCCCTTTACCTGCAACTGCACCTTAAGCTAACTTTATTAAATTAATTAAATTAACCCTAAACACCCCATCAACCATGTCTGCCCCTGAAATTAACCCTTAACACCCCATCAACCATGACTGCCCCTAAAATTAACCCTAAACACCCCATTAAGCATAACTGCCCCCAAATTAACACTAAAGACCCCATTAAGCATAACTGCCCCCAAATTAACCCTAAACACCCCATTAAGCATAACTGCCCCCAAATTAACCCTAAACACCTCATTAAGCATAACTGCCCCTAAATTAACACTAAACACCTCATTAAGCATAACTGCCCCTAAATTAACACTAAAGACCCCATTAAGCATAACTGCCCCTAAATTAACCCTAAACACCCCATTAAGCATAACTGCCCCTAAATTAACACTAAAGACCCCATCAACCATACCAATTTATTAGGTAATTTATCTGGAGTACATGCAATTAATTTAGGGGCAGTTATGGTTAATGGAGTATTTAGGGTTAATTTCAGGGGCCGTTATGGTTAATGGGATCTTTACGGTTAATTTCAGGGGCCGTTATGGTTAATGGGATCTTTACGGTTAATTTCAGGGGCAGTTATGGTTGATGGGGTATAAGGGTTAATTTTATGCTGATGACTGGGGGTTAATTTAATAAAGTTAACTGTAGGTGCAGTTATAGGTAAAGGGGGGCAAACTCAGGGGAATCTAAATCCTGGGGGCAGTGTGAACATTATTAATGTATTTATTTATAAAAGTATGGTATCAGTAATATTCTCTGAATGATTCAAATCTCTGTAAGATTCGGATCCTTGTAAGATTCGAATCATTTGAATCTTCGGATCATTTGAATCTTCGGATCATTTGAATCTTCGGATCATTTGAATCTTCGGGTCATTCGACTCTTCGGATCATTCGAATCTTTGAACGACTCTCTGACTCTCTGACTCTGAGTCATCGTTCCTCTGTTAATTAATGAGCTGTAACCTGACCCCAGAGTCTGTCTGAGTGCTCTGCAGATGACTCACAGCTCTAGGATCAGGTTACAGCTGCATGATTCACAGACTGAACCGCTACAAATGAATCGTTCAGTCTACTGAACCGATTCATCCGGATGACTAAAAAGAATTGGATCAAATGAACGATTCGTTCATGATACAGACAATATACTTCTGGGAGTGTCTGAAAACATGGGGAGTTACAGGGAAAAGTTATGATATAAACAATTGCAAAACATCATCTGTGTTGGCAAAATACAATATCAATATCAGAGGTCCACAGTCTTCAGAGTCTCTCATATTAAGAAAATGTGGTAAAACCTGTACCAGGGGGAAAATCATTGGAAACTGACCCCCTGTACCTACACACCATCTTTAGAAGGCCAGGGCCCATAGTCGGTAGGGAGGAGGCTAGCCTTCAGCCCACTCCAGAGCCCCAGTGACTGAGGTTCCATCACAATGCTAATTTATGGAGATAGAGAGGAGGGACTGTGAGGTGGTTTCCGTGCTGGTGGGTGTACAGGTACATTTCTGGTGTTTATAGGTTTACTGTCCAAACCTGAACCTGTAGTTGGATTAAAAAGGGAATGAAAAATTGCATACAAAAAAATTGGGGGGGAGAAACTGAGGAGATGCAAGAGAGGAAAGCAGAGTTGCTCGGCAAGGAGACAGGGACATGGAAGCGGTCGGCGGAGAAGGTAAGGAGACCTTCAGAGAGAGAGAGTGTGAAAGGGCATGACAGATTGAATCAGGGTGAGTAACAATTAATTTTACTCACCCTGTAGTAAAATGCCCTATGATGTCTGAAAATGAATGCACAAAAAATGAAAAATTTGTTCAAATCATTTTTGGCCCATTTGCAAGTCTAATATCAACTCTCCTGGTTCTAGAAATCATTGTAGTAGAATGTGGGTAAAGGGCTCTCCTTCTCCCATGCACCCCTACTGTCCAGATCTAGGCAGGACAGTCCTGATTTTGGGACTTTGTCCCGCTTATCCCTACCTCTGTCCCGCTTTGCCAGGGCAGGCGAGAGAGGCACTTGCCTGGGGCGCAGCTGTGAGGAGGTGCACAGCCTGATCAGCAGCTGCAGGACTGGAGATCACAAACCCCCTCCAACATTTGTTACTTCAGACCTTGGCTTTTGTGGTCCCTAATCATTACGTGCCGGCAATTGATGCGGAGCGCCAGGATATGACGACGTACCCCCGCACATCAAGCACTGGAACAATATCTATGTTCGTTCATCAGTGATAACCAGAATGGTATGCCCTTCCTCTAATTACTGAGTTTTTTAAAACAACACTGTGAGTGGCTGTATCTGAGTCGCTCCCTCTATTGTATCTACGGTATGCATCCAGTTATATACCCACTGAGTTTCCGGATTGATGTATTCTTGCTTTAGAAACTCCCTTTTAACAACTTTGTCATTTATGGTAAAATGTTCACTGACACGCTGATCCCGTGCCATGGGGGATAAAGCCTGGATGTCCACTATTGATCTTCCTGCGCCAACTAAGAAGTTTGTCCATTGTTTTATTGGTACTTTACTAGACGTGTCAACCCTGTCACATATGAATTGACTTTGCATAGGAATGTACAAATTCCCAGAACTCTATGTATAATTACTCAAACCATTCTTGTTATTCAATTTACCACTATATAGTCATTGCATATTTTACATAGGACTATTATAGATACATTTATATTTAGATAGAACTCACAAAACATTGGGTACATATTGACAGACTAAGCAATATATGACCATAAAGTCTCACACAGTGGAATAGTAAAACATTATTTTATCTAATGAACAGTCATACAGGAAAACCAATAGCCATTTTAAGGTCCCCCCCTTAATTCATAATGCTCCTTACTTATAGATATGTCTCTCTGTCCCCTGATATACTTTATAACCCCTGATATGCCACTCTGCCCCTAGATATGCAACTCTGCCCCTAATATGCTTTATAACCCCTGATATGTTTTATGCCACCTAGATATGCCACTCTGAACCCCCCAGATATGCTTTATGCAACCCCCCCTACTAACCAATGCACCCCCAGACTCCCTGGTGTCTAGCGGGGCCGGCCGTTGGACGTCTGTGCGATGCGCGCAGGCAACCTCCGCTGCCGGCACTTCCGCCGGGGCTTCTATGGTGGAGCAACGGAAGGTTATGTCATGCCGGTGCTCCACCATAGAAGCCCCGGCGGAAGTGCCGGCAGCGGAGGTTGTCTATACATATCGCGCAGATGTCCACGGCTGCCGGAGAGGAGGATCCGGGTCCCCTGCTTACCCGAAGCAGGGATAAATGAAAAAGAAAACAAGCACCCGGAACTGCATGTCCCGGTTGTCGGGCGATACGAACTGCGCATCCCTGCTCTAAACCCCAAATAAAAGTTGCACCCCCACTTTAAAGACCTAAAGTGTGTGGGGGGGTGCGGCCTATATTCGGGCCAATACGGTATAACTTGTGTGGGTTCAGTAAATGGGAGAGGAGAAAATTACAGCTAAACACGAGACCAGCCTTGGTCACAAACACTACGAAAAAAAAATCCCTTAACGGATTAAAAGGGTTAGGAGTGAGCATGGCTAAACACCATTATGCATCCTAGGGAAAAAGAGTGACCCAGGGAATCTGCTTTTTACCTGCAGACTCCTAGTGAAACTTGGTAGTTCCCAGGTATGATAATGTGGCTATACTGGATTGTTCTAAATAACACCCTTAAAGTTCCAGTGGACCACATTTTAAGTAACACTGTCAATTACTAGGCACATATATAAGAACTAACCGTAGTCAGAAAGCCACTGTTACTATGATTGAACACATATGTGTTTCCGGAAGCTGTTTCTGGTGCTGCCACTTCTTTCAATATTGTTGCTCTCAATACAAAATAAAAATTCCATTGTTGTCATAGGGCTTTCCTTATTGTGTGGGTAGCCCCCAGTTATCATTCAAGCATGGTGATGTAGTAGTGCGTGGGTGTATGCAAACAATCTGGTTTTTCTTTTAAATGACCTTTAAAAATTGTGGGGGCTATTAGAAATAATTATTGTACTTTCAAGCTGGTCAAGTGAGTTCTCTGTTTTTACATAAGAAGACTGTTATATATTGAAAGGCTCTGTAGTTTTGCTTTTTTTTTTAAATGTTGTCTCTTGCCTTTAGCTTACTTTTATATAAGACATCCACATTTAAGATCATCCACTGACAGGTGAGGAATGTTATGAATGTTCATGTTATATGCTTGCGAATGATTTTATAAAGCTAAATCGCAGTCAAATTTTGTTTTTACATATGCATGTATTTGGTAGAATCAACTCACCTACACACTAGCTTAATGAATACACATAAAATGTGAATTCTGCATTAAGTAATTTAATGTAATTTTTTTTGTATTTTCATTTATATAGATGCCTTCAAAAAATTCACTCTCTACTTCAAAATCATCTTGGAGAAATTTGTCACTCTGTGGAGTAATAAATGTCAAAAGTGGAATGAGTTTCCAGGAGCCACTTTCAGAAGAAACAATTTTACACATAGTAGATGAGCTGGACCCCTTAGAAGTTGAACGGATACTGTTTGTGTGTAGAGATTTTGCCTGTCACATGCCAGTGCATGAACTCTTAAAGGAACTGCATGAGAAGAACATACTTAAACCTACAGGATTGGTTGAATTACTTTTTGTGGTGGAAAGGTTTGATCTACTAAAAAAATACCTACAAATGTCAAAAACAGATGCAAGTCAGTTGCTGAAGTCACACCCCAGGCTCCTTTCAGATTACAGGTAAATGTTTGAATGCCATTAGAAAGGGTCTTTACATGCTAAACCCCCAACTCTCCTGATGTTTGTTTTTTTGTTATAACTTTCTGCCAGCAGTCCATCATTTCTGCATTGCTGTTAGCATGCAGAGCTACATTTCACTCTTAACTTTAACCCCAGTGGGTTCCCTGTCCTGAAATGCAGGGATCATCTCCAACTTGGGAATCATGTGTTTGGGAATCAAGTGCTTTGGCTTGGCTGATTATTATGCTCACGTTTTCTGTCTGCCTGTTAATTAATCCATATGATCCCTGGGGAAATTTTCACATGGCTCTCTAAAGATATTATGAATTGCACCCAGGGATTCTATTATTCATAGCAAAATAGTCCAATATAAATTGACTTCTTAGCAAATGGAATCACCAATAACTTGTATAGGGATGACCATTGGGAATAGTTTTTTTAGTGGCTATGTGACATTAATAGTGTTTAAGAAGCCCTCATACTACTACTAGTAAATATAGAAATATTTGTTATCTGATTCATTTAGGTGGATATGTATAGTGTATGTAGTTTAATAATTATTTAGATCTATGTGTAAACAAGTAGGTTAGATTAAAGTGCTAGGAGTTTACTAGTGCTCCATATACGTGAAATGTGCACCCATTATGTCATTTAAGTGATGAGAGATTTTCCCCTCTCGCTTTCGATTGACATTGGTTTGTTCTTTAAAAAGAGACACCTACTATAAATGTTTAAAAACACACACACATATATATATATATTTCAGTACTTACAGATCCAATCAATCTGTACAAATTATTACATTTGTTTCTTAACATTTTTTTTCCTGAACTTCATAGGAATACATTTGCCATTTGTGTTCTTTTACACTTTTTTCCTCTTAGGGTTCTTATGGTAGAATTCCATGAAGAGCTGACAGACTCGGATTTAGACTCACTCATATTTTTACTTAAACCCCACATGAAGAGTGGAGGAAAACTACAGAAAAAGGCAAGTATTACCCTTGTTTCAAATACATTGTAAGATTTTGATAGCATAGAATGCTGTATGCTGAAAATCAGCAAAAGGGCTGAAGAGCTAATTTAAAAAACTTTTTTTATTGTGTGGATAATTAAACATAAAAAAAACTCTTCCTAGTAAAGGGAGAAGGAGTAAACTTAAATACTGCAAAAGTCTCTGGGACACATACAATATCCAGGAGGCTTTCTGGGATCCCTTTTAACAATGTAATTAATTCTGTCTTGGATCTTTTCATTGTTTTTTTTCTTTCTTGAATATGGTGCAAGTCTCTAAGTCAATATATTTAATTTCTCCTATACAGTACTTCAATAGGTTGTTTTGTACCTGTCATAAATTTTGCTTAAAATCCAGTCTTCAAGCTTACCATGCATAAAGTAAGTACATGATTTCTCCCATAGACATTCCTGTCTTTAATCATCGAACTAGAGAAGATGAATCTGGTTGCTCCAGACAACTTGAAACTGTTGGATGAGAAATTCCAAACCATCAACAGAATAGATCTGCGAAGTAAACTTCTCAAATGCATCCAAGCTGGTATGAAACAAATGTACACGGGCATTTTATTGTATGCTGCTATCTGAAACTACTTTTTCCTGCTGTCTGAAAGCTTAATAATATTTACATAATTGCATTTTCCATAATTGCCTAACAACCTGAATGATCTAATTCTCTTGAGACCTGTTTAGTTTGTACTCTTTGCTTTTTAAAGAAAATATAAGTACTCTTTGTTTTTAATACATATTGGTGGTCGAATTAAACAACACTTGCAAACTGACAGGGATTTTATTAGTATCATATGTGTGGAAAATCTTGCAGTTATGGTTAAGATCCTGCTTACATCCAATAGCAGGGCCAGCTATATTTCTAGGCAAGGATGCGAATGGGAGGTTGAAGGTATTAATGGGTCTTGGCTCACTGTCCCATCAATACATGCAGGTGCTCAGTGTGGTCACCTGATGCAACATCATGTGACCTCAAGCTGATAAGACAGCGGGCATTGAATAGAAGGTGGTTTGCTACCTTACCCAAAGTTAGATAAGATGATCATATGTGTGTTGGGGTTGAGTATATGTGCGTGTGTAGCTGAAAGTTATGTGTAAGCTTGAGTGATCTGTGTAATTGGGTCTAATCTGTGTGTCTAAGATTGGTTGAGATGCATATGTTTGACTTTGAAGTTAGATGTGTGTTTGGGTAATTTTTCAGTATTGTGAGAATGATCAAAATGGTTAAAATACAACCATTTTGAATGTGATGTGTCTGATATGTGTAATGTAAATGTTTGAGACTATGTGTCGTTTGAGAATACTGTGTGGGTTTGAGAGTGATAGTGCTTTTTACTAATATTGGCACAATTGGTAAATATGGGAAAGAAGGCAGTGAAAATTGTTTAACCCTTTGATCCTATCTTCATTAAATACGCAAAAATACTCTGCTTTCATGGCTATTATAATTTATAATATTTTATATTTTTTATAAACACAACAAAGGTTTATAAAAAAAAAATGCTGAATATTTGTGTACACCCCATTTATATTTTAGGATTTTTAGTACACCAGGATATTTAGCAAGGGTGCCAATATTAGTGGAGGGCAGTGTATGTGTGTTTGACTGTGTATCTATATGGCTACATAGAGTGGACAGTATGGTTAAGTGGTTTATTGTGGAGTGTGTGGCCGAGATGTGTGTTTGAGTACACCTGAGTGTTTGTCATTTGTTTGTGCTTTAGTATGGCTGGGAGTGGTCAGTAAGGTAAAGAGTGGTCATTGGGCTGATGTATGTCTGAGAGGTTGTGGTCAATATAAGAGTGGTCTGTGCATTTGAGTTAAGTCAGTTTGGCTGAATACATGAATGACTCAGCCTTGTTAAATGGCCCGTCTTTTTGCGGACAATTACCCAATTTGTAAAGGATGGAATTTTATACTATAAAGGATACTGATTTCAGGCCCTGGCTTCAACTCATAAACTTGTCATTTCAAGATAACCTCAACAAAGGATTGCAGGGACAAGGTGCTACAGGAATGTCGTAGGTAAAGAGACATCAGGGCAGTGCTTTTTTGGCATATATATTTTTTTATCTAGGGTTTATGTCTTTAGCAGTTACAGACTTTGACCCTTACCTATATGTGCCTACCTTGTGCTATATTGTGTACTAGGACATTCAAGGGCTACATGCGCAATTGATGTGTAAGTATAACCACTTCTGTCAAATGCATTTACTAATGGAGTGGGGGCTTTTGAGTAAATTATTTAGTTTAAGGTTTACTGTTTGGCTTAGAATTTATGCAGGAGTGAAGAGAAATTGGAGATGCGAGATAAATACTTAAATGGATCTAACAAAGTTTTATGTATAAGGAAGAGAAATGTTTAGATCAAGAGGTCATAATCTAAAACTAGGGAGTCGGAGGCTTAGGTGTAACGTAAGAAAGTATTTAACTTTATTGATAAATAAGTGGAACAACCTTCCAGCCAGAAATGGTGGAGTTTAACACAGTAAGGGAATTTAAACATACAGGAGATAGGCATATGGCTATTCAGGATCTAAGACCAAGGACTGATTAATGTTTGAGTGTTTAAAGCAGGACAAAAATGAGCGGAACATAAGTCAAATGGTTCTTATCCAAATAAAAAATATATATTTGTTATTTATTTTGACTCAAATACATATTTAACAGGGATTAAGGGCAGTGATTTTTCATTGATCTTATTCTGATATACCTCCATTACTTCATGTTTTGTTTTCTCATGATATGTTTTTTTTTTTAATAAAGTTAAGTTATGAAAGTAGATAGATGACCTTTGGTATTTAGTGTAGCAATAATTTCGATTAAGGCAGGGTTGGTTGCTGTTTTTGTGTGTAAAATGTGGCCAGTCCGGCCAAGGTTAAATCATACCACTTCACCACAATTATTAGTGACTAGAACTATCTTTCTTCCTTATGGAACAATATCACAACAATATTAAATGAATTAGGGCTGCAACTAACGATTATTTTAATAATCGATTAGTTGGCCGATTATTTTTTCAATTAATCGATTAATCGGATAAAAAAAAACAATATGCAAATTTTTTGTTTATTTAAAATAATTTAATGAACTGGATGTTAAAAAACAACTTAAAATTTACATTAACATTCTTATTTTGTTATGATGTAATAAAAAAACAATATTTTCAAAGTACAAAAACCCAAACACAATATTTATGAAACAAAATAACCCCAAACATTCTGAAAAGAGGTGGACTATTACTGTTCAAGAAACTTTGCACCCGGCACTTTGCACCCAGCCCTGGCACTTTGCACCCAGCACTTTGCACCCAGCACTTTGCCCCAGCCCTGGCACTTTGCACCCAGAACTTTGCACCCAGAACTTTGCACCCAGCACTTTGCACCCAGCCCTGGCACTTTGCACCCAGAACTTTGCACCCAGCCCTGGCACTTTGCACCCAGCCCTGGCACTTTGCACCCAGCCCTGGCACTTTGCACCCAGCACTTTGCACCCGGCACTTTGCACCCAGCCCTGGCACTTTGCACCCAGCACTTTGCACCCAGCCCTGGCACTTTGCACCCAGAACTTTGCACCCAGCCCTGGCACTTTGCACCCGGCACTTTGCACCCGGCACTTTGCACCCAGCACTTTGCACCCAGCCCTGGCACTTTGCACCCGGCACTTTGCACCCAGCCCTGGCACTTTGCACCCAGCACTTTGCACCCAGCCCTGGCACTTTGCACCCAGCACTTTGCACTGTGCCCCTGCACCCAGTCTCCAACTCTGCCCTGCCCCCACACTCACACCCTGCACCCACTCTGCTCTGCACCCACACTCACACTCTGCCCTGCACCCAGTCTCCAACTCTGCCCTGCACCCCCACCCCCACTCTGCCCTGCACCCAGTCTCCTGCCCTGCCCCCACACTCACACCCTGCCCTGCATCCCCACCCCCACCCTGCCCTGCACTCAGTCTCCTACCCTGGCCTGCCCCCCCACCCCCACTCTGCCCTGCATCCCCTGAAACCCCACCCCCACCCCCGCGAATCGCTCTGTGCGAATGGAGCCACTCGCACAGAGCGGTTCGCTCTGTGCGAATGGAGCCACTCGCACAGAGCGAACCGCTCTGTGCGAACGGAGCCACTCGCACAGAGCGAATCGCTCTGTGCGAACGGAGCCACTCGCACAGAGCGAACCGCAACTAAAAGAAGGCGCGTGTAGCGGAAGCGGGGAACGCTCGCGGAGGTAAGTAAAAGGAGCCGAGTGCTCCAACAACGAATCGATCACTCGATTAATCGATAACGGAAATCGTCGACAACGATTTCCGTTATCGATTATTATCAATTTTATCGATTCGTTGTTTCAGCCCTAAAATGAATACAACATTAGATGCTCGGTCCAATTACTTTTGAATACTAACTTAAACAAATAATACCCGTCTTTTAATACTCACTGCATTTGCTTGATCAGCTGCTTATAAATGAATGTTATATAAGAACATATGTCTCCATGTAGATGAAGACTCAACTTGCACGATTACTTCTGGAGGATGTAGAAATATGTATTAAAAATATCTGAAACTGCTGAACCATTTTTTAATAAAATTTGCACCACACATTTTTTTGTCTGTTTGCAGTAAATTGATTGGGCCACTTTTAAATGTTTATACGTCATTTTAGGTTGTGAGGTTTCCAGAGGACCATACATCAATGCATTTGGAGTACGTTCTGCAATCCATAAATTAAAACCTCTGGCTGAACATTCCTTGAAGGTAAATATCCAATCAAAATACCAGTAATGGTCATGCAAATGATAGGAATAGTAGTATGGCAGTTATTTCAATAGTTAGAATATAACATTTTTATTTAAGGTGTAATAATTATGAATCCAGGCCTTAAGGGCTGGAACCAGGTCAGGAATTCTGTGCATCATTTTATATAAAAAAAATTTTTTTCATTGATTGAGATGCCTGTGCACAAGTTAATATATTTCAAAATTGGGGGCTGTTTGTGGTAACCAAGAACTGGAACTGTGTACCACTGGAACAATACATTTGTTGACCGTTGCCTGGCTTCCACACATTGTGTTCACTCTTCAATTCCCAGTCCAACATTGGCATACAACAGAGGCTTCTCGAGGATGAGTGTAAATTGAAGTCAAGGAGTTGAAGGAACACCTCCTGTAAACTCTGCTACTAAGGTTTAGACATTAATGGCTATGTGTTGAGTTATTTTGCAGGGACAGCAAATTTACACTGTTATACAGGCTGTACACTCACTACTGTACATTGTAGCAGAGTGTCATTTCTTCAGTGTCACATGAAAATATATAATAAAATATTTACAAACATTTTGTGAGATACTGTATTCATATGTGTAGAAGGCAAAGTGAAAGTGATGCTATAATTTTGCAGTGGTGGAATCTAATGAACAGATGACAAGATTGTTGTCTGCTTTATTTTTGTAGAATGAATTGATGCCAAAAAGTGGAATTCATTTTTTAAGTGGTAAGTGGTTTTAGTATCAAACCTTCAGAACAAAAGTTCTGTTTGTTTTGTATTTATTTTATTTAGCATTTGGACAGATAATGTCATGAAAAGATACATTTAGAAAACGTATAATGTTTAACCGACAGCTAAATCCTTAAATGTATAATGTAATGTGTTCAGGGGCTGCAGTCCTTTTAAATAACACACTTTTATTAGTTTTCACTCAAAATATTAAGTGTTATTCATTGATTTATATTGCACCATCATATTTTACAGTGCTCTATAGTAAACGGGGCATAACAAGTAGTGCATCATATAACAGTTTGGACTTACAGGAACAAAAGTTGAGGAGGATCCTGCTCAAACAAGTTTACCATCTAGAATTAGGTGGAGTATATTAGAGGAGTTGAAAATGCAAATGTTTGAGGAAGTCAAGAAGCTCACTAGGCATATGTACAGACTGACTGAAGAGTAAGAGGATATATGGGAGAAGAGCAACTGCAGGATTGAGGCTAGGAAAGGTGAGGCATTTGTAGGTTGGAGTAGGTGAGTCAACCTGTCAGTTCATAAGCTTGCCCGAGGAAGTGGGTCTTGAGGTTTTGAGAGGAATTGGAGGGGTGAGAGCATCACAAAAGATAGGGCAGCCCTCGGGAAGTCTTGTATACGAGACTGTGAGAACATTTTAAATTAGAGCAGATGAATACAAAGGTCGTTAAATGAGCACATGGACCAAGTAGATACGTAAAGAGATGTAGGTGGGGGAACCCCTGATGAGGAACCCCCGAGAGTCAGGATTTTAAAATTTGAGACCTTTTTTCATTTTAATCCTGAAGCATATAGTCAGCGAGTAAAGTGATAGATCGACTATGGATAAGAAAGATAAATTTTTGGGAGAGACAAAACTGTGTTGCATTTCAAAATAACTTAAAAACGCAGATGGAATATAAAGTTCTTACTTACTGTTGTCACACAGGTGTACCAGTGCAAGAAACTGGGCAGTGCATTCAGGTAATACAGTTTACAGTTTAAATATTTTATTTAGTTGTATCTAAATTGACTTAAAATATGGTTATAATGGTGAGACTTACACATTTTACATTGACACAATTCCTTTTCCCTCTCTTCCCCCTATGGCCTTCATGGACCCTCTGCTTAGCCGACCCTTTAACCCCATGTGTGTCCAACAGGTTTCCTTATTGATGGCATGGACAGGGATCCACTTATGGAATTATTCACTAGAATTGGGGTTTCATATTTATGACTTCACTATACGTTATGAAGGGAAAAACTTGGCTGTGTGTATAATGTATAGTTAAATCAGTGAAATTTCTTTAGTCTGCTCAGCCATTAAAATATGCTTTATACAGTGTTTGGTGCTTCTTAATGAACATTGAAGTGAGGAAGCTGAAACACAACTGTTGTTGCAAACTCGCCTGTCAACTTTCTTTAATGAATAGACCTAAAATAGACTTAACCCCTTCAGTCTTCTATAGACGTACCGGTACGTCCATAAAACGCATCTCAAGACACCCCTATGGACGTACCGGTACGTCCTGACCTTCTTGCAGCGGCAGGGACACATCCCTGCTGCTACACGGGAGATCAGGCTGTTGTTTTTCTGCTGCCCGATCAGGCATTCCCTTCTGGGTCGCGTCACTGCTGATGTCTCCCGGAAGGTTCCTAAGAGGACCTCTAACCATACTGCACTGATAAAAGAAAATACAAACAAATAAAAATAAAATAAATAAATAAAAAACATTATAGAAAAAGATGATAAAAAAAAGAAAGAACCCTTACATCCCATTGCCCTAAGATAACCCTAACCCCCCCTGCCCCTGTTCACAACCCCCAAACCCGTTAAAAAATACTACTAGGATACTATATATAAGGGATAGATATGGCAGTCTAGAAACAAAAAAAAACTAAGGATGTGGGGTATTTCAGTAATCAGGAGATGCAGCTAAACAATTTTGGCTGGGTTTCTCTGCCATAACGCATACCCTGTGCAAAAAAATCTGAGCAACACAGAAGTGTTGGTGAAAAAAAGCACAGGAAATAATTTCTGCAGCCACCTTTGACAGTGATTGGTGGCCAAATAGCTGCATGAAGATTGCCCAAATACCCCTGATACGATAATCTGGGTTGTCTGCTTTACAGAAATATATACTTTAGTGGGTATTTTTGGTTTATTTGTTTAAAATTAGAGTTGCAATCCCATCATACTGAATGTAAAAATTCTATGGCTTTGTAAAGTGCTGGGAAAGTATGGAAATTCTATATAAATTAGGTATTTCGGAAATCAGGACACCTGAATTGATAAACTTGGAGGGGATTTTCCATCACTTTACCTAATTTTGTGAAGATTCAGAGGGGAAAATATATATAAAAAATTAGTTGTTTTTTTTTCTAATTTTCGCTAGTTTTTACTAAATTTATCATCCTAAATTTTCTTCTAATTAGGGTATCAAAAGAAAGCCCTCTCTCTCCTTGAAAAAACAATATATAGTTTACATGGGTACACTATTCACAGGAAAGGGGAAACATGGCTGAACCGACATACCGGGACTTGAGGTACCAAAACCCCCTGGGACTGAAGGGGTTAATCAAGCTATACATATATCTATGTAAATGCACTGGGAATGTGTATATACAGTCACAACAAAAACACCGGGAATACCTATATGCCTATATTTATCATTTTGCCTCAGGGGTGTCTAAAATTTTGCCTTCAAAAAAGCCCTATGGTTTCATCAGTTAGGTTGGTGCTTATCTGAAAGGTTTTTTTGTTATATTTAAAAGCAATGTCACATGTGCTGGGGAATTTCAGAGTTACGCATTCTTTTGTCAGAAAATGTTTTGAACAAAAGATGATAGTTTTCCAGTCTGTTTCTTTTTCTTCACACCCGCTTGACTTTCGATACATTTGGCAGCACAAAACATTCTTCATAGATTGCAAGGGGAATTCCAGCTTTTAGTTTCATTTCAGTTTCAACCAGTAGGTTTTTTTTCTTCTGTACTATTAATCGAAGTACTCACCACAAATGATTTCTAATTAGCTAATACACCCAATATGCAGCTGCAGTGCTTTGCTTTTCAATGTGTCATACCTTTGCTATACAAATAGATAATAAAATGAAAAACACAATTTTCATCAGATTTTGGTAAAAGTATTGGAAATCTGCACCAAAGCACAGTCCTTTTTTTAAAAAAAAAAAAAATATATTCAACATACTAATAATGTTTTCCATTCCTATTAACTTGATAATATAAAAATTGTAAATTTTAAGGCATAGTAAATATAATGGTTTTATAGTGTACACCACTCCTATATATTTTTTAATTTAAATTACGCTATTCACATGAAATATAAAAAAAAAAATAAGAGAAGAAATTTTCCCCATTAATTGGCAGTATATGACAAACCATAACATTAATAAAAGTATTTTTCTTTGAACGCTCCAACACCTCTTAGTAAATCTATCATATATATGTTGTTGTAGGATAAAGCTTATGTGATGGCACATAAACCCACATAGGTGCCAAAACAGACATATGGCCCACAAGATGTGGCTACATGACATAAAGGAAATACAATTTAGGCACACAAATTCCACATCTGTGGACAACCACTCCCATTATGTTTGTCATTAATCTAGCTAAGGATGATGGGAGTCTCTGATAGATCAGAAGTGTACTCTGCACGATTAACTGTAAACATTAAGCTTTACTTTTTTATTAGCAGTATCGCCTCTAAAGTGTAACACATGATACTTCTGCTAGAAGTCATGGCCACTGGTTGGCAGACCCCTTATACTAGAAGTTGTAGAGAGGAATGTACACTGCCACCATGTATGAGACACGTGGTTGGCTCTACTTTCCAACCATGTACCACATATGTGGTTGGTACTGAAAAGGTTAAAAAGTTACTTGAATGTGACTTGGATAAGAAACATCATCTGTTGTTCCTACAGCATCCAGGAACCCCAAAAAACCTCTTCGTTTAGTTTTCCCCATGAATTTTTGGTCAACAGATATGCGAAAATGAAATACAACACGTGAACACAATACAAACATATTCACAGAAATCAAGAAGTGCCTTATTTGCCTTCTATCGTTTCCTTTGTAATTGTTATTTCTCATGGCTAGAAAAATAATGAATTAAATATTAAACTGAGTGGTTTTTTTTTTCTCCATCAGGAAGAGGTCAATGACGATGAGTATGTATTGCATCCCAAAAATGGACGTTACTGTCTCATCATTGACTGTGTAGGAAATGATGCAGGTAAGTCGACGGAGTCAGATTGAAAAACAAACTCAACAGGGCTCTAAGCAGACTACAGGCCCTCCAACTGTCCGGATTTGGTCAGGAGAGTCATGATTGTCGCCAGCTTAGTCCCCCTTTATAAACCAAACGTCTCCCAATGGGTTCTCAGGCAGTGATCGAGGGAGGATCCCAACTCCCAACAAATTGTCTGGCGAATGATGTCAGATAAAATGATACATTCACTTGTATAAAGGTCCTTCACAGTAAAAACCATGGCAGTTGTAATCCATAAAGTTCATGAATGAAAAAAGGTAAATAATTAACATGTCTCGCACAAAAGATGCCTAACTAAGGACCCTAATAAATTCAAGTCTATAATTTTTTTTATCTGATGTGTACTTCCTAACACTGATTACAAAGGAAACAGGTTAAATCAGAAATACATTTTTCAGGTTTAAAACCCTATAACTATCTGCCTGTTATCCAGTCTGGGTTTCCGTGACAATTGGTGCCGGCAGCGAAGATCAACTACTGGAATTAGCCTGTTCTTTTTTGACATATGTGGCTCAATCCCCCGCCAGCTCACCCAGTTATATTTTATACTCCCTACGAAAAAATTAAAAACACTTAAAAATGTTGGAAATTGATTTATACAGAAACAAATTCAATGCAAGAATAGTATTTGAAGTAGAACAACAAACATGGGATTTTTAAAAAACCTTTGTGTTTGGTACTTTTTTTTCTGTTTCTGTATCTTTACTTTTTATGTCATGCTTTGTTCGAAGCCCTAGGCAAAATATAAAATACTCACATTTCACGTTTTACCTAAAGGTAGTGCATGTTTAACACTTTCCCTGTAGCATACAAATATTCAGCAATGAACAGTAAACTATAAATTATTACTTATATTTACTCACAATAACATATGTATATGCATTCATTTCTTTTTGGTCTACAGACTTATTGGAGGTAACATTTAAAAGCCTTAATTTCACAGTTCAAAAACACATGTACTGTACCACAAGGTATGTAGAAGAAGTGCTTCAGGACATGACAACGATGGATCAGCTCCAACAGCAAGATATATTTGTGTGCATTCTTATCAGCCGTGGGAGTTCTAATTGTATTTTTGGAACAGATCAGAGATACCCTGGAATTTCTCTAGACAAAATAAGGAACTATTTCACAGAACAGTCTTGTCCATACCTGGCTGGAAAACCCAAACTCTTTTTTATCCAGAGCTATGTTGTGTGTGATGCAGAGCAACAGTGTGCTCCCTTCATGGTAGATGCTAGTGGGTTTGGACAACCAATTGCTCCAAGTGATAAAAAGTTAAAGTGCAGTGATAAAATACAACAAGAGCCTCATGTCTTTTGGAATCATTGCAAAGTGGAAGAGAAAAAACTACAGCATTTTCCAAGCGAGGGATCTCTATACTTAAAAAGCTTATGCAGTGTACTCATAAGACCAAGGTAAGCACCAAACCAGACAAGCCTGTTAATGTGCACCAATGTGTCCATATAAAATAATGTCTGCTTAGTTCAATCCAGAAATACACTGTGTGCACAATTATTAGGCAAGTTGTATTTTTGAGGATTAATTTTATTATTGAACAACTACAGTGCAATCCGTCACTCCTAAATGTTAAAAATGTGTGCACAATTATTGGGCAACTATTATTGTGCAGAATTATTATGCAACTAAATGAAAAACAATAATTTCCCCATCTTATGTGTTTATTTTCTTCTATTAACAGTCTGGTCACGTACCAGTTACGACATGCCCAAGTGGGCTCAGCGGTTCTGTGACGTACCTGGTACGTCATCCAAAAAAAATGCCCCCATGTCGCCACAATCGTGGTGATCGCGGGTGCACTGCTGCAGCACAGCCACCCTGAGCCTTTGGTCACTCCCACGGGAGCGATTCTGCAGGCTCAAAAGGCACTTTTGTGGGGACCTGCCACAACATTCCCCTGCTGCCTGATCGCTCCATGAGAGCGACATTGCAGTGTTAACCCCTTCAATGCCACAATCGTGGCATTTTAGGGGTAAATACCTGTTCTGTACAGGGCTCTGCTGCTGCAACAGCAAAAACTACAGGAGTGATCAAAGAGACTCCTACCTGCAATCGTCAGTCTCCCTGATCAATGTCAGTGGCCTAAACTTGTCACTTACAAGTGATCTGATGAAAAAAATATGAAAAAAGTTTACAAATTGAAATGCGCATGTTCCATGTTTGAGAACCATGACATGTGGGGTATTGTTGTACTCATGGGGTGTTACTGAACACAAATCAAGATATGTTTTGTTCATTTACATATCCACTCAGCAAAATTAACATGGCGAAACTGCAAAGTGGATGTGAAAAATGTTTTTTGTTAGATGAAATTTGGGAGGCGCTGGTGTGGAATCAGCTGCAAGTGACAAGCCAATATGCCCCTAACTAGATTCCCTGAGCTGTCTAGTTTTTTTAAATAAATATGTTTAGGGGGTTAAAATGAAATATGGGACCTCTACTGTGTCTCAAATAAGGCCATGACCCAACAAACTGATCTGTAAAAATTCTATGTTTGAAAACTGAAATACGCATGTTCCAATTTTGAACCCGCAGAGCCAAAGAGGCATGCCCTACCTATGTCTATGGGGTATTCCTGTACTCGGGAAGTGTTTCTGAATACAAATCGCAAGTTGTTTCAGTAATTTTATGTACTCATGGAAAATAAATTACTGAAATACTGTGTTTGGATAGAATGGGTTTGTTTAAAAATAAAAAAATTAAATTTACTGCAATGTTTAGGACAGACTAGCTCTAAAATGGTTGTCAAAAGTGTTAAAACGTCCCTAGTAAAATACTTTGGGATGTCAGCTGTCAAAAAATCTTGTTTAGAAAGAGCGATGAATGTCATTCATATTTAACCTAGGGCTGCAACTATTGATTATTTTCATAATCGATTAGTTGGCCGATTATTTTCCCAACCTGCCCCCCGCCCCGAGTTATGCACATTTGAGCCCAGGCTTGTCACACTGCCTCCCAGATATGCCACATGCCTCCCAGATATGCCACTCCGCCCTCCCCACATATGCCTTATATACCCTATATGCCTTATACCCCCTGATATGCCACTGTGCCCCCCTGCTTTGCCTTATACCCCCATATATGCCACTCCGTCCTCCCCAGATATGCCTTATACCCCCCAGATATGCCATAGTGCCCTCATAGATTCGCAGACTCATTCACAGCACACTGACACAATACTTTTATAAATAGTTAATTAAATCTTCACTGCCCCCAGGATGCCCCTTAGTTTGCCCCCCCCTTACATCTAACTGCACCTTAAGTTAACCTTATTAAATTAACTCTCGCTCATCAGCATTAAATTAACCCTAAACACCCCATTAACCATAACTGCCCCTAAATTAACCCTAATGACCCCATGAACCCTAACGGCCCCTAAATTAACCCCACCTCCCCTAACTTTCAGCAGCCCAAATATTCATTTTATACTTACTGTTAGATGAGTTGCTGAGCAGTGTGGACGCTATAAGGAAATGAGTGGGCCAATCATCAGTGTGACCGCAGGGAGGACTGGGAAGCAGAAAGAGGCAGGGCCAATCATTGGCAACGATTTTCCTTATTGATTATTATCGATTTTATCGATTAGTTGTTGCAGCCCTAATTTAACCCTGTAAGTGCCAAAATAAATGAAATTACCAGGCATATGTGATGTTTCCGAAAACAGGACAAATACCTAATTACACTTTTGGAGTTTTTGTATAACACTGGTTATACTTAGTTTTTATAGGTGAAACTGTGAAAAAATTTCCTTTTTTCCTAAATTTTCCCCACACATTTTTAGATATTTAGATATACTAAATGATGGTTTATATATATAATTATTTCAAAAGAAAGCCCTGCTTGTGCTGAAAACCCCCCAATATATAACATGTGGGGGTGCACCGAATGAGTTAGTTGGCAATCAGAGTTGAATAAAGTCATAGCAAAAGCACAAAAACTGCTCTGCAAATCACAGGTATTGGAAATTCAGATATAACCATAAAATCCCCCCCCAACCACTTTTCAAGGATCATTTTCCTCCTCTATGGAGTAAGATAGCTGGGAGACCTCAACAAATGGTCCAAGTTTGAGATTTCATGGCTCGTGGAATAACATCTTCTAAGATAAACTCCCTCCCTGAAACTACTGTACCTGTTTCGTACTCTCCCCATTATAATCCCGGCGATGTTTTTGCAGACGATCCAAAAGCGATTTACAAGATTTATTTGGGCAAACAAACTTCCCAGAATTTTGTTTAAAAACACTCCAGAGGCCAAAAGCATTGGGGGGATTGGGTGTTGCCGGTATCCAACATTATCACAAGGCAGCTCTACTAGCTCAAGCTCTGGTTCTTTTTTCGGATCGTGAGAGGGCTGACTGGGTTGATCAGGAAACATCCTTTACTCATCCTTTCTCGCTGAAGACCTTCCCTGGCTCCCTGGGCCGATGCGTCCCCTTCTTCCAGAGGTTATACTCACAACAAAACTCTCCCTCTACACAAGAGCACAGATCACGACTAGGTTTCCCACTGTTGCTTACAGACAACGCCCCGTTATCGGCTTTGAACTCGATTCTCCCACATTAAAATATCTTCAACTTCATGCAGCACTCCACACATTTGCCTGAGAAAATGAAACTGCCTAATAATTATGTACACCTTGACATAGGGTGTTCATCTCCTTAGGCCACAGCCTCCCTCTTTACACAAATACTCAACAACTGATATGCTTAAATCCAATAAACATTAAAGTTTATACAGCTTGGAGTTGGAAAATATGCATATATAAAAATACTTGCCTAAGAATTGTGCACACGTTTTAGAATAATGTTGCTCAGTAGGAGACCAGTTTTAAAGCACAAAGTAGCCAAGCAACTACTAGGATGGTGAGTTTGGTGAGTAAAATAATATTTTAAATATAGTAATAGAATTAAAAATAATCAGATCTCTGTGATGTCATCATGACATCTTTTGGGGGTAGGGGATACCATTTTTATTAACTTTAGCCCAAATTTTTAATTATATTTTAGTGCTGTTGTATATTATATTATGTGTCGTTTAGAAAAAATGCAAGGAAATGTACTTGTCTTTGAAAAAAGGTAAAAAAAAATTTCTCAGGCTTGTAACTAAGCTATTGTTTACTTTGACCTCAGGAAGCTCCATTTATTGGATACTCACACAGAAGTGAGCAGCGTTCTCAGTGGTGAAGAAGAAAACGAATGTTCTTTGGAAATGTGGCATACACTGACAAAAAATATCTTTTTGAATTCACATTAAAGGTGCTGTTCACAACATAGATGTCTGGAAGCATGGTGCCCTTTTTATGCTGCATCTGCTTTTGCGACTACAACTCCCATCACGTTCGTCCATATTCAGTTTGAGCATGATGAGGGTTGTGTTCTAGAAATCTCAGAAGATATTTTTTAATTAAAACAGTAAAGCAAGTGTACTTAGATATATTTGTCACAGACTAGGTGTTGGTCCACCCCTTTTCCCACCAGGGGCTGGGACAGTTTTTGAAGTTTTGCTAAAGTTATTTTTAGGTGGCAATCCTATACACAGCTTATTCTTGAACTAGGGAAGCTTATATATTTTATTTAACCCCTTATTATATATTGTTATATTAAACAAAAAACACCTAATCTAGAACATACAGACATACTAGTTGTCTGTGCTCACATTATATAAGTAACATCATAATATAGGGCTGTAATTGTACAATTTAATGCTGCAATCCAGGCCTATGGCACATATACATTCTGTTTATTATTGTACTGTCAATCACTGTGTGGTTACAAAAATACTGTATTTGCTCGATTATAAGACAAGGGTTTTTTTCTAAAACAAATACTTGTCTTATATTCAAGATCATCTTATAATCAGACCTCAAATAGAGGTCTGACTACAAGACTAAGATCCAGAACCCCCGCAGCGCTGCAGGGCACCTGGATCCTCCTATCTGGTGGACGTTTGCACGATGCGCGCAGACAACTTCTACTGCTGCCGGCACTTCTCCCTGGGCTTTTACGCCAGTGTGACATCACCTTCTGGTGCTCTACCATAGAAGTCCTGGCGGAAGTACCAACCAGCAGGAGCAGAGGTTGTCTACATGCATACTGGAGTCTGGAGCACGAGGGACAAATCTTTGGGTGCATCGGTAAGCTGGGGGGGCATATAGGGGGGTGAGTATAAGGCATATTGGGGGCAGATTGCCAAATAGGGGAAATAAGGCATATCTGGGGCAGAGTGGTAAATAGGGGGCTATAAGTCATATCTGGGGGGCAGAGTGGCATATAGAGGGTATAAGGCATACCAGGAAGGCAGAGTGGCATATGGTGGTATAAGGCATATCCGGGGGCAGAGTGGTAAGTCTGGGGGCAGATGTGGATAAATGGGGGGGGCAGGTTGGCAAATGGAAGTAAAAACAAAAAATGCATTTTTCTCAATCATAGGTTTCATTAAATATGAAAGATAGTAATTGTGTCAAAGAAGCCTCCATGCCATGGGCTCCTGAAGGGGCCTGAGTGCCAGCCTCCTTCCTACAACTATGGGCCCTGGTACGGAGTGCCACGTTTCCCAAAATACAAGAGACCCTAAAGACTGTGAAGCTCGGTAACAGATTTGGGGCGCCTTCTCTCTACAACTCTGATTCTGTCTGGCGTTGAGTGGGTTAATCACTGGTGTCCCGGCAGGAGGAAGCAATGTTTGGTGGGAGTACACAGTTGGGGTACAGGGTGTCCCATCAAAACATATGAATTAATATTTACTTATAAAAAGTTTTTTTCCAATAGCGTAGTCTTATTTTCAGGCTTTTTTTTTTCTCTAAATTAATAAAATTTTGGGAGGTCGTCTTATAATCAGGATTGTCTTATTATTGAGCAAATACGGTGTTTGCTTGCTCGATGGTTCAACCAATTTTCCTAATAAATAAACTATATTTGTACTGGACTGGTTCCTGCTCCTGGCTCTGGGTTGTTTGTGTCTGTGCACCTGGGCATTTATTGTCTAGCTCCTGACCTCTTCCATTGGACTTTGTCTTGTATATTTTACTCACTCTTTCAATACCTTGTTTTGAATACCTGGTATTTAACCTCGACCTGAACTTGGATTATCCAAGTTCTCCTTTTCTTGTTTTCTCTATGATTTTGTAAGTCTGACCCTTATTACATTTCTTCTGTCATCCCTGGTACTTGTGCTACCAATCACTGTCTACTGCTACAGCTTCCACCTTCCTTCTTAAGTCTCCCATCATCTGCCAGTTCCTGTCTCTGTCTTCTCATGTCTTCCATTTACCATCTTAGTCACTGGTGAGCTCCTGTCCTTGCTTGTAGATGTCATCTAAAAAGAGGACTAGACTGCAACAGAAAATACCACTTCAAAGCAGGGTCTAGAACAAGCACTTTATTTTATGGAACATGAAGTTCAGAGATTGGCTGTGGGAATTCTGCTGTATATATATATAAGTTGGACTTTATTAGCGGGATCATTTACTATAATTTATACTAACAAGGGTTAAACGGTTGGCAAGGTGTCCGTCACCACGGACTAAGTATTGTACATCCTGTGGGTGCAGTCCAGATGCTGGGGCAAATCCTTATGTAGATACATCCAATTTTAACTCTGTAGTATAAAGCAGATAGACTTGGTTGCATGTTTGACAGAGGTTACTGAAAATGAAGAATTTTGTTAATTAAGGAATGCAGGAGTAGAGTAGGATTTATTAATAAAGACTGTGTTAACCATGATATAATTTGTGAGGTTTTTCTTGACTCCTGTTCCAGATTTGGGATGTGAGATCCCTGCCTTTTCACTGTGAGCTGTGGGCTGTGGGCTGTGGGCAGTTCTTTGAAGGTCCACCTTGCTCTGGCCTATAGACACATACAGCCTGCAAGATTCATTTGCACTTGTGTTTTGTTTACTGCTACCAAGTGCATTCCATTGTTTCTGTGTTCCTGTGTATGACCTGACTTCTTCTGAGCACCCGCCTGGCTCCTGATTCCTGGCAGTAATAAACATTTGAAGAGTTTCAAAGTTTCTAAACTTAGGATAAAAGTTGTCAAATCTGGACTGAGTTGGGGGAACAGGATGAAGCCCCAAAATTCAACAGATGTGGCTTCAAAGACACACCTTTTCGAGTTTCATATACTCGCTGTGTTTCACTCATCCTCCAGAATACACACTAAGTTGTAGGCCCCACGCAGGTCAAGTTTAGTGAACACAATAGCGGAGTAGACCCTTTCCAATAATTCTGGGATGAGCAGCATAGGATACCTGTTCTTGTTGTTTATTCAGTTGAAGTGAGTGCAGTCAATGCAGATCTTTGATTCTGGATGGTCTGGTTGGGTAGGAATGTAAGAAATGTCAAGCTTTGCCACAGTAGAGACACATGTTTTGTGTGCGTGGACAATTCCCCTGTTGGGAGCTGAAAGGTCTGGTTGTCAAGCCAATTTGTATGTTTTTTTTCAGAGCAACAAGAGCTGTAATATATTCTTCAACCGGACGAGGGCCTTGATCTAAAGGCCTCATCTTGGCCTGTGCATTGGAGGTCTTACAGTATCTCACAAAAGTGAGTATACCCCTCACATGTTTGTAAATACTTTATTACATCTTTTCATGGGACAACACTGAAGAAATGACACTCTGCTACAATGTAAAGTAGTGAGTGTACAGCCTGTATAACAGTCTAAATTTGCTGTTCCCTTTAAAATAATTCAACATACAGCCATTAATGTCTAAATCTTGGCAACAAAAGTGAGTACACCCCTAAGTGGAAATGTCTAAATTGAGCCCAATTAGCAATTTCCCCTCCCCAGTGTCATGTGACTCGTAAGTGTTACAAGGTCTCAGGTGTGTTAAATTTGGTGTTATCACTCTTGTACTCTCTCATACTGGTCACTGGAAGTTCAACATGGCACCTCATGGCAAAGAACTCTCTGAGGATCTGAAAAAAACAATTGTTGCTCTACATAAAGATGACCTAGGCTATAAGAAGATTGCCAAGGCCCTGAAACTGAGCTGCACCACGGTGGGCAAGACCATACAGCGGTTTCACAGGACAGGTTCCACTCAGAACAGGCCTCGCCATGGTCGACCAAAGAAGTTGAGTGCACGTGCTCAGCATCAGAGGTTGAAGGGGTGTGGGATGAGCCTGTCAGTTCTCAGACCATATGTCGCACACTGCATCAAACTGGTCTGCATGGCAACCAGGTGAGGAGTACAAAGACAAGCGTGTCTTGCCTACAGTTAAGTATGGTGGTGGGAGTGTCATGGTCTTGGCCTGCATGAGTGGTGCCGGCACTGGGGAGCTACAGTATATTGAGGAAACCATGAATGCCAACATTTACTGTGATATACTGAAGCAGCGTATGATCCCCTCCCTTCGGAGACTGGGCCGCAGGGCAGTATTCCAACATGATAATGCCCCCAAACACACCTCCAAGATGACCACTGCCTTGCTAAAGAAGCAGAGCGTAAAGGTGATGGACTGGTCAAGCATGTCTCCAGACCTAAACCTTCCTCAAATGGAAGGTGGGGGAGCACAATGTCTCTAACATCCACCAGCTCTGTGATGTCGTCATGGAGGAGTGGAAGAGGACTCCAGTGGCAACTTGTGAAGCTCTGGTGAACTCCATGCCGAAGAGGGTTAAGGCAGTGTTGGAAAATAATGATGGCCGCACAAAATATTGACACTTTGGGCCCAATTTGGACATTTCTACTTAGGGGTGTACTCACTTTTGTTGCCAAGGTTTAGACATTAATGGCTGCGTGTTGAGTTATTTAAGGGAACAGCAAATTTACACTCTTATACAGGCTATATATTCCCTACTTTACATTGTAGCAGAGTGTCATTTCTTCAGTGTTGTCACATGAAAAGATATAATAAAATATTACTTTAACTATTAAGTTACTTTTTTATTACCTTTCTATCGTATCATCTATTAGTCTTCATTGCGAAGTAAATATTGGTGATGGAAACAGGCATTCAACTAGGGTTATGCACACTGCCTTTTAGTTGTTTAAAATGTTTCTGAGTACAGTTGCTATTTATGCTACCAGCCAAACCTCTAAAATGTAGACAACACAAAACATTTTTGATTGTCTTCAATGAATTGCTGAATAATAAAATATAATAGGCAAAATCTGGCATTTGATTGTGTGAAATTCCTGAGTATTATTATTGTTGTTGTATTTATATAGCGCCAACAATACATATATTCAAGGGGTATGACAAGACAAGCATTGACAGATAAGACAAACCAATACATTAGATGGAGAGAACCCTGCTTGCAAGCTTACAATCAGGGCCGGACTGGGACTGAAAAGCAGCCCTGGAAACATTTGGAGACCAGCCCCATATAGTTTATCCCACGGTCGAGCTCTTGTACCCACACGCACCCCTTAAACGTACCCGAGTCACACTATTTGCCATACAAATAACTATAAAACATTCTTTTTATCACATTATTTGCATTAAAATGCCAGAAAGCACAAGTGTTAAAAGGCCCTAATAAATTAAATACATTAGACATAATGGAATTTGCTACTGCAAACATTTTTAGATGAAAAAGTTCCTGTTTTCTTAATTAATGTAAACTATTTTTTGAAATTGAATAAAAGCTATTATTGAGAAAAATATTTTTTTTTGTTTTTATTTCCTTTTATTTGCCACTCTGCCCCCAGAAATGCCTTATACCCCTAAATGCCACTCTGCCTCCCTGATATGCCTTATTCCCTCCTATATGCCACTCTGCCCCATCATATGTCTTTTAACCCCCTTTATGCCACTCTGCCTCCAGAAATGCCTTATACCCCTATGTGCCAGGGGCATATCATGGGACATAGTGGCATACAGGGTGTTAAAAGGCATTTCTAGAGGCAGAGTGGCATAAAGGGGGTTAATAGGCATATCATGGGGCACTCTGCCTCCAGAAAAGCCTTAAGCCCCCCATATAACACCCCCCCCGACTTACCACTGTTTCTGGCGTCTGGTGAGGGCAGCGGGTAGAGGCCAGCATTTATGAAGTTAAAGGGGAACAGTGTGCACGTGCCTCACCTCTTCCTCCCACCCCTGTTTTGAATGTGGGTCTGCTGGCTGACCGGCCCACCGGGAAATTTCCCGGTATCCTGCTTACAATCTTGAGGGAATGGAGTGACAAACGTAAGGCACAGAGAAAGGGTGAGAGGTAGTGTGGTGGTTGTATCAATGACAAGGAAGTTCTAGCAGCTAAGATGGAATGCTTCTCTGAAGAAGTTGGTTCTTGAATGTTGGGAAGGAGGGCAAAAGCTGAATGTTCGGTGGAAGTAGATTCTAGAGACATGGGGCAGCCCAGTGAAATCTTGAAGATGGGAAAAAGAAGAGGAGAAGTGATAAGTGAGGAGGAGAGCCTTAGCCCATGGGAACAATGTAAGGATCGAGTAAGAGAGTATTTGCTTATGAGGGCAGAAATGTATGAAGGAACAGTGTTATGGAGGGCCTTATGTGTTAGTACCATGATTTTAAATTTAATTCTAAAGGTAATTGGGAGCCAGTGGAGGGTTTCACAGAGTGGGGAAGTGGCGGTCAAGGAAGATAAGCCTAGCAGCAGCATTTAAGACAGACTGTAGAGGAGAGAGTCGAGACAGTGGAATGGAAGAGTGTTGCAGTAGTCAAGATGGGAAATGATATGTGAATGAACCAGAGTTTTTGTGGATTCTTGGGTGAGGAATGAGCGGATGCAAGAGATGTTTTTTAGGTGCAAGCTGCAGGATCTGGGGAGGGACTGAATGTGAGGGATGAAGGAAAGGTTAGAGTAAAGGATGACCCCAGGCATCGGGCCTTGTTAGTAAGAGAGGTAGAGTGGCTATCTCTTCTTCGGTTGTAGAGGAAAAGGCAGTTAGTATGGGATGAGTGGTGGTGGGTGGTGTAGGAGGGGGTTGTAAAGAAGAGAGGTCTTGTCTAATAGTCTCGATCTTGTCTTTGAAGTGGGTAGCAAGATCTTGGGCAGTGAGAGAGGTTTATGGTGTGGGTATGGAGGGACAGAAAAGGGAGTTGGAGAAAAAAGGCATCACGGGTTGGAAGAAAGGGAGGATATGAGAGTGAAGAAGTAGAGCTGTTTGGCGAGAGAGAGGGCAGAGTTATAGGTGAGAAGCATCAATTTATATTGAGTAAAGTCTTTGCTGGATTTGGATTTTCAGAAGTAGCGTTCAGCCGTACAGCAGCACTTCTGAAGAAACCGTGTGGTTTTGGTATGCCACGTTTGGCGTTTCAATTGTTGGGGGTAACATTTAGTAATTGGAGCTATGCTGTCGAGGGATGAGGAAAGTGTATTGTTATAAAAAGAGGCTGCTGCGTCTGTGCAGGAAAGGGTTAAAATGGAAGGTAAGAGAGGTTCTAATGAGGCTGACAGTTGGTTATTGGTATTAGCTGGTAATGGCCTACAAATATGAGGAGAGCGCTGTAAGTTTGTTTCGTTAGGGGTTTGTTTTGTTGGTGATTATGGGTTGGGCAGAGCTGGTGGCAGGCATGTACCAAAAAGTAGCAGTCAGGCGACCACCGGTATACCAGTCCCATGTAGGCAGAACTCTTCTTGCTTGGAGTCATTAGTTGAACTACCCTACCATGGGTCAGCAGCAGCCATACCTACGGACATCCTGAATCTACTACTAGTGCTAAAATCTTGTCCACTCCACCTACCAAAGTAAGGTGTGGTTTTAGTCAAAATTACAACCAAGGATTCACTGAGGGGTCAGGATCCAGGGCGAAGAGAAAACCACAACTACCAGTGCAACTACAACCGCCCTTGGAACTACCACTACCATAAGCACTCTCCAGGGCAAAGAGGGGTAGCAAGCTGTGGCAACTTTTAAAAGTTGTGTAAGATGCAGCACAAAATAAGCATGCTAAGCAAAGGAGAGATGCAGGAGTTGGAAATAGAAATTCTCAGCAGCCGTGGCAGTAGTGCCAGCCACATGTCCTATTCCCAATCCTTTGCACTAGACCCACCAAAGCATCAGCCATTTGAGTAGTACCTCAATGGTGGAAGCCTATCTTGAGGAACTGCCACTACTTCCTGGAACTGACCCTCTCTATTATTGGGACCAGAAAGCTGTTGTCTGGCAAAGCTTCTCTTTTCTGTGGACCAACAGTTGCTTTCATGCCAACGACTCATGTTTACAGTGAGGTTTTCTCTATGGTAACATACTCAACCTCCAGGCAATAAAGCTTCCCCCAGAACTGGTTGAGCAGATGGCTTTCTTGAAAGTCAATCTTCCTAAATTAGGCTACCCAGCACTCAATATTCAAACTGATGAGTGAGGTCTAGTGATGCCAGTGCCTGTCTGCCCAGGCCCAGTGCTCTACTACTACTACTGCTGCTCCACTTCTTGTTACGCTGGATCAGGCACCACAGGAGGTGGACCCACGATGCAGGAATGTCTCCGAAAAACAAGCCGGGATCGAGACAGGCAGCACAGGAGCGTGGTAAATACAATAGCCGGGGTCGGGGCAGGCAGCAGAGGATCAGGTTCAAATGACAAAGCCGAGGTCGGGACAGGCAGCGCAGGATCAAGGTCAAATAACAAAGCCGAGGTCTGGTACACGTGGAGATCAATCAATAAACAGGAGCACCCAGAGAACATTAACATGGACTCGTTGAACGGGCAAGGAAACAAGGAACCAGGAAGGTTTAAATAGAACCAATGGCGGGAGAGCAGGTAAGATGACGTCATCGCGACCGGCGCAATTAGCGTCGTCGTGATGGCAACAACAAACAAAACTTCCTGCCTGTGTTACCTCCGTGAAGGACACGGAGGAGCCACACAGGCAGGGGAGGAAAACAACCTCCGTGGACATGCAGCGGCGATCAAACACTTGATCGCCGTCGGCATGCCCGCGGCGGTACCCAACGAGATCCTCTCTGCCTGTGTTGCTGCCGCGAGCGACGCGGCAGTGCCACACAGGCAGGGAAGGTAAAACCATCTCCGTGGACATGCAGCGGCGATCAAACACTTGATCGCCGCCGGCATGCCCGCGGCGGTAAACTACGAGTTCCTCTCTGCCTGTGTTGCTGCCGCGAGCGACGCGGCAGTGCCACACAGGCAGATGAGGTGCTGGTCGGGTACCGCTAGCATGTAGCGGCGGATCGGTTTTCCGATCGCCGCTGATATGCTGCGGCAGCCCGAACAGAGCTGTCAGGAACCGGGAGGCGTGCCTGCTCAATACGCACGCCCCCTCGTGTGCGTGTAGAGCGCACGTCAATACACGAGGGGGACGTGCGCGAGGGACGCCGTGGGACCCCGGCCGGACAGGTAGGTGTTACACTTCTGACCTTTTTCTGGGGGAACTTTTTTGTAAAAATTTCTATAATATTGTGGTGAAAATGTTCCTATCATCTGCCAGTGCCTGTCTGCTCAGGCCCAGTGTTCTACTACTTCTGGTGCTGCACTTCTTTGACTGTCCTTACTCTGGGGGAACATTTTTTTAATTTTCATAATATTGTGGAAATTCAGTCATGCTCCATGGGACTGCATGTGCCTACCGTCTGCCAGTGTCTGCCTGCCCAGGCCCAGTACTCTGGGGGGAACCTTTTTTAGAAAGTGTCAGGGACATTCCCCTTTTGGGAAAGCCCCCAAATATCTTTCTGAATTAAAAAAGGCTCCTGTATTTTATCCAAAACGTTGCCAGACAACGAATGCAGCAAAAACAAAACAAAAATTTAGTCTGAAGTGATTTTGGATGCTGTGCACATGTCTAGATGACAGTCCTAATTGACTCATTTTTTATATATATATTTGTGTGCGGCATCTGGGACTAATGTGTGATGAGCGAGAATAGTGAGACTGACGAAACGCCTACAAGATCTGAGGTGTGCCGTGATCTTGATGGACGGCACGCCAAAAAGAGGGCATACCCAAGTAATGAGAATTAAGATAAGGCGAGGGTGGGTGGGGAAAAAGCATGACCCCTACTCAACGCACTTTCAATCCATGGTGAGCTGGGAGAAGTGCGGTGCAGGCGTGGGTAAGGGGTCTGCTGCTGGATTCTGTAAAAAGAAAATACGGAAATTAGCTTGGGAGAGGGCATCGACCGCCATTCAAACGGGGACTGGGGAACGGCGATAAGACCCGTATGAAAATCTGAAGTGAAACTGTGATTAAAAAAGCTCGTAGCTGCTGAGATGGGTGACCCTGGAGATACCTAGCTAACTGGTCCACATTGCCCCGGCTCAGTCAGCTTTGCTGCTGCTTAATAGTACAGGCAGTTTTAGGGTGCGCCTTATAGCAAATGAAACACACGTGAAGCAACTGACACTGTGCATAATTGCATACTACAAGGCTAAAATTATTGCCTTCCCTAAAAAACGAATGGGCCTGCCCAACTTATCCACCTGTGGTGTCGCTGAAGAGGATGGCTGAAGCTGCGCCCCTCCCCTATCCAAGCTGGTAGAAGCTGCCAGAGCAGCTGTAGGGCACCAGTTAGTGGTGTGAGCTGAAGACTGGCCATTGGAGCAAAGCGGGGCCTTAATCCCCACAAAGTGTCTACAAAACAGCTCCATATCAAGCACAGCCCAATTAGTAATGCACTGGAACTGGGAGAGAGCCGCCGCCGATTTGGCCGAAAAGGAACAGTGATAATCATAAAAACATGAACCTCCGTACTTGTTACCCAAATCTACCACATTGTACAAATAGAGGTCCAGCTTTTCTCTCCTATACGGGTGCACCGAGCAGATTATATCCCTAAATAACGCCAGCACAAACTCTGGGATAGAGAGTTTCCTGTTCAACCTGAAATCCTTAGACTTAAGAACCACTGACACATCCCCGCAAATATATGACTTATTGTCCGCGACATCATGCGTGGTAATCAAAAGAGAAGCAAGGTTAACATCTTTGCCTTCCAAGATATCCCTCCTAATACTAGCCATGACAAAATGAGCCGGGGTGACAGCAGGGTTAGTGGGGCCCGTACCTAAAGGCAGAGGGGCTGCCGGCTGTTGACCAGGACCAGGCTGTGCGACATGGGCGGCCAGTATACGACTACCGGTGTTCATTCTCTCCAACGCTTCTGTACGTTGTTGAAGCTGAAGCATAGAGGTAGAGAGAGAGAATTCAACACTTTATGAATCTGGACTAGCGAGGTATTAACGGACTGCAGAGACACAGCCTCTGAAGTTGAGGCTTGTGCCATAGTGGGAAACAAAAGTCTGAATAGTTCAGCCTTTCTGGCCATGGCTGGGTAAGCTATCCCCTGTTTCTGTAACTCCGCTGCAAGCTTGGGAATAGTCCAGGCCCTAAAGGACTGATTGCTACCCCGGTCCAAATCTTGAAATTAAGAGATGTTAATTACGGCTGGGAGAAAACAAATGGATAAACTGCGGTCACTATGAGAAAACACAGTAGCAGAGAAGAGGGAGGGAGTGAAGACCACCTGGACAGAGCCATGCGAGATGTGAGCCGAGGTGGGACCCCCACGACCGTAGGGTAACAAGCTGGACGTGCGGCTACCTAGGGGAAATGTACGTGCTAGGGCCAGGTATGCCGACCAGATTCAGACTGGATGGATAAATTAACCCCTTCAATCCCCCATGGACGTACCGGGACGTTCAAAAAACGCCGGCTTTCTGCTCTCCGATCTGATGTAACAGCTTCCGGCATGAAAGCCGGAAAGCTGTTACATTTTAAAATGCCCGATCGCGCAATCGGGTATTCCCTTCCGGGTTGCGTCACTGCTGACGTAACCCGGAAGTTCATCAGAGGACAGGATATCCCCTGCAGGGTATATCCTGTCCTCTGATGAGGCACAGACGCTGCGATCTCTATGCACGTCTGCGAGGACCTGCATAGAGATCACAGTGTGATCGGTGCAGGGGGATCGCGGGGAGGGGAGTGAGAAACCATGTCTCTCACTCCCCCCTCCCGTCCTGAAACAGAGAAGCAGAAAAAAACCGTTTATTCATTTAAAAAATAATAATTAAAAAAATAATTAAAATAATAATATAAATAATAATAATTAAAAAATAATGTGAGCTAAGTGATGTTATTGTGACATCACTGGCATGTTCAGGAGGTCCCTAAGAGGACCTCTAACCATTTTTGTGTAAAAAAAAATATATAAAAAATAAAAATAAATAAAATAAAAAAATATATAAAAAAATAATAATCCTAAAAAAATAAAAAAACCTTACATCCCATTGCCCTAGCATAACATCTAGCCAGTATAACCCTCCTGCCCTGTTCACAACCCCCAAACCCGTTAAGCCATAGGCATAAAAATTATACAAAAAATGTACACCTTATAGTATGGTCCCTGGTGCTGGGAAAGTATGGAAAATCTATATAAATTAGGTATTTCTGAAATCAGGACACCTGAATTGATAAACTTGGAGGGGATTTTCCATCACTTTACCTAATTTTGTGAGGATTCAGAGGGAAAATTTAAAAAATATTAGGGTTTTTTCTAATTGTCGCTAGTTTTTACTAAGTTCCGCATTCTACATTTTCAGCTAATCATCCAACTATGGTATCAAAAGAAAGCTCTATCTCTCCTTGAAAACACAATATATAGTTTACATGGATATTCACAGGAAAGGAGAATGATCGCTAAACCGACATACCGCAAAAATGGCAAAATTGCTCTGGGACTTGAGGTACCAAAAACCCTTGGGATTGAAGGGGTTAATATCTACATCGTTCCTTATCTTGGATGCCAATGGCAAAGGTGCCACAGGGCACCTGTCTAGTACCATTAGTTATCCCAAACCAATTTGAGCTTATCCCTTGACCTACTACTCTAGCAATTGGCTTAGCATATAGGGCCATAACAGAGCCGGTGAAATCCTCCCCGAAGCCATAGCAACGTAAAACTTCCTCAAGGAAGATCCATCCGACTCTGTCAAAGGCCTTTTCAGTGTCCAGGGACAAGAACAGTGAAGGAATTTTATCAGTTGAAACGTACTCCACCAGATTTTCTGTCCATTATCGTTAGATTGGCATCCCTTTACAAATCCTGTTTGATCATCATGAATTAAGAACGGACAGACGGGTTTTAATTGTCAGCCAATATGGCTGAATATATCTTCGTATCGATGTTTATCAAAGAAATCGGTTGAAATCTGTTGTTTTCATATTATCCTTACCCAGTTTTGGGATTGGTAATATAACTGCCTCCAGCATACCAGTTAGGAAACCCTCACATTCTCTAATCTCATTAAAAGTATACGTTAACTGTGGTGTAAATTGTTTTATCAATTATTTATAGAATAATGCTGTAAAGCCATCAGGCCCAAGAGCCTTATTTGTTTTCAATGCCTTAATAGATCTATATACTTCACTCTCGTTAAATGGGGTATCTATCTGTTTAGCATGATATCTATTTTAAAATTGTCCTGGAGTAACACTCTTCAAACGCCTTCCCTGGCTTTGTTGTAATTTAGGTCAACCTCCGCTGCTGCTGGCCAGTACTTACGCCGGGGATTCTATGACTGAGCACCGGAAGGTCATGTCACGCCAGTGCTCTGTCATAGTAGCCCCGAAGGAAGTGCCGGCAACAGCGGAGGTTGTCTGCACACATCCCACAAATGTTCACCGGCTGCGGGATGCGCTCAGGCAACCTCTGCTCCTGCTGGCACTTCTGCCGGGGCTTCTATGGTGTAGCACCGGCGCTCCAGCATAGAACCCCCAGAGGAAGTGCCGGCAACAGAAGAGGCTGCCAGACAGGAGGATCCAGGTCCCCTGCAGCGCTGCGGGGGATCTGGATCTTAGTCTTGTAGTCAGACCTCTATTTGAGGTCTGATTAGAAGACAACCTCGAATATAAGACAATGGTTATTTGCTCTGAAAATACTTTGCTCGAGCAAATACGGTAATTATTTGCCTTGATGATAGATTGTTCTTAGATTTTTTTTTTTATTTTAATAATCTCAGAAATGGCATTGGCATCTGGAGAATCCACACATTTTCTTTTTAAATTACTCAAATGTAAAAGTCAGACATCTTTTTCCTTTATTCTATTATGGGCCGCTTTCTTAATTAGATGTCCCCTTATAACACACTTGTATGCTCTCCTTTATTATACTTTCTATTAATTTTAAGGCACACTGGGTCGTGGTCAGACCATGCCACGTTTCCTATTTCGATTTTCGAGCTGAATTTTAACAGATTCAGCTCTTGTCAGGATCCTAGAGAATGATTGGTGTCTATGTGAATAAAATGTAAGTCTTTATCTAACGGCCTTATAGTCCTCCATATATCATATAATATACCAATAATAATATCCCATTCTCGATCAATTGCACAGTTAAAATACCCAAGGCACAGAAATGTTCCTTGGATATATTCCTTTATCTTCTTTAAAGTGCCATTTACAAAATGTATTTGTCTTGAATTTGGAGCATATAATCTACCCAAAAAAATCTACCAAATAAATTGCTCTGTTTATATATTACCTCAACCTTGATATTATTTGAATTCAAGATTTCTACCCCATGTTTTTTGAGTTTTGTTTTTGCAAGAGATGGGTGTTCTATCACTGTATATGTTTTGTTATTCAGCCTAAAGATATCCACTCCCCTCATACTGTATGTGTTTCTTGAATACAGCAAACATCAATATGTTCCTTGGACAAATAATAAATAAAACAAATAATAATAATCGCCCAGGGAAAATCTTTTGGGGGGGGGGAATTAAGTCCCTACACATTTAACGTAATCAACTCATCCATTGTCCAAATTATTTGTTCTAATTATGGTCGTCAAGCTCTACCTAATTCGTACCACATAATCGCAATCATTTACAAAAACCAAATCCATGTCGAGGATTATTAAATGCCCCAAACTATTCAAAATACAGAGATAAACCCCTTGGTTCCACGAATACATAGTACATTTCCACATCAGAATGAAGAACTACACGGGTCAATCTCTCATATAATATGTGAGTAAGGATATAGAGCCAGGAGCGAGAAAAAAACCCCCAATATTACACAACACTCATTAATCATTTATCTAATAAATATTATTAGACCACTTGATGTAATTAATTGATTATATTTAAATATAATAAAAAAGGAGAAATAGAAACTGAATGATGTGAATAAACTGAATGATGTGAATATATAAAAAAACTAAAAAAGAAAACTACAAAAAAATTTAAACCAAAGCTACTATTTGAAAATCAATATTTGATTGGCAACAGTACAGATATTAAACATATTTAGATCAGGAGTATAATCCCATCAATTACCAGACACCCTGGAGCCTCTATACAGTTCTAAGGCCAGCAATGCCCGCCCAACAAAGAGGCACTATTTTAGGGTGATCCCAAGGCAGCTGCATCAATCGTGAGGTACTGCTGGAGTGCTCAGGGTCCAAGTAATAGACATAAGAGGGGACTGGGCAGGGAAGGAGTCTCTCCAGGAATTCAACATCTCTCCCAAACTTAAACCTTCCCCCATGTGTTCTCAGCGGGTATTTAGCTGCTTGGAGCATCTCAGTTGGAAAATTCTTCCATTTTATTATATCATTGAACAATATACAATATACAATATAAACTGAAGCAAAACTGGAGACACTAGAGGCTCTAAAAGTTGACAAAAAAACATTTAAAATTTGTATAGTATTTTCCCTTCTATTTTTGAAAATGGTTTATTAAAGTTGACTAGTTTTGACTAGAGAAAGCTTCTTAAGATTCAGATGGACTAGAAAATTATGTTTATGATCTAAACTATAGAACAAGCTGTAATAATTTTTAAAAGCTTCACTAATTTGAGCTGGCAAAAGTAGAGTCATTAGCAAATATTCTGTTCACTATATTTATTTAATTTCTGAACTTTAATTTGTTGGTAAGGGTTTTATCAGCTCGATTGTTACTGTAATATAATTTTTTGTTTTAACAATTGGATTTTTCTTTTTGTTTTTTTTCTACAAATGTAATTTTAATTTTAGACTAAATTTCCTTAATCCAATTAACAAGAAAAGAAGAAGGATTTAATTTAGTAAGGGATTTCCTTTTGGCTAAAGAAATGTATAGATCAGTAAAAGTTTTGCTATTCTTTTTCAAGAATTTTCTTTTCCTCTTCCCATTATCTCATCTATCCTCTTTGTCTTTATCTCCCCCTTTTCTCAGTGTCCCTTTCCTTGGTATATCTACCACTTCTATTTATCCTTTCTCTTATCCTTCCTTCTCATATCTCATTATCCCTCTACTTTCTCTATCTCTCTTCTTTCTCCCTATCTCTCCTTTTATTCATTATCTCTCCATCTTTTCCTAATCTCTTGTCTCTGTGCCTCACCATCTATATGTCCCCTTTTCCAGATCTGTGGTGTGAGTGCAAGGTCTGTTTGTACAGGCTCCAGTCTCACTGCTCCATCGCACTGCACAGTGCTGTGTCTTGAAATATTACGTCGCATTACGTCATATGCCGGGGCTCAACATTAATAGCTGGTTCGCTTCAAGAGGCTCCCTTGGGGAGACATAGGTCTGCATAAACAGACCTCACACCTTCTTTTTTTGGGCCAGTTAGCAGAAGAGCTATGATCTTCCCAACCGGCCCTGCCTATCCAGTGCCACTGGCAGCATTTCAGTTGGAGGAGCACAATGGGAGCCCTTGGCGACTACAATGTGATTAAGTAGCCTCTTATAGTGCATATAAAGAAGACCAAGGTGTAGCTTCTTAGATCAGATGATTAGCATTTAGATCCAGAAAGCTTTGTACCTCTTTAAGTAATTCTTCAGTTAGATCTGGTAGAATAGTGTGAATTGCTTCTAATTTCTAGAAATAGTGGAGCATGGGCAGACCATACAATACAGTTGTGCTGAAAAATTTGCGTACCCTGGTAGAAATTGTGAAATGTTGGCATTGATTTTGAAAATACGACTGAAAGGCTAGTTATCATATGAAGCCATTTATTATCACACAGTTGTTTGGCTAACCTTTAAATCATAATGATAACAGATATCACCAAATGGACCTGATCAATAGTTTACATACTCTTGAATGTTTGGCCTTGTTACAGACACACAAGGTGACAAACACACAGGTTAAAATAGCAATTAAAGGTTAATTTCCCTGTAATTGTAATTTTCCTTGTCAAAATACTTGTGTATGTATAGAAAGAGTGAGAAAAACCAGTATAGGGAGTAAGATAGTGAATAATAGAAATAATCGGCAATAATGACTTTCCTTTCGTGTCTGGAACCACAGCTGCAACCCTTAAGCAACACTCTCCAGGTGTTGAAGTAATACTGCAAAAAGTCCACTAGGGGGCGCTCGTGTGTTCCATTCAATGAAAAATAAAACAGAAAAAAATTATATATAGTGTAGAAGTATAAAAAAGTGTACTGTGCCCTGCGTATCGCAGATTTCCCACTCACAGTGTGTTGGTATTGTTCAGTACATCATGGCGCTGGTCTTGGGATCCATATACTTGAGTGTATGCCGAGGAAAAAACAGAAAAGCATCCAATAGTGTATTATGTATAACACTGCATACGCAACAAATGGAGATATACAAGTATCTAGATGCCTGTAATGTCTGGTGATGATCCGGTTGTATCCGTATGTTTTTCTATTTGATGGGTCCAACGATCAAATATCAATGTGTGTGTGGTGTATCAAAACAACCACTATCCACATAGAAAATATATTAAAAAAGAAATATTTATTTTCAATTAACAACCAGCTTGATCCATATTGGGTACAGCTGTAAAAGTATTTAAAAGTTTTAAAAGTACTGGTACAGATAAAAAATATAGTAAAAAGTCCTAAAAAGTTAACTCAACGCGTTTCACCATATAGGCTTCATCAGGAGTATTGTCTTCTTTCTAATGGAGGTCTTTTTAAATGTTTTGGCGCCATCTGCTTGCCGTCCGTGTTATGGCGTCTGACGTCAGCTAGATAATTGCTTCCGGATTCCAATCATTCATTCGTGTGCCGGGGTCACTGCCTTCAATGAAGCTTGATCCACGGTCAATGGAGCTTGGTTGCCAATCGGAAGATTCGTTGGACCGGAGGATGAAAGGTAAGTGTAAGAGCAGTGTTTGTATCTTCATGCAGTTGTACTTTGATTGTAATTGTGTTTTTATATTCTAGGTGCCCGTGCAGGAAGAATATCACGATCGGTGTTGATACGGATATATCTACTGCCAGTAGGGGGAACCGTAAATACTATGAAGAGGAGACAATTTCAAGGACAAATGGGGGACTAGGGGTATACAGTAACATTAATTAAAAAGGATGATATTAAAGTGATAGAAACAAAACAAATGAAAAAAAAACAGAAAATAAATGAATGAATGTAAAATGAAATGAAATAAAATGAACAAAAAATTAATATATAAGTTGATGTATGAGTATGTAATCTAATGTGCTGCTATATCTATTTAATTAAACTGAATTAAGAGATGGTGATGAAATGATAAGAAATAAATAAAAAAAAAAAAACAAAAAAAAAACCCCAATAAATAAATGAATGTGGAATGGAATGAAATGAAGTAAACTGAAGATATTATATGTTACTGTATCTATTTCTTACATAAAATAAACTGAATAAATGGAAAAAATGCTTGAGGCTCGTTATTTTTAGAAAGGAGTATTTATAATGTATAGGATAATATCTAGATGTGAGCTAGAATATCTAGCTCCATATTCAATCCCCCACTTTTAAAGGTTTTTAGTTTAAATATCCACTCTGTCTCTTTTTTAATAAGGTTCTCTGTTGTATTTCCTCCCCTCCAATTTTTGGGTACCCAATCTATGCCTATAATTATAAATGTGTCTAGTGAAAATAGGGGGCAAGCATTACAGTGCCTTGGGACGCTGTGTTTGAGGTTTTTGTTTCTGATGTTGCCCAGATGTTCTAAAATTCTCTCTTTTAGGGGTCTTGTTGTCATTCCCACGTATTGCAAGCCACAGCCGCACTGGAGTAAATATATAACATTTTTGGTGGAACAATTAATGAAGTGTTTGATGGTATATATTAAGCCTGTTTTATGTCCTGTGAAATGTTCGGTCTTTCTGGGAAGTGGGCCACACATTTTACAGTGGCCACACTTATGAAAACCGTTTGGTTTTGTACCTAGAAATGTATGTAGAGATGTATCTAACTTTGGTTTGGGGAGTATACTGGGCGCAAGCATAGTTTTTAGGGAACCCGTTTTTTTAAAAATAATTTGTGGCTTATTTGGTAGGACCGTCCCCAAAATCTCATCATTTTTTAGTACATGCCAATGTCTATTAAGTATTCTTTTTATCTGGTTAGCGTGGGTATTGTATTTTGTGAAGAAGGAAAAACTATAGTCCTTCTTTGAGTCTGATTTTTTATTTTTGGGGTCAAGAAGGTGTTCCCTATTTATTCCTTGGGCTTGTAGTAAACTACTCCTTAAGGTTCCTATGGGATATTCTTTATCAATGAATTTTTTTGTTATTTCATCTGCTTTTTTCATAAAGTCATCATCTTTCGAGCAGTTTCTCCTAATTCGTGTAAATTGGCCTTTGGGGATATTGTTAAGCCACTGTGGATGGTGGCAGCTGGTGTAATGGATATAGCTATTTCTGTCTGTGGGCTTAGTATAGTTTCTAGATAAAATTTGATTATTTTCTATGAATAATTCCACATCCAAAAATTCGATTTGGGTGGTTTGGATGTTGGAGGTAAATTTGAGATTAAAGTTATTATCGTTTATATATTTTATGAATCCTTGTAATTTGTCCTCCGTCCCTTTCCAGATAATCAGAATGTCATCGATATATCTTTTCCAGAGCACCAGGTTTGCACCATATGGATTGTTGTTCCAAACCGATTTATCATTTCATCACCATCTCTTAATTCAGTTTAATTAAATAGATATAGCAGCACATTAGATTACATACTCATACATCAACTTATATATTAATTTTTTGTTCATTTTATTTCATTTCATTTTACATTCATTCATTTATTTTCTGTTTTGTTCATTTGTTTTGTTTCTATCACTTTAATATCATCCTTTTTAATTAATGTTACTGTATGCCCCTAGTCCCCCATTTGTCCTTGAAATTGTCTCCTCTTCATAGTATTTACGGTTCCCCCTACTGGCAGTAGATATATCCGTATCAACACCGATCGTGATATTCTTCCTGCACGGGCACCTAGAATATAAAAACACAATTACAATCAAAATACAACTGCATGAAGATACAAACACTGCTCTTACACTTACCTTTCATCCTCCGGTCCAACGAATCTTCCGATTGGCAACCAAGCTCCATTGACCGTGGATCAAGCTTCATTGAAGGCAGTGACCCCGGCACACGAATGAATGATTGGAATCCGGAAGCAATTATCTAGCTGACGTCAGACGCCATAACACGGACGGCAAGCAGATGGCGCCAAAACATTTAAAAAGACCTCCATTAGAAAGAAGACAATACTCCTGATGAAGCCTATATGGTGAAACGCGTTGAGTTAACTTTTTAGGACTTTTTACTATATTTTTTATCTGTACCAGTACTTTTAAAACTTTTAAATACTTTTACAGCTGTACCCAATATGGATCAAGCTGGTTGTTAATTGAAAATAAATATTTCTTTTTTAATATATTTTCTATGTGGATAGTGGTTGTTTTGATACACCACACACACATTGATATTTGATCGTTGGACCCATCAAATAGAAAAACATACGGATACAACCGGATCATCACCAGACATTACGGGCATCCAGACACTTGTTTAAGTGTAAGTATATCTCCATTTGTTGCGTATGCAGTGTTATACATAATACACTATTGGATGCTTTTCTGTTTTTTCCTCGGCATACACTCACGTATATGGATCCCAAGACCAGCGCCATGATGTACTGAACAATACCAACACACTGTGAGTGGGAAATCTGCGATACGCAGGGCACAGTACACTTTTTTATACTTCTACACTTTATATAATTTTTTTCTGTTTTATTTTTCATTGAATGGAACACACGAGCGCCCCCTAGTGGACTTTTTGCAAAATACTTGTGTAACAAGGTAATGGAACTTTATAAAGATGGAAAGGGATATAAAACGATATCCAAAGCTTTGAAAATACCAGTCAGTACTTTTGAATCACTTATTAAGAAGTGGAAATTTGAGGATCTCTTGACACTAAGCCAAGGTCAGGTAGACCAAGAAAAATTTCAGCAACAACTGCCTGTCCTGGTATACGTCACTGTCACACAACACCCCAACATGTGTTCAGTAACATCTCTTGAGTACAGTAATACCACCCATGCATGGTTTTGCCTGGCTGTTTGGGAAGTTTTTCAAATTGGCAATTTGACATGTGGTCATCCTTCCCCCTGTGTTAATTGGGACATTGTTAAACCTGGCCAGTTCAATTTACCCCATCAAATCATACATGTCAATTGTTGCTAACAATGTTTTTGTGTGACGTGCCTGGACCATCAATTATCATCAAGGGGTCAAACTGAAAGCAAATAGATACATGAGATTTCATTTTTTTCCATATCTTTTCTTTATTACAAAAACTTTGCTCTCTTCACCACAAAAGCAAAAACAGTGGACAACAGAGTTACATTAGTTATCTTTAGTAGTATGCCTTCCTGGCAGTTAACTCCACTTAGACGTTTTGCACTTGTCAGGATCACAGAGGCTCGGGATTCGCCTTGCAGCTCTGTTTCAATAGAAAACAAAACTCCCACAAGCCAACTAGACCTAATGCTTATGATTTCTATGATTTCACATATTTTTTTTTTACTTTCAGTGGTAAAGCTGAGAGGTGCCATACAGAAAGCTGTTAGATTGGGTGACCAAGAGAAGGAAAGCAGGAGAAGCAGGAGACCTGTGGTAGAGAGACATGTAAGCTGTTACTGTGTGATGTTCGCATGTGTGTGAGACAGTATACTGTTAGCAGGGGCAGTACCTAGAGTATTTAGCACCCGGGCCGGATACTGTATGTGGAACCCCACCCACACACACTCAAAAAAATGAATATATATATGGTACAATGTAATTCCCACCACTATGCAATAAGCCAGACATTGACGGTAGTGCAGCATAACCCCTATTACTATACACCAAGCCAGACATTGACGTGGTAAGCCTCTGTCCCTGAAACAGCCTGCCTGTGCCTCCTCTGCTGCTCAAACAGTCTGCCTGTGCCACCTTTGCGCTGAAACCACCTTTGCTGCAGAAGCAGCCTGTCTGTGTTAACTCTGCCCCTGAAGCAGCCTGCCTCTGCCACTTCTGCCACTGAAACAACCTACCTGTGCCAAGTCTGCCCCTGAAACAGCCTGCCTGTGCCAAGTCCGCCCATAAGCTGTGGGACAACATTAGGTGCCACCAGGCACCCCCCTGATGAGTGACCCCCCATCAACCTTTAGGCATGCTATTGAGCATGTTGATGTATGGTTGGTGGGTGTCAGCATATGGTGTTAACTTTGTCCCAACCACAGAGCTCAAAGGGTTTACAATTCATTATGTGCACAACTGGGAGCTGTATAGGTTTTGTCAGGAGGCTCCGGGTAAACTAACTCTTCTCGGGTCACCACAGAGAAACTCTAGGTCGCGAGAGCACGACTGCCCATCCATAGCCCCAAAAGAGAGGGCTATGAGTAGTTGGACCCTGGATGTACCCAGGTATGATTATATGCCTGCAGGAAGGCCCCGAGATACATAGTAAAACATTTTAAGATATTATTCCCCTATACATGATGTTATGTTCTTCTTTTTGTTAATTTGATATTGATATACGCAATAAAGCTTCAGTTTTATGACATCTAAAAACGTTCACAGGCTTTTTTCATTCCATGACTACCAGGAGGTCATCCAGTTCTGATTTTTTATTTAGAAATTTTGCTTTGCTGCACCCTGCTGTCAAATTTTATTTACAAGAACAGCAAGACACTGCATTCAGAAATGATTAACCCCCTCATGAAAAAGCCTTCACATGTACAGGCTCACAGTGCTTTATCCTTAATGGGTTTAAGGCCAACCTATTGTCCTTAAGGGCTTAAGTGTCAAGGCTCTACTTAGAGCGGTGGCAGGGCCAGGGTGACTTGACTTTTTTGGGGCAGTGGGGCACTCCACTGGTGACAAATACTGAGAATGCAAGAGCTCAGTGTTTTCTCAGGATGACTGCCCAGCAACCAGGGGCGTTTCTAGGTTCTAAAAACATCTGCCGAAGAGCAGAATAATTGTAAAATGTGCACACCAAAATTTTTACCTACCATTTCTTTATATAGGCATGTACTTATTATTTCATAACTTTTGTATCAATGTTTTACATGTAAAAATTATGCTAGGTAAAATAAAAGCAGGCCAAAAGAAAAGCAAATACTTTTACCCAGCTACTTTCCAGCTTAAATAATAATAAATATACCACACATACCAACTTCTTTATTTACAACTCATCAAATTGTGCAAATGTTTTGGGGCGATGCACTTTTAAGCAAGGTGGTGCAGCTGCTCCAGAACATTTGCTCAATTTAGTGAAATGTAAATTCAGCGTATATTGTACTACGCTACCTATAAAAGGTTTTAAAAATACCTCAGTTGTCTAGGTAGTGCTTGAACCCATTTAACCTCTATAGGACATACTGGTACATCCTTAAAACGTGAGCCAAGAAGCCCATTAGGATGTACCGGTACTTCTATCAGTGGCACCTACTGTGTTGAATGAATTATTTGCAATTTTTTTAGCACTCACAATAATTATTATTTGCATGGTTCTATTGTTTCAAATGAAAGCCCTATTTTTCTGAAACAAAATATATAGAATTTTTGTGGGCACATCAAACACAGAAAAGGAGGAATCTTGATTAAACCAACAAGTGGTAAAAATATGTAGAGGACTAAAACTCCCAGTAGTAAAGGGTTTAAGATATCTTGGCGAAATGCAAAATTAGTTTTTTAATCCTGCTTTTTATTTTATTTCCCAACTAAATGATACTGTAAATTACACATATAAATACTGTATATACATCATACAATGTATTGTTATTTTATTATTTACTTTTGTTACACACTGTAACTGTAATTACCTACCTTTGTTTTCCTTTTTCATGCTTATATGACCGTGGAAACTTTTCAATAATACATTGAAAACTATTATAACAAAAGAGTCTCACTTATCTTAATAAAAAATAATAATACTGACATTAACAGAAGCACATTATGGTTGAACAAACTCAGGGAAAATTGCAAAAAAACAACAACAAAAAAACCCACCTCAGGTGGTTCCGGTACAAAATATACAAAATAACTCTGGTCATGAAGAGGTTAAATTATGTAAAAATTGTTTACCACAGTCAATGGCGTATACTGCAATTGTTATAGATCCATCCGACCAAACAAATTATATACTGTCTGCTCTTCTGCATATAACCTGCAGGAATAAAATAAGTTTAAGAATTTAATTTTAAAGATTTGGTTAGTTTAGGTTACAGTTTACTGAGCAAAGGAAAGAACTCCAAGGTGGCAGATCACTTTACGCCCAAAGATATATATATATATACAATGATGCAAGCATGCACATTTATGTGTCATTTCTACAACTAGGAAGTGGCTATTACAAAGTAAAAGCAAGTAGACGCAAGTAGATGTGGGAGGGCCTACAATGTCAGAAACACTCCTGGAAGTTCCAGCTGAGTTTCAAGTGTCTAGTTACAGGAAGTTTAAAGTACAGAGAGAAACAGACAACTCTGAAATAGTGCTTTTAATTTTATTTTTGTTTTAAAAAAAATCATACCCAAACTCTCTGAACAATCCAAGGAACATTTAATAGGTGAGTGCCTTTTCTTATTCACTTGATAGTGACTTCTGTGAAAGTTTTTTCTTTTTCTTTTGGTTTTAGGCCGACTGTACTTTCCTCTTAGACTGCTTCCTGATGTGTGCACGGCAGTAATCACTCGGCTCAGCAAGTGGTGTATTTGGAAGGAAAGCATAATGATTATTAATTGGGTAAAGAAAATGAGAAAAACTAAACATTAGATGATTAAATTGACATTATATAAACCATAACCAGGTCTCAATCATGTTATAATGTAAAATGAAGTTTATACACAAAATAGTTTGTCATAATTAAATGGTAATTATGCCGGTGCACATTCATTCTAAAATTCCGTCTCACCCTACTTATACACATAACACACAAACACCCAGGGCCGGCCCTATAATGGGGCAGACTGGGGCAATTGCCCCAGGCGGCACTTTAGAAGGGGCGGCACTTTGCCGCCCCAAGCGCTTTTTTTTTTTTGAAGCGGAGGAGAGAGAGAGGGGCACCGAGTGGTTTTAGCTTACCCGCTCGGCGCCCCTCTCTCTCTCTCCTCTGCGGCGAGTCTCCCTGTTCGGTCCCGGTGCCGGCTTGTAATGCAGAGCGCCGGAAGTGACGTCAATTTCCGGCGCTCAGCATTACAAGCCGGCACCGTGGCAGAGCAGGGAGACTCGCCGCAGGACTGTTTAAAGGTAAGTACCGGGGGGGGGTCGTAGATTATGCCGTCGGCGAAGTTTAAAATGCCGCCCCCCCCCCCCCCCCCCCCCCCCCCCGGCGTCGGCGGGGGGGGGGGGGGGGGCGGCGTTTTAAACTTCGCCCCAGGCGGCGTTAAGTCTTCGGCCGGCCCTGCAAACACCTACATATCCATGCTATACACACACAATTACACATCCATGCTCACATACACACAAAAATACAAACACATATACATAAATCCCACCACTGCTGCTTTCTCTCCGGCAGCTCGTACACTGTGCGGACAGCGACTGTTTCACCGACTGGTGCGACCCCTGTAGTTACGCCAGTGATACCATGCTGGAGACTGTATTTCTGTATACCATTACATCTGTGAAGAACTGGACAATCTTCTTTTCTACAAGCTAGATATATTAAGTTCCGTTAGGCTTTCTTGGTATTTTTTATCCAGAACAATTCACCAGCCATGAATTTACCAGCCATCCCCTGGACTTCCACCAAAATGTCAATATCCTTCAGGAGATAGGAGTCTCCAGGACTGTACAGAATACTCTAGATAAGGTCTGACCAGAGATCTGATAAGTGGCTACTAATTCATCTACCTACACAACCCTGAACACGGCTGGCTTGTTTAAACAATTTATTGCATTGCCTGTTTACTTAGTCCCTCTCTTCTGTTGTCACTGACAGAGCAGTGCCCCTGATACTATATTTTGTCTTTGAAATTTTAAGTTTGAAGTTTATTGCTTTTTAGCCCATGCAGGTCTAGTCTTAGTACTAGAATAACTACAATACTTATTGTAATAATAACTAAATATTGTAACAATAACTGAGGCAGGTTTCCATGTAATGCAACATTAGGTGACCCTGACAAGATAAGCTCTATGAGAGGTAGGATATGTCTAATAAGGATGCCTGTAGAAAAATGTCTCATGGTCTGTTGGTTTCGGGACCTTTCAGAGGAAACAGGTGATCTCGGTGCTGGCCAGAGCACTGGGAAGCCAGTGCCTTGACCTGGAGTATGGCATGACTTAGGCAAGTCCAATTTTCCTTCCCATAACTTTATTTGTTCAAGAAAAACACTGACACCTTTGTTGGATTGAGAAGGCCACAGCTTTATTAACATGAGATATGAAAATATTAACATGAGTGGATAAATATCAATATATTTTCATAATACCACAACTGGGGGAAAGACCGGCAAACCGGCAAGCACGGCTAAGCACCAGCCCTAAACCAACTGATATTTTTTAACCCCCTAGCCGCAAAACACCAGCTCAGAGGCCCCAATGTACTAATCCAATAAGTACCACCACCTCCTGGCTAGCCGTTGAAGTGACCCCATTAGCAACGAACAATTCTATTAACTAGGCCGGACCCCCCCACACCTTATTTATCCACCCCTTCACCGCCAATACTCGGCTGTGACAAAAACACACGAAGAACCCCCACCAATAAACAGGGCGGGCGGTTGCGTTCAGCAACGAGGTTAACTAGTTAACTGAATGAATATGTTATGTGCTCAATTCATGTACCTTTTATACCTTTTTTTTCAAATCCGGTGACCTCTGCTTCACTTCCCTACCACCTTTAAACAATCCTGCTAATTAAATTGTTAAACCCTTCATGGTCAGGCTCTACTGCCCCAGTCATGCAACCCTTCAACTAATTGTTTCCAGGGCTTCCATTATTTTGAACTGTTTCTATTTTGAAAGCAATCAGGTTCAGTTCTGGTATGAAAACACATCCTAAGTATAGGAAGTTAATATTACTTCTTCCTCTGGTCCTGTTCTGTGGTTGTTAATGCATTTAGTGTTGCACTGCCTACAGTTTTTTTAAGTCCCCAAAGTGAATAACAGTATTGCTGATTTACTATCTTGTCCACATTGTGATCATTTTACCATCTGGCCCATCTGACTCGTGTCACAGAGCAATTGAAGGCAAACCTCTGCAGCTGGCTCAGGTCCTTTCCACCCAGGCTTTCTATGTGATCCAAGCGAGTGAGAGGACCAATTGTCAACGTTTTGTATTGGTCACCTTTATAGTAGGAAAATTACTGTTTTTGATTGCTGGATGGCAGCTTTGGCATTTAAGACAGGCACTAAAATCGGTATGTAGGGCCTAGTGTTCCACCTAGAAGTCGGTTCATTTCATATACTTTGCTGGTGGATCTGGTGTGCCAGCTTGCAGGGGTATGTTGCGCCTCTGAAAAGTTAAGCTTTTTCAGTGCACATTTGTTCTTGTATTTTGGGGGACTTTGCAGGTTGTCTAGTAGGTGAACCTAAACCGTTTAGTGCAAGGGGACTGCTGTTTCATGATCAATCTGTAGTGAGTGATTAAGAGATTAAGATATCTTAATTAGACCAATAGGGTACTGACCTTTATATTGTAAGGGCATTTGCCTCTCATACCTGGGAGTCAGGCCTTAAGTATAGCTGGGGCTTTCATGGATTAGTCTCATTTGTCTCAATTTCAGTTTTCCTGCGTTTCAGTGTTGACTTATAGGTTTAGGTCACTCTGTGTATAATTTCAAGACCTATTTTTTACTGCATTGAAGCAGCAACAGAGACAGCTAGATGGTGTCGTCAGTCAGTAAATTGGGTGATAGGAACTCACACCATTTTTGGTGGGTAAGGTATATAGTTGGATTTGTTTTTCTGGATCTTTAGGTGAGTCCCAGGGCTTTACTTTGTATGCCGGATGGTGAGACTGACCCCAGAAAGATTATGTCAAGTTGCTTGGTTTCCAAGGTATGCAGTGGGACATGGTTTCCTGAGAACTGTCTTGCCACCTCAGTATACACGGGATTCCTCGTGTCTGGTGAGAAACATGAAGACAAATTTTTGCCATTTTGGCAGCTAATTCTCAGACAGTATTTGTGTGGCCCAATAATTATTTAAAGGGGGCATTAGGAATTTGTGGAAGTGATAGGATTCACTGGAGGAAACAGGTTCAGATATTTGGATGTTGGTTGTACAGTCTGATCTGGGGAGGGCCCTAGATGTGTTGGGAAGTCAGTAATTTTTTCAAGAAGTCTTATATTACTGGCATCAACCAGTTTGTAGTGTTATTGTTGACTGTTATGGTGCATGTGTTAACTGTCTTTAGATAGGCTTTTACACCAGGAGTAAAACCATAAGGACTTATGCCCTGGTGATGCAGATCATGCGGTTGGTGTGCATTTAGGTGTCAGTAGTTGCACAAACTAAGTTTATACCACTTATACCCGCTATTGATTGTTTATGTGTGGGGGTTTCGTAACCTTGTTTACCAATACAGTTAATTTTTGGATGCTTATGTAACGTGTTGCCTGTGTAACATTGATTTTATATTTCTGTATGTTATTTGTGTGATGTTGTGGTGAGACAGTAATCAAAAAATGTTGTGTGTGTGTGCTTTTTTTGTATATAGGGAGTTGGGTTGAAGTTACCTCATTCAAGAACGCAATAGGCACATTTATGCTCTGCAATATATCATTATATGCATTGCTAATAAATAGTCTGCTGGACAAGATGACTCCTCCTAGAAGCCTTATTTCATCAATTGATCTAATATGCATGGGACAATGTATCTAATACTCATGGGACATTTCACTAAAGCTATGAGTACTATCATGTTTACTTTTTTAATTTCTATTTAATGAATGTATTATTTAGAAAACATTGCTTGTAAAAATGTGCCATTTTCTCTTGTTTACTTTTATTATAAATGTATGTATGTATGCACTCCATACATAGATGTTTTAGACGTTAATACAAAACAAGGATTTAAGCATGAATAGGATAAATATAAGACTATCATGAAAGACTAGGCCAAGTTGCAGGTTTTGAGGTACAAGAGGGAGTTGGGATGGATTGCTCCAATCAAGGTTTTGTGTTTTTATACTTTATTGTAATATTTTACACCACTGTTTGTCATATGGTTTTTCTAAATGAATATATTTGTCTTTACTTTTCTACTAACCTTTATGTTTATTGTTTTGTTGTTTAGGTAAAACTGGCACTGGCCCATGCAGGTGCCATGGAATTTGTGGAACTGCTTTACCAGATTGATTCTGAACTGGATGATTCAGATGTTCAGTCTCTTAAATTTCTCTGCATTGATCTCTTATCTAGCAAGAAACTGAGTAAGATTGAGTCAGGCAGAGAGCTCTTTGACCAGCTCATGCAAAATGGATTCATTGACAAGAAAAATCACTTTCTTTTGGCTGAGCTTCTGTATATCATTGGGCAGCACTGTCTACTCAAGGTTCTTGACTATAACAAAGTGTTTGTGCAAGAACTTCTGCCTACCCATGGGAAAACAACATTGTATAGGTATGCTTTCAAAACATCTCACTGGACCTAGTGATAATGCTTGAAATGTTACAAGCACTAAGGACAAATTTTATCTTCAGGATCAATTTAATGCTGGGAATGCAAGTCAGTTGCATAACTTCTCACACATTTCTATATTGGCATAAATAGGTGTAATTTTTTTGCACGCCATTGGCAAACAGAATTGTTTGCAAGATGCTCCTATCTTTGCTTAGGCTCATGCATTTCAACCCAATGCGGTGCTTAAAAGCTATGTCTAAAAAAGCAGAAATGAGGGACACTGTATAATCATGAGCAAGGAATGAAACAATGGCATGTTTGCATGTCTCAGTATTGTCCTTACTGTTATAATCATATTTCTATTCTGGTTACTTGTCCTAGCCTAAATCCTTGGATCTTTACTTTAGGCTCAGAGTCTAAATGAGCCCCACTGTGCATAGTCAGATTACATAAGGGCTAGTTTAAAGACCCTTAGTGCCAGGGGCAGGCTGGCACAGAGGGCAGAGAGGCAATTGGCCCCCTTGGACTGGTCCACTAGTGGAGGCAGGAAAGTAACACGGTCACATGTGTACAGTGTTTGTGCACAAACAGCTGTTAAAAAAGGTTCTGAAAAAGGTAAGGAGTAAGAGTGAGCGAGGGGTAAATTTATATATATGTATGTATGTATGTTAGCATGAATGTGTATGTGTAAATATGTTTTAAAGGAAGTGTGTGTTAGGATAAGTGTGTATGTGTAGGCTTTTTAGACAAGCTCCTCGAGTGCCAACGGAATCTTTCTCCATGTGCGCTATCAAATCGTGAAAAGCACAGCAATCTTACCACTGTTGCAGATAGCTTGCTATCCTGTGTCGGATGGTCGGTTCATTGGAGCTGTTGTGCTCTTCTTTCCTTTCCCCCGGGAGCCGAGTGTGTGTTGCCTGCTTCAGTGTGGATGGGAGTGCTCTCCTTCACTCTGCCACTCTCCATCTAAGTAGCTGCGTTGGTGCTGCGGATCATCTAAGCCACCACCTGCATTCACTTACCTGATATGGCTTCAAGGGGTCCAGCGGTGATATCGGCGAAGATGTCTTGCGTGTTGCTGCCGGGCTCCGGCTCCTACGCGGAGGAGTGTTGGGCCTCGTGGTGCATGGTGCGGAGATCAGCCTGTGAGCCAACTCGTGTTTGGGAGACATCATACCTGCCCGCGTGTGTTGGACTGGAGGTGAGGAGCTGTGGTCTTGGTGCGGTTCCCCCCCGGGCGAACAGTGGGATTGGGGGCTCTCCCCCGGTCTTGGCGTATCCTACCTCTATCACATAGCTTTTTGCTACTTATCTTGAAGATTTCTATAAGGCGGATTCATCTAATTCTGATTTAACCTCCCATATTTTTCAAAAGGCTGGTATTCCTAAATTGTCCCCGGATGATAGGGAGCCTCTTAATGCCCCGATAACGCCCTTGGAGATCTCCTCTTCGATCAAATCTCTCCCTAATGGTTAAACCCCCGGGTCCGGATGGCCTAGGTGCCAAGTATTATAAGCTTTTGTCCACGTACATACCGGTACACCTTGCTGGGGTTTATAACCTATTTCTGTCTGGTGAAGTCCCGCCTACTGAGTTCATGGCCTCACGGGTTAGTTCTCTCTAAACCACATAGGGATCATACTCTGTTGTCCTCATACTGTCCCATTTCCTTATTAAATCAGGATCTTAAAATATTTGCTAAAATAATGGCTTTCCGTTTACAACCTATTTTAATGAAAATCACTTCCTCCTCTCAGACGGGGTTTGTGAAGGGTTGTCATTTCACGCAAAATGTTAGAAACCTGATTGCTGCCATTGTGACCTCTAAACTAACGAATAGTAAGAAATCCATTGTTATTAGTTGTGATGTGGATAAGGCCTTTGATAGAATATCTTGGTCCTATCTTGTTCATTTTTCCGTTCCATCACTTTGGTCTTCCGTTTATACATGTATTTAGGGCACTGTGGCGCAGGTCACTGTGAATAATATTAATTCTCATTGGTTCCCCTTGGGGAGAGGCACGCGTCAGGGGTGTCCTCTATCTCTGCTTTTTTTTCAATTTGGCAATTGAGCCCTTTATTTGTATCATTGAGTGCTCTGTGGAGTTTAAGGTAATTCCAGGGGGTACTGCTGATTTGAGTGTTGCCGCTTTTGCGGATGACCTCCTGTTGTTTCTATCTGACCCCCAGGCAGCAATGCGTCCTCTTCTTCAGCTGTTTGACGAGTTCCATAGGGCGTCCGGATTTTTGGTTAACCGTCTTAAAACGGAGGCGGAGGCGCTTCCCATCGTTCAGCAAGCGCGGCAGGGCTGGGGTGGCGATTTTTCATGACAGGGGTAGCCTTGATACTCGGGCTATGTTATCCCAGTTAACCCCCAATAAAAACACAGACACCAAATGTGGGATGAATAAAGGCCACAGCCGATTTATTAACGTCATTGCCACGCAACCTGTAAACATAAAAAAGGTGCTTTAACATGGCAATGACCCAAATACAATAAAACACCCGTAAGCTTGCCAGGACCAACCGGGGCCGAACTGTAAGCATCACCTTATGGGAGGGCATACTATGATGCCCCTCCCCCACCCGAGGTTCCAGCAACCCCCCAGCCAGGAACCTCCCACCGACACTTTAACACCAGTGGCAATAACCACATAACACCCCCCCCCCCCCCCCGGCAACCTGGCAAGCTACCGCCCCCCGGCTGTGACAAAATCCTGAAACAAAACAAAGAAAATTAGTAAACAAGGTCACACAACCACATGAAACATCACAAAATAAAGGGAGGGAGGGTGAGACAAACACACTGGGTAGGCTGGCACAACAAAAAGCCCAGAACCCCCTTTATGCCCCAACCTTATATACCCCCCCTCAATTCCTCCCCCTCCCTGCTGAACTTTCTTTGACTCCCTGACCTAGCCCTGCTCTGCATCCCTGTCAAGGCCCCCTCCGTTCCACTCAGACTACGTGGGCATCATTCCAGTGGACGCATTCCCCTGTTTTGAGGTATTTGGGGCTTTCTATTCCAACCCAACTGTACAATTTTGTCCCTCTGCTGCGTCAAATGGAGTGTTCCTTTAAAACGTGGTCTAAATTCAATCTCTCCTTTATTGGACGGTGTCTTCTTTCCAAAATTGCTCTATCCGATCCAGATGCTCCCCATCATAATAAACTACTGCTGCATTTTTGTGGCAGGATAAAAAAGCCAGAATAGCGATGGTCAAACAGCCGGTCTCTAATGGTGGGGTAAACCTCCCGAATTTGACTGACTATAACTTGGCAGCTAATTATCGCTTTGCCGTTGATTGGATACTAGCTTGTTCTTGGTTTGCGGATTCTAGCTTGGAGCAACAACTGTCGCGTGAGGTTTCCTTGGCCTCCCTCCTGCATCTTCTCAGATCCTCCTGGCCTGAGGGTCTTCCTTCTAATCCTCCGTTGTACCATACTTCAAGGGCATGGGAGCATGTCAGGTTGCGGTTTGGGCTTGAAGTTTCGTTTTTCCAGATTCCTCCCGTTGGTACGTAATCCACAATGCCAGCATGGCAGGGAAGATGTGATTTTCAGGTGTTTAGCCCGAAATAGTGGCCATTTTATTAACGACTTCTTAAATCAGAAAATGGGCAAATTGTTGTCTTTTGTGCAGTTGCGGGATATGTTTTACCCCATCGTTATGCACCCTATACATTACTTGCAGCTGCCTAATTATGTTCACACCATGTGCAGGGTCTTTCTCCTACTAATATTGTTAATCTGCTGGATTGCTGTACCCTTGTGTCTTCCTCTAAGCCGCTCAAGATTTACAACTCTATTAGGCGCCTGATGGCGTGGGATAGGCAGGTAGCTGGTGTGGCATCCTGGTGTAATGAGTTCCCTGTTCTTGATTTGGTACTCCAAGCTTATGTTAAGTACTCCAAAACCCTTGTTTCTCAAGATTACAGCGAAATGTTTCTAAAGATATTTCATAAGGCCTATGTTACCCCTAAGCTCGGCTTCTCCATGGGCCTTGCTGAGCATTTGCTTTGTCCAAAATGCCAAACGTCAGATGCTGACCTTTTTCATGGCCTATAGTCATATAGCTCGATCGTTCCCTTCTGGGATGACTTGCAATCATATATATTTCTAGAACCCTAGGCATCCCTTTTCAAATCACAGCAGAAAACGATTTTTGGCTTGTTACCGCAGGTTACACGGCCTGGTATGATGGGAGCTAAGTCATCACGCACCTTATTATCTCAGTGGATCTCCCTACACCCACCATCAATAGCAATGGCCCTCTCTCGTTCACAATTTATCTTCCACATGGATTGGCTTGAATCCATCCTTCACAAGAAGAGTAGAGCTAAACAGTTCTTTGGCCGTTCGTCGCCTAGATAGGGAGGCTCACCAATTGCATTTAACACCATGGAATGGTACTGCCTGCAGGTTTTGAGGGGTCTTCATCCTATTGTTGGGTTTTAGTTTTCGTGCCTCTGTGTTGGGGGTCCTAGCTAGGTCGGGTGGGTCTTGCCTGGGTTTGCAGATTTTTTTTGTATGATGGCTTCATGTCGTTCTATGATATTACCCTCATTGTCCAGCTTTTGGTCATGTGTAGCCGCTGTATTTATTTTTTGCCTTCCTTGTCTGGTTATGCTTCTCTGACCAATAATGCAATTAAAAAAGTTTGTATGTGTAAGTATGTGTAAGGAGTGTTAGCATAAGTTGGTATGTATAAGCGTGTGTTAGCATGAGTGTGTCTTTTAGTGTGTAAATGCGTTTTAGGGTGAGAGTGTGTGAATGTGTATGTGTTAACAACAGTGTGTAAATGTCTGTGAGAGTGTGTGTAAATATATGTGTCATTGCATATGTTAGTTACTGGGGAGAAAGGGAGTATTGGAAAAACTTTGCTTTACCTGCCTCCCAAGCACTGAAGCTTTAATAAAAAATTTAAAAAATGATCCAGTATTTTAATCTCCCTATTGAAATGGAATTTGGCGTTTACCAAAACCCAGGCCCGGACTGGGACAAAAAATAGGCCCGGGCATTTAAGACTGAGCAGCCCATTTTTATTTATTTATTTATTGTTAAAGCCCACCCTTCATGTACCATCTTTGCATTTCCCCAAATCACTTAAACATTCATGATAGACACAAACACTTACTCACTCATTCACACAAATCATTAACACATATTCATTAATGCAGTCTCACAAATCATTCAAGCAATTCAAAACATCAGGGTTTTAATTAATTCTCATATGCATTCACACAATTCATCCACACATTTATTCATTCATTCTTGTAAGCATTCACACATTCACAGGGGCAGATAAGAAGGGGATGGGGAGAGGGGGTACCCTCTCCCCATCCCCTTCTTACCTGCCCCTTCTATGTTCCCCCTTATCACTATGTACCCCCTTCCCCATTTCTCAATATGTACCCCCTCTCACTATCTATCCCCTCTACCCCTTTCTATCTAACCCATCCCCCCCCCCTTACCCTACTTACCTTACTTACCTTGTTGCCGGGCAGCCCCCACCAGGGCCAGCCTTAGGGGTGCGCGGCCGCACAGGGCTTAAATTAAAACATCGGGGTTTTTTTGTTGTTTTTTTTTTACTTTATTTAACATCCTCCATGTTAAATAAAGTTAAACAAACTTTATTTAACATGAAGGATGTTAAATAAAGTAAACAAAAAAAAAAAAACGCGCACCCCTAAGGCCGGCCCTGGTTGGGGCTGCCCGGCCCCCTAGAGTGGCGGACCCGGTCGCAGTTGCTGCGGGCTTAAGGGGCAGGTGCCCCTTATGCCCTGCATTAATGCGGCCGCATAGGCCCAGTCAGTCCGGTCCAGACTGAGCCTATTTTAAGGTAGGGGCCTGGAGCTGCAGCTCCATCAGCCCCTACGTCAATCCGGCCCTGTGCCCGGGAAAATGCCCTGTGTGCCCGATGGCCAGTCCGGGCCTGCCAAAACCTGTATATTTTAAAGAATGGGAGCCAATGACCTAGGTGAAAATTTATTTTGAGGCATCCCACCAAACATAATAATAATAATAATAATTAAAAATAATATAATAAATCTCGAGTATAAAAGTGATGGGGATGTTGGGACCCTCTTGTTTAAATTAAAACGACCTTTATTTTCAAACCACAGGCGAATGCTGTTTGAGATTTCTGAAAATGTCACCACTGAAGACCTAAAAGACATAATGTTCCTCCTGGAGATTCAGAAAAAGCAAAAAGAAAGCAGGGTAAGCATGAGAGGAACAGAAAGAGAGTTATTAATATAAGCATTTCAATGGCCAGAATAGACACTTTTTTTTATAGGGAGAGTTATGTGTTTAAAGCAAGCACTGTCTGTCATCATGTTAAAAAAATATGGGAAAACGGAATGACTTATCTTTCCCAGGAATGCTGCCCTTGATATTTGTCCCTAACTCTCAATATTGGATATAATCAGAGCTGGCGGAAAAGCTGTGGGTGGCTGGGTGTGGGATCAGGGGCAGAACTGTGGACTGAAGGTTTAACAGTACTTTCCCAGTCCTGAGAATAAAGCAAATCTGGAGACTTCACAAACAGAGTTATATGTATGCAGGAAAAGAAAAATAGTTATGCATTTGTTTATTATATCAGTAATATAGACATATACGTTGCTGTTTATAAGCAAGCCTGATGTTGGCTATGTATAAACCAGTCACTGACAATATAGTTTCAAAATGTTAACATGTACATAAGATCACCTTTGAATCCTTACCTTTATCATGACCAATGTAAACCCCTACCATAAATTGCAAAGCTATACCTCCCAAGTGCATAGATTTTGTAAGGATACTCCCTCTTTAAGACCAAATCCCTCTGGTACTCTTTTCTAGGGGCTCAGGCTATGAGCATATGTTAGTGTTCTTCAATTTGTGTATATAAATAGCAGAAAATGTGTTTACAAATTTAATTATTTGTTTGGATAAAATATATTCTTCTTAATGCCTTACTTGGCTGCATAAACTGATATCTGTAGGTTGCAAAAGCATATAAATCTCATAAATCAATTATTAATGCCAAATCTGTAGCCACACCAGGACGCAGCCAGGACTGCACACTGATGTCGGTGGGCGGTCCCGCTGCCGTCAGCGGAACCACCCACGACATCAGCGGGGCCGCCCACCAACGTCAGTGTGCAGTCCTGGCCGCATCACAAAAAGGGAAGGCTCTATGTAACCGGATCCCAGAAGTTCCCAGGTATGTTCATAGCAGAAATAATGGTTACACTAGATGGAATGAATGGTTATTTGTCGTCAAATTCTACATTTTCATTTAACTGATGTTCTGTTTTAGTTTAAGCAATATCAGTTTTTAAAGTTATATCCCAGACCCAATACATGCTGGATTTATTTTATATAGACTCCTAAAATATTTGAATTGTAATGCATGTATATTGAAAGTTTGACATTGTCATTCTCCATCCCTCCCTTACTGGAATGTACATTCCTTAGCCAGCAGCCCAAATTAAACACCCACTGATACTGCAGATTAGGAGGTTTTCTTCTGCATTCAGGATTCATTGAGATCAAACACCTGTGTGTTTTATGAATAAGTAGTTTTGAGGTGAAAGGTGAAGTAATCTATACCTGCATTTTTTTATGTAACTTTTTTAAGTTACAACTAGCAACTTCTGCCTGATTGTTTTGTCTTGATAAATTATAGTATCCCGGTTTAAATATTTTAGAATCATCTTCGTGGTTAAAATATGTTCAGATCAATGCCATCATAGAATTTGACTGCAGATAAGTACGATTTGGCCCATAATAATCTGCCCGCTTTCCCTGATGTAAAGACTAAATCCTTAATTAGCTCTTGGTCTTAACTTAGATTCAGGGCAGCTATATGCCCATCCCATTCATGTTTAGATTCGCTGACATGAACAATGAGGAAGGAGCATGAAAATAGAAATAACAAGTTTTAATTATTTTTCAGACATTTCTTGATCTGCTGAGCTATTTGGAAAAAAAGGAAATCATCTCTGAAGATAACTTGAAAGTTCTTGAGGGTGTCTTCAAAAAGGTTTCTCCTGACGTTTTGAAAATAATTGATAACTACAAGAATGAGAAAGGTATAGTGTGCATTTTTCTAATGTGCATAATTGTTATGGTTTTCATCCCATTTTATTCAAATTAATTAAATGATGACTTTTAACAAATTCTAAAATATGACAAATTAAACTGATGCCCTTATATCTCATTTTACTCTCCTTTGTACACACATTTATTCAATAAGGGATACATCACTGGTGCCATTGGTCCAATAACCAATCTAAAAACATCATGATGCTTCAGCAAGTAGTCCTAATATGAGTGTCTTATGTTTTCAGTAGGAATTTGCCTCAGAAAGCTAGCTTACATATTGACAATGTGGAGAAGCTCTGAACAGAGTTTAAATTTGAATTGCAATGGAGTTTAGGTAGCATGTAGATTGAATTTACAGTGGTGTTAGATATCAGGTTTAATTTATAACATGTCACATTGGCTATTCAAACTCTGAGGATTAAACTCTGAAGATTATTAGATGGTCTGGTTTGTGCCATTGGTTTAGACTACATGTCACTGTTGTCAGTGGCTCAGGTATACACCTGCCATCGGTGATGCTCTTTCTGTAGCGTGCAGTCTGCTGGTTCTGGGTGCTGACAACATGCCTGGAATCTGCAACTCTTGATTGCAAAAAGCCCTGTTTGCAGAGAGTCATGGTTATCTGGGTGTTCCTGATACAGCAGTTTTAGTAAAAGTGATATTTCAGGCCCAATTTCTTAATACATGCTGTTTCATTTTACTCCAAATGTTTGAATTGTAATGCTGGTATACTAACAGATTTTATTTTTTTACATTTTATTTCAGCAGTGCAACAAAGCCAAGGAATACCTGAACCAAACATAAATAGAATAGAACCAGAAGATTTAAAAACACCATTGTCCATTCAGGTACAATGTAGGGATGGCTTTACCAGGGATATATAGTAGGGATATAGTACCTAAAACAAAAACAGTTATAAATTAAATTAATTAAAATGGGAAACACCTTTTGAGGATGGGGGGGGGGATCATCTTTTTTTCACATTTATGTTTTGTGTTCCCAAAACAGGCTTTGTCCCACCTGGAAAAGCAGTGGCCAAATGATGGTAAGCATTTATATTGATTTAATCTGGAACTGGTTTCAAGTTTAGTACTTGTTTAAGGTACCACATCTATAGAGATTTGGCAGGTGTTCCAATAAGTCTCTGCTCTGCAGTGTATACATATTTCTTTATTTGGCATTTACCCAAATGGGTGATTCTTCTTGTAGGGTATGAAGGTAAGTGTCCATCAAGGATGAAAATTCCGATAATATGAAATAAACCAAGTGTTGAATGTGAAACATTAATATTGTAATATCTGCAATACAGTTGTTATATATAATCCAGTTGTTCTTAAATGTTGAATAGAATTCCTCTGCTACTATACTCTATTGCTTTAAGTGTTATTAGGTGTTCGAAGCAAGTTGTGAAAATTATATTTACAATTATAGATTTTTTACACAAATATGACAGGGCTTTGTGCAAACTGCACCCAGTTGACAAAGCAAAACGTGTTAAGTAGACTTTCTGTTCTGTCAGGTGGTCAGGTGCTCTCTTTTTTTGTATTATTTATTTTCCCTTTTTGTTATAATTTTTTTATTTTAATAGTAACATACGGTAAAAAAAGAGACATGTGTCCTTCAAGTTCAGCCTGTTAATTGCTGTTGATAAAAAAAAAAAAAAAAAATCCTGTTTGTAGCTCGAATTTTGCAACAAACTAGGAAACCAAAATTCCTTCTTGACTCCAGAATGGCAGTCAGATCTCGCCTTGGATCAAGAAGCTATTTCCCCATAATTTAAAAACTATATCCCTGAATATTATGTTTTTGCAAGTATTCATCCAGTTCCTGTTTAAATGTCTGTACAGACTCTGATAAAAATACCTCTGCAGGCAGATAATTCCACACCCTTATTGTTCTTCCTGTAAAAAACCCTTTCCTTTGCCTTAGACTAAATCACTTTTTTTCCAGTCTAAATGCGTGACCATGTGTCCTATGCATAGCCTGTTTATGAATAGATTTCCAGACAATGGTTTGTATTGGCCCCAAATATTTTTGTAGAATGAGGCTCCATTTTTTTAAACTAAACAGATATAAATTAGTTAACCTTTCTTCATAACTAAAGTGTTCCATTCCTTTTATTAATTTTGTAGCCCGCCTCTGCACCCTTTCCAGTGCTATAATATCCTTTTTTAGAATAGGTGCCCAAAATTGCACAGCATATTCAAGGTGTGGCCTTACCATTGATTTATAAAGAGGCAAAATTATATTTTTATCCCACACATTGATGCCCCTTATTAGACATGGCAATACCTTACTGGCCATAGCAACTGCCAACTGACATTGCACGTTTTTGCCTAGTTTGTATAACTATTCCCAAATCCTTCTCATTTGTTGTTATCCCTAATTCACTACCGTTTAGGGTGTAAATTGCTTGTGTATAATCTGCCATTTGTGTGCCCAGTCCCCCAGTCTATCTAAATCCCTCTGCAGCAAAGTAATATCCTGCTCGCACTGTATTACTTTACAGAGTTTAGTGTCATCTGCAAACACAGAAACATGACTTTCAATGGCCATTTCAAGATCATTTATAAATATGTTATGGTCCCAGAACAGAACCCTGAGGGACACCACTTACCACTTTTGTCCAGCTTGGAAATTTACCATTTATGACAACTCTCTGTACTCTATTAATAAGCCAATGTTCTACCCAGGAACAAGAATTGGCATGTAGACCAATTTCTTTCAGTTTGAATACTAACCTATTGTGTGGAACTGTATCAAGCGCCTTGGCAAAATCTAAGTGGAATACATCCACTGCATCACTGCATCTGCACTTCTGCTTAATTCTTCATAGGATGCAATTACGTTAGTAGTGTGACCTATGTTTCATAAAACCATGCTGATTTTAGCTAATAACACTTTTCTTCCCAATGAATTCCGAATATTATCCCCTAATAACCCTTCAAATACTTTCTCAACTCACAGAAATTAAGCCCACATGTCTATAATTTCCAGGCAAAGAGTTTGAACCCTTTTTGAATATAAGAACCACATCTGCCTTCCTCCTATCCTCTGGTACAATTCCTGAAAGAAAATAATCATGGGAGATTAAAAACAGAGATTCACTTATTTCCACACTTAGCTCCTTGAGTACTCGTGGGTGAATATCGTCAGGCCCCAGAGCTTTGTTGACATTAACTTTCTTTAGTTGCTTCAGCTCCTTGTCCTGAGTCATCCAATCACAATTTGTCTGCAAATGCCACAAGGTTATAACAATTAACATTATTTATTGTACCTGGTAGCATTCAGTGGCTGATGTTAAGTGACCACAAAAACTACATTCTTACAGCTTTGCAGTGCCCCTGGACAACTCTCGTATTCTTCAAGCTCAGACTCAAACCTGTAGCCAGTACAAAGTTTGGAGATGGTACAGACCAGCCAAATTGTTACAAACATATAAGATAATAGATAAGTGAATAGGGGCGATATGGAGAAATAACGGCTTTTACAATAACCTGTAAATGTTGTTAAATTAAACCTCCTGGTAATTGTATGCTACTGTTTTATTTACTGGAAAGTTACTGCATGTATACCATGTCTAATTAAAATATATATTTTTCACTTCAGACACTAGGACAGAGAGCGTGAGAGAGCATATCCAGCTTGTACGTGGAGAAGCTGAAAGAGAAGGTAATCAACTTTTTTGTCTTTTTGAAAAATATGAGACTTTTACTTGTTATATTCTAATAACCCTGGGAATCAAAACTTGTAAACAGTTTTACACTTATATTTCACTCACTACTTTTCAATGCACATTGGAGTCCATTTGCATTGAACTTCAGTATAATGAATTAGAGTTCTATTTACATAATTAAAAGGTTAGCACGTTTTCAAGACTATCTTGGTCTCTTCTTCAGACATATTATACCTGACTAATATACAGGCATATGTACAAAATGCCTGAAGAAGAGACCTAGATAGTCTCAAAAGCTGCAATCTGTTACATGTCAGTAAGCCAAATAATATATCATCTTTATTAAATTTACTTTGTCTCTTTCTATGGCTAACACGGTACAAATAGAGAGAACATATGCATCCATTACATTACTTTCATCACATCAGCATTTGTTCTCGCTGTTTGGTTGCTTCTATTAAACAAGGGCATCTGCCATGCCAACAAACTCACATCTCAATTTAAGACTGAAAATACCAGGACACCAAATTGTTGAACACAATGTTATGTGTTTGGGACCAAAATATTAAATGCTTTGTAAATTTGGGGCATTAGAAATTAACTAATACCCAGGGATTTCAGTGGAAATAATTTCTTGCCACTAATTGGCTCCTTCAAGCAGTCAATCAGTGATGGCAAAATGGGACCATTTATGAGCTACAGCTTCCCCTAAAGGTAGGTAATTTCATTAATTGTTTTTACATGTTTAATGAATTCATGTTTAAGTACAACCTTTTTTAATACGCATTTTTTAGACAGTAATGAGATTATCTCTTAGGAGCAATTTTAGTGAAAATGAAAAAGGTATTCTTAATAAGGCCACTTAACCAACCTTAGTGCTGTATAATCCATTAGGCACACACTTATTGCCCCAATGGATGTATAATCCAGCTGCTACTGTAGACTTCCACTGAGTAGGCTACTATAGCCATAAGACAGGAGTTTAGCACGGTCACAAACATGATCCCCAGTTAGGGTGACCACATTTTGCAATTTTTCCAGGACACATTAATTTCACATGTTGCAGACCAACATATACACAGGCATGTGAAAATAACGTGTGTCCTTGTAAAATGGCTGAATAATGGCAGAATGTGGTCACTTTGTCGACAGTACAAGTGCAGCCGTTCTCATTGCAGTGGAGGAATGAAGCCACCTACTTGACAAGTATGGGGGTTTGTGGGTGTGTGTGTCTGCGAGCACAAGTTTGTGCATGCAAATACCTAGGGCCTCTAGAGGCTCTTCATCTAGCACTAAAACTAATTTATTTCTAGCTGAGAGTGCTGTTCCCACATTCCTGCTTTATCTTAAGACTTAACACTAATTACACTAAGTGTACTTACTTAACCCTTGCTTATATTCATTTTATAGAAAAACACCATTTAGACTCTACAATTTTTGATTTTGCAGATGACAACATTGGAAACCTTGAAAATAAAATACAAATGCTCAGACTCAACCAACATGCTAGACCAGGAACAAGTGCTGAGGTTAGTCTAAATCTGTCATATGGTTCCACCATCAAATGGTTCCTGGTGCTGTGAACCATCATTAATTCCTAAAGGTGTGAAAGCCTTGTGTTTACACAATATGCAAGCCTGCAATTGCAAGGAGTCAATGTGGTTGATCGGTGAGAGCCATTAACAAAAACGTATCCATTGTTATTTTTCACAGGACAATCTTTATGCAATGAATAGCACGCACAGAGGTTATTGCTTGATCATAAGCAATTTAAACTTCATGCACAGCAGTTCAAGACAAGGGACAGAAAAAGATGAAGGTACATTTTTAATATAATTTGCTCAGGCATGTCCCTTACTCCAATAATAGTTTTACCCAAGGTTGTACAAACAATTCAAAATACAATTCTGTAAGTTAGATAAAACTAACGAGATCAAACCTTTTAAAAAAACTCAGTTTGGGCATATAATGGTTATTATGGCCCCAGTGTTCTGTGTGTCAGAATTCTGCTACGAACCGTGCCATTACCGCTGAAAATGTAGCACCTAAATTTCATCCCCACTCTTAAGGGTCAGCGTTTATCTTCCTGCACTGTGCTATCAGACTCCCATGTCACATGGAATATGGACCTGATTTATTATAAATATTCACAGGGGGGATTTAGGGCTGGCTAAAGGGAGGGGAGCACAAATAGTTTAGATATGCATATAATTTGCTTTCATTTATTATGTTTGTAATTAAGTCTATGTCTTACATTTCTTTAGATAGGAAGTAGTCTTATTAAAAATTAAATATATATTTACACTTTTTTCTGCATTTTTTAGAGGAGCTGAGGAATGTATTTCAATGGCTTGGATTAGAAGTAGAGACACACAATGAGCAATCAGCAGAAAATATCCATAAATGTATGAAGGATTTTGCCTCTAGAGACCATAGTGAGAGAGACTGCTTTGTATGCTGCATCATGACACATGGTGAATCTGGAATGATTCTGGGAAACGACAATGTGACTATACCAATTAATGATATAATCACTTATTTCATCCCTAATAATTGCCCAACCCTATGTGGAAAACCTAAACTGTTTTTTATACAAGCATGTCAAGGAAAAAAAAGCCAGGATTCATACCCTATACAAGATGATGCCTGTGTATCTCCAAGGAAATATGTTATAAAAATTCCCACAGATGCAGATTTACTAATAGGGATGTCAACAGTAGATGGATATTACTCTTACCGTCATGTGAAATATGGAACGTGGTACATTCAAGCAGTATGCAAGAACTTGGCAGAAATGGTTCCGAGGTTAGTAGTCTAGTACTCTAGTAAAACCCCCATTAATTTAATTAAGTAAACATGGTGCTAAATACTTGTTAGGTATATCACCTATGTGACAATTCCAGGCATATCAAGTAGTAGGATGACTACTCTGAGTGTGTGGAGATAGTTGCCAGCAACTTGTCTGTCAGATGTGTGGACATCTACTAAAGATATAGTTAAGGGGAAAACCTGTAATGTTGTAAAATATCCTACAAGATGTCCTGATGTGGTTATTACATCAATTGTGAGTAATGCTATACATTTGTATATACACAGAGTGATTATTTTTAAATGAGGTTTCAAGTCTTACCTCCATTCCTGATTGAATGGACACAATATGCTGCCTATTCTTTTTTACATTCAATTAAATACAACAGATTCACAGTATAACAAAAAGGGTTTTCTTTCCTTAATAAGCAAATATATTCTTCCACTTCAAATTTCAGTGTTAGGAAGAAACAAAGCTGTGTATACCCCACATCCTGGCTATTTGGATTCATTATTATATATGTGGATCACCTTGTAAAGACCACAACTACGTTTGCTGCCTCATTTTACATCTTTACCCTCTGAATTTAAAAGTGTTTTCTTAATTCTACTTTTGACCAATAACTGTTATCTCTCATATTTTTAGGGGTGAAGATATTTTGTCCATTCTCACAAAAGTCAATAATGATGTCAGCCTCAAGGAAGATCAAGAAGGAAATAGAAAGCAAATGCCCCAGCCTACCTATACCCTACGAAAGAAGCTTATATTCCCTGCCCCTTCTACACCTTATACGCCTAAAAAACCCTGATTTCTACTATATAAATGAACTGGTGCTCATTGTGGATATATTGATTGAGGATGCTACCCACTGGTGTAACTATAGGGGTCGCAACTGCGATCAGACCCGTGCCTCTAGTGGCCTGGTGCAACCCCTGTCTCCCCATGCCTTTCCAAATCTGTGCGTTCCAGGTCGGAAGGGCCCTTTCTAAACTTTTTTGAAAGGGCAAGGGGAGATAGGAACATATTGGGGTCACATAACGCCACATGACCCCACAGTGAAACCGAGGCTGCTCGCACACAGTGCGCGAGCAGCCAGAGGAAAAACTGCAGGAGCAGTGAAAGGTAAGCTGGGGCTGGAGGTGGGATATACCATATTTGTTCATTTATAAGATGACCCTGATTATAAGACTACCCCCCAGAATTTGAATATTAATTTAGGAAAAAAAGAAAAAGCTTGAATATAAGACTACCCTATAAGAAAAATGTTTCACAAGTAAATATTTACATGATTTTTTATGATAAAAATGCCTTATATGCCACTCTGCCCCAGTTATGCACAGCTTGCCCCCCAGATATGCCTTATACCCCCTATATGCCACTCTGCCCCAGATATGCCTTTTAACCCCATATATGCCACTCTGCCTCCCTGATATGCCTTTTAACCTCCTATATGCCACTCTGCCCCAGATATGCCTTTTAACCCCCTATATGCCGCTCTGCCTCTCTGATATGCCTTTTAACCCCCTATATGCCACTCTGCCTCTGGAAAACCTTTATAGCCCCCATGCCACTCTTACTTACCCCCCACATGCCCCGACTTACCGATGCATCCCTAGACTTGTCCCTCGTGCTTCAGATTCCCTGGTGGAGTCGGTGGAGGTCTGTGTGTGGAGGTCTCCGCTGCTGTTGGCTGGTACTTCCGCCGGGGCTTCTATGACTGAGCACCGGAAGGTCATGTGACGCCGGTGCTCAGTCATAGAAGTGCCAGAGGAAGTGCCGGCAGAAGTGGATGTTGTCTGTGCACATCCCGCAGCCAGTGTACATTTGGGGGTTGCGCACAGACAACCTCCGGTGCTGCCGGCACCTCCGCCGGGGCTTCAATGACGGAGCGCTTATAATCGAGCAAATATGGTATATATATATATACATATATATATAATATATGTACATGTGTGTGAGCATGGATATGTACGTCTGTGTGTGTTCGATCATGGACTTGTAATTGTGTATTTTATTTGATTAATTATCTAACTATCCCACATATTTAGGCACAAACCAAACTTCTTACAAATCATATTTTCCCACCTCAGGCATTAAAGCCATTTTTTTATTTTCTGTTTTTTTCTGATCTGGACACATTTTATCCTCAACCACATAACGGCCAAAATAGTATTGGTTTAAAAACGGATTTTGCTCAAAACATTTTATAAAACACACCTCTACCTACTGCTCATGTGTCCCTCTTCACAAATTATTACTTACAAATGTAAGATAATCTTCACATTTTTATGATATTGGAGCTACAAATAAACAAAGTATGTGTCTGTGCCAATCGCTCCACATTTGAAGTCTCCCTTACCTTCAGCTGATTCAGCTTGTCAGTCCCAAAGCTCAGATTCTCATGGAGATTACACTGGCATGTGTCTCGGTCAGACATGGAAAGGTGTAACCCAAAAGGTCGAAGATGGCAAAACAGAATACGAGATATTCCCAAGGTTCCCTGATTTCTGATCAAGTTTTTCATGGGGTCCTTCACTTTATGCAATGTGATTATTGAAAATTGATTTATGAATGTGGTTAATAACTCAACCCTGTCACAAGTTTACAACCTCAAAACAATGACATACATGACCGAGTTAAGTGTGACGGGGTTGTGGTTTTTTTTTGCTCAAAATGGCTACTGCTCCTCATGAGGTGTAAGAAAGGAAGACTACATGGCAGCAATGAATTGTTTGTGTGACGGGGTTGAGTCCAGACCGAGTGACATAACTTTATAGCCTGTTTTTTTATAAAATATCCTGCATTTTTTTTTTTTAAACATTTTTCACAAGAAAGAAACCAAATAAATACTTACATTGTTGTCAAAAATTATGGACGCTTTGCACATTTTATTAAATAATTGTAAAAATTCAGTGAAGTGCCTGGGACATGACAAAATGCTTGGTGTAAGATAGAAATACATACTTTTATGAGAATAATTGTTTTAATGCCATTATTATTTTTATTCATTATAACGTACATACCAAGGTATACATAGATACCAAGTGGTGAACCATCACTTTAAAAAAGCTGAGGGACTGAAATATTACAGAATCTCAGGAATTACCCAGCAATGTTGGCCAGTGGGTGGAGTGAAAAGCATTGTCCCCCCTTCTTTGTACTAAAAGCTGTGCAACCCATTTAAAAGAATAATCACACTTAAAACCAGGGGGTAGGATTAAGCCAGAAGAGAGTTGTGTCATGGTTACCATGGGAATAAAGAGTTTGCAGGAAAAGTGTTTGGTCAACTGTATCAAAGGCTGCAGACAGGTCCATGGGATTCAGGAGAAAAAAAATAACACTTTGCATCTACAGTGGAGAGGGCCATTTGACTATACTTGGCACTATGACCAAAGGTAGTTGTGAAGTGCCAGCCCTCAATTATATCTGAAGAACGTTAGGAATGCATGAAAAGGGTGACTATATTATTTCTGGGTTGCTCTGCAATAATCTTACATTGTCTTTTTCTATTTTCTTAGGAAAAAAACAATGTATAGAGGAAACTCTAAAATGCTAGCAAATATCTTCCAGAGCATCAACCAGTATTCAATATATATCTACAGCCTTGATCTGAAAGCATGAGAGTTTATTAAATAAATAGTGGGTATATTTCCCACATCACACACTTGAGTAGCTTTAGTTACAGTTACATCTGAGGTTTCAATTCTTATTACTACAAAATTAGCCACAAACCACACGTAGCCTCCGGCCATACTGTACAGCAGTACTGTTTATCCTCTTATCCTTAAAGAAACCTAGGTATCTAATGCTATGTCACTTAATTTAAAATTGATGCCAACAGGGGCGTAACTAGACGCCTCAGGGCCCGGGTGCGAGAATCTGTTAAGGGCCCCCCCACCCCCTCACCCCCCCCCAAAAAAACATGATTTTTACCCAACAATTTTTTTTCAACAAATTCAACAAATTCAATTTACATATTGAATCATATCTGTAAAAAAATCAAAGAAAAAGGGGCGCATGTACAAAGGGCATAATCCAGGGGTGTCCAAGTTTTTTCTGCAGTGGGCCACTTCATCAGAATTGTATACGTGCGCGGGCCGCACTCATTTTTCACTGTGACAAAAAAATGGCCTTTAATAAAATATGCAGATTAAAATAAAGTAAAATGACACAAAACCTTTACTCTTCCTCTCACTGATTTCTGGGCCTTGAAAGTTTTGCGACTACAAATTCAGGATTCCCTAGATTTATTCTAGGGATGAACTAAAATGAAAATTCTGGACCAAAACATTCAGGGTTCACTTAGCCAAAACCGAAAATGACCCCCACCTTTAAAAATAATAATAAAAACTCACATGTTTAATAAAAGTAGGTAACACACAATTGGACAAAATTAGCAATATGACTTGGCATGATAGGAGTGTGATTGCTAAAAGCAATCACACTCCTATCATACCCAGGCAACCAGTAAATGCTGGTACCTAGGCATGATGGGACTGTGCTCGCTGTGATTGCTGTTAGCAATCACACTCCTATCATGCCAAGTCAGCCAGTACATGCTGGTACAGGGTGGCTGTAAGTGATGTGCAGACCCCATACTGCTGGCAGCATCACTACACAAGGGGGGCAGCTAGCTAGGTTTCAGCATGTACTGGTTGACTTGGCATGATAGGAGTGTGATTGCTAACAGCAATCACAGTCCCATCATGCCTAGGTTCCAGCACTTACACATCCATCCAGTAAATGCTGGAACCTAGGCATGATGGGACTGTGAGTGCTGTTAGCAATCACACTCCTATCATGCCAAGTCAGCCAGTACATGCTGGTACAGGGTGGCTGTAAGTGCAGACCCCATACTGCTGGCAGCATCACTACACAAGGGGGGCAGCTGGCCAGGTTTCAGCATGTACTGGCTGACTTGGCATGATAGGAGTGTGATTGCTAACAGCAATCACAGTCCCATCATGCCTAGGTTCCAGCACTTACACATCCATGCTATCACACACACATCACACACACACACACTCATAATCATTCATTCACAGATTCATTCCCTCAATCACACACACTCATTCAAACACCCTCCCCACCCCCTTACCTGCACTGCAGCTCCTCGATGCCGCTCACAGACTTCAGCAGGGGGCACGGCCTCCCTCTTCCTTCTCTGCTAAAGCACAGAGGAAGTAGGATGTCACGTGAACTCCGCTTCCTCTGTGCAGTCCAGAAGACCCTCCCACAAGTAAGTAGCAGGGCTTGAGGTGCGGCTCGCGTAAGATCGGTTTCCCTGGCTGCCGATCTTACGCGGGCCGCACCTCGAGGTCTCGCGGGCCGCATTTGGCCCGCGGGCCGCATGTTGGACGCCCCTGCCTTATTTAAAAAAAAAAAAAAACGGAAAAAAGATTTCGGGCGGCCCCTTGGCTTGGGCCCCCCTGCCGCCGGGGCCCGGTCGCAGTCGCGACCCCGGTAGTTCCGCCACTGGATGCCAACAACTTTCACTAGATGCAACTGTTCCCGACCAAATACCACACAAACACACTATTGGGCCATAGATGATGCTAAAATCAAGGTCACTCAGGAGGAGAGGAAATTATGTTAAAATATACATGAGGGCCAGGGTCCCTCATTGGGCCATAGACATGTAGATGATGCTACAATCAAGGTCACTCAGGAGGAGAGGAAATTATGTAAGACTCCAAGGCAGAGTTAGGAGTATGGTGAGAAGAGCTTGTCTGTGCTTCTGCCTAATAACACTGGAGAAAGCTGAAGAGAACGGCGTATTGCTAAATTATTTACCTTGTTGCCTGATCTCGGGAGTTATCTGGTGAAAGAGAACTGGGATAAAGGAAAGGTTAACTAATTTAAATCTGTTTAGTTTAGAAAAACGTCGCCTCAGAGGGGATATGATAACATTATATAAATATATTCGGGGCCAATACAAACCATTGTGTGGAAATCTGTTCATAAACAGGACTATGCATAGGACACGTGGTCATGCGTCAAGCAGAGGAAAGGGTTTTTTACAGTAAGGACAATAAGGATGTGGAATTCTCTGCCTGCAGATGTAGTTTTATCGGAGTCTGTACAGACGTTTAAACTGCAACTGGATGGATACCTGGAAACATAATATTCAGGGATATAATCTTTAATTATGGGGAAACAGCTTATTGATCCAAGGAGAAATCTGACTGGGGTCAAGACGGAATTTTTTCCCTGGTTAGTGCAAAATTGGAAAGAGCGAAACCGGGTTTTTTTGTCTTCTTTTGGATCAACAGCAACAAATTAACAGATATAGGAAAGGCTGAACTTGATGGACGCATGTCTTTTTTCAGCCTATGTAACTATGAAAGAAGTTCACCAGTTGATTGAAGGAATTGCATGCTCCGTTTGCAGTAGATAGGCTGCTAACAGAGTTACTTGGGGTAAGTGGAGAAGTCCTCCCTGTTTGTCACGGCTGTTACCTGGTGGGAGATAGTTTCTGCAATTTCCAGGGACACCAAGTCAGCAGAGGGAAACCAAAAAAGGATTGTGTGACCTGTTCACTCCAGTTAGAGAGAAGGGAACATTAATAGAGACACACGGTATTATAGGAGGCTCCCTAGTTGTGTGTTATGGGCTGCTATCCGGCGGAAGAAAGCTGAGACATATCACAGAGGGACTTAACCCGTGAAGAAAGCTGGGTATTGTTGGAAAGAACAGTCTACCCCATAGCATATGGTGTTTTGTATGCGGTTTGCAACTGGATCAATGTTAGCTAAAGACAGCTGCAGACAGATGTGATATTGGAAAGAGCCAGAATTTATTTATTATTATTGCAGTGATATCTTTCATGGGCAACTTGGAGTTCACAAAAGTACTTTGTCTCTACATTTTTGCTCATACATACTTTTTGACTTATACAAGGAGTTAAAGCAGGTTGTTTTGTATTCACTTTTAGCAAGTCTCACATTACTGATACTCCCTTTGTGATACTTGTTCTGGATGCTATGTTTTGGTTACATGCAACTCTATGGTTCATTGATACTGCACTTATTTCCTGTTTGGTTGTTTCCTGTATCATTTTTAAACATGGCTTATATACACTAAGAGCTTGCACTGTCATACTACTATTACTTATACTACATGAAACAATACTTGTTATAGTTGTTTTGGATGCTTTCCAATAAAGCCTTTCTTCAATTGTTGAACTGCTCCAAATTATGTGAATATAAATGTACGTGCACGGAGAGAGAAATAAGACACACGACACACTCTGGGTCAGGTCCAAAATCACTCTGCTTTATTTTGTTTATATTATAGATTATATAGTGTCCGGAAATAGGGACGTCAGGTTACGTAAAGCTTATTAATTGGTTAATCCTGAAACTATGCGGAAATAGGCAGAAAGGCAGAAAACAGTTAGATACTTTCCTGCAACTAGATATAGTCAGGATGGCGCTTGCGGTTAGTAAAACATAGATAATTGAATACACTGCTACTTGCGTCTCCCACGTATCTGCGTGAGGTGTAACCCTTTATTGGTCGAGGCCAGCTTATATTCATTAAAGCAATAAGCGTTTCTTGCTGATATATAGTGGTTCCATAACATAGTAAGGCACACTTAATCTTAAACAGGGCCTCGCAGTCAGACTCCTCACATTAAGTGAGGCAACAGTGAGATCCAGTGAGAGCATTAGTGTATTTTATCAACGTCCCTCTCACCTTCAGAGTCCGATGTGCTGCTGTAATCCATGATGAAAGTCCCATCCCAGCAACATCTGCACAGCTCTGTATGTTCCGAGCCACCTTCCAGACAGATGACTCCGGAAGGTCTCCTTGCTCTGACTTCCGCTTTGATGATTCAACTGCATCATCTCCAGGGCTCCCAGAAAACTCTACTTTGGATTCCTCCGCGTTGTCTCCCAGGACCTCCACTTCAGCCCTCAGAAGGGGTGCCAAACAGCATTCACTGTCAGACCTCCCCTCTTAGGCATTGGACCAACGGGATACTCTACATCCGCTTCCATCAGAGCAATCGTATGCGCAGGGTTAATGGATAGTAGGGATTGGACGGTCTCCTCTACAACAGCTGTAGTTAACGCTTGTTCCGGACTTGATGGTGAGATCTCACTGCTGGACTTTCCACCTCGGTCGTCAGGATTGCTCTCAAGGTCTCCCACAGGAATGCGACTCTCATGGCTGGTAGAAGGACCTGCACAGGGATTTAAAAACACAATGGGATCCGCAGGACCCACCACTGGGGAGGGATCCATTGGACCCGAAACAGCCTGTTCCTTCTTCTGACTGCTTGGCATTACTGATCTCACTGTATCCAGCACAGCAGGATCATCCAGTGGCGGCATCACCATTACAGGCTCCTTCAGGTCGGCTGTAGAGAAGGACTTACTTGGACCTGCATCTAGTTTGCCAGGCCGTTCAGCAGTCATATCTGCCCAGGACCGCTGGGGCTTGCTGGGACAGGCCTTATATACATGGTCTGGCTTGCCACATCCGTTGCATAACTTGGACTTATCACAGCTAGCGGTGAGGTGGCCCCATTCTCCACAGTTCCTGCATAGGGGCCTAGGGTCAGCTGTGCAGGTTGCCTGAGTGTGCCCATAGCCCCCGTACCTCCTGCACAGGAATGGCATCCCTGGGTAGAAACAGTATACTCTGTTGCTACCGATGGAGAAACTCTTGGGGGGATGCACTATTCCACCGACCCCTTCCATGTGCTCTTTTAACTGCACAAGCAACCTCCTCTTACCGTTCCAAATAACCATCTCATCTTGTGCCTTCTGTGGGCTAGATACTTTATTGCAATAGAGATATAACGAGGCTATAATAGCTTCGTCAGACACGTATGGGTTATACATATGAACAGTAAGAGGGATTTCCTCACCTCCATTCAGCAACGTGGAGTCCATCCAATCGAGGGTCATCTTTCTTTCCTCTGAGGCTCTTGTAGATGTTATGACAGGCACCGATGTTCAGTCATGTTACTACATATGTTCCTTTCACTTGGTCTTTAGGCAGTAGATGTCCTTAAGATCCAGTCCAAGTGTTTTAATTAGCACCTCCTCTACAACATACTTTGTTCCTTTTTCTTCCTTCTCTCTCTCTCAGGAACTTCAATCTTGATTGAATTCCTTAGTCTTCCGTCCTTAACAGACACATAATTGATAGTTGCAGGCTTTTTTCTTTCACCAGAGCAATAAATTACTCTGGCTTAAACAACTGTTTAAACACAATCAGGGCCCAAACACACCACAATGCAAGGGCAAGGGCAAGGGCAAGGGCTGCAAGTAGACTAAACAGGGACCCAAGCCAAACAATGCAAAGGCCCAGACTGAACGGCAGAGCAGGTATATAAAGTGCAGAGCTAAACTCAGGTAACAAGGCTCAGCTGTCCCAAGTAATTGGATAGGGGTGCTCCTGAGAGGGAAGGGTGGCCACTAGTGGCTGCAGGTAGACAATAGTTCAAATAGTTATTGCATAGTCCAGGCTGGCAGGGTGGACTAGAGGACTGCATTGCGCAGGTGGTCTTGCTGGTGTAGCGGGTGGGAGCGGGCGGTCAGACACTGTACCAGCGGGTCCTGGTAATCCCGAGCAGTCCCGCAAGGCTGCCTTCCCGCTGCTCCCTCACAGCATCTCGTCTCTTGCTCCGCCCAGCAATACAGCGTAGTCACGTGATGTGACGTCACTTCCCGTGTCCAATCCCACCCGCTCCCGCCACATATGTGGTCAATCCCGGGCGCTCCCGCCGCATATGTGGTCAATCACGCCTACCTCCTTACCTGAACTGCAGATTTCCCACGCAGTCCCAAAAGGCTGCCTTCGTGTTACTCCCTCACAGCATCTCTTTTCTTGCTCCGCCCAGGAACACAGCGGAGTCACGTGATGTGACGTCACTTCCCGGGACTCTGCTGTGTTCCTGGGCGGAACAAGAGGAGAGACGCGGTGAGGGAGTAACACGAAGGCAGCCTTTTGGGACTGCGTGGGAAATCTGCAGTTCAGGTAAGGAGGTAGGGGTGATTGACCACATATGTGGTGGGAGCGACCCGGGATTGAACACATATGTGGCGGGAGCGGGCGGGATTGGACACACATGTTGCAGGAGTGGAACACACATTGCGGGAGCGGGTGGGATTGGACAAAAAATCAGCGGGAGCAGGCGGGATTAAAAAAGCAGTCCCGGGCACTCTAGGGTGGACCCTGACAGCCAACTGAGGAGTAGGCACTATGAAGCCTTCTATGTCATCTTCTATGTGGCATGACCGTAGCCTATAAATTTAGGCTCCTGTAGTTCTCCGATTCACCACCAGAGGACGCTTTGAAGCATTTGGAGGTCTTTCTCTCCTCCGGGGTGGCTGGAGCGGTAGCTGGCTTATAGAGGGGGTCTCCCTCTCCTTTGTGGAAGCTGCTGGCTGGTGCATAGGGGTCTCCCTCTCCTCTGTGGAAGCTGCTGCAGGCAGCGGATAGGTCAGGTAGTTGACACATATTTTTCTTTATTTATATATATATATATATATATATATATATATACACACAAACACTCACTGGCCACTTTATTATGTACACCTGTTCAATTGCTTATTAACACAAAAACACAAATAGCTAATCAGCCAGTCACATGGCAGCAACTCAATGCATTTAGGCATGTAGATGTGGTCAAGACAACTTGCTGAAGTTCAAACCAAGCATCAGAATCGGGAAGAAAGGGGATTTAGGGGAGTTTGAACATGGCATGGTTGTTGATGCCAGACGGGCTGGTCTGAGTATATCAGGAACTGCTGACCTACTGGGATTTTCACGCACAACCATCTCTAGGGTTTACAGAGAATGGTCCGAAAAAGAGACAATGTGTGGACGAAAATGCCTTGTTGAATAGGCAGACTATTTCGAGATGACAGGCAACAGTATAACCACTCGTTACAATCAAGGTATGCAGAATACCATCTCTGAACGCACAAAACTTCGAACCTTGAAGCAGTTGGGCTACAGCAGAAGAAGACCATACCGGATGCCACTCAGGCGCACCAAAATTGGATAATGGAAGACTGGAAGAATGTTACCTGGTCTGATGAATCTCTATTCCAGCTGCGACATTCAGATGGCAGGGCTAAACTTTGACGTGTCAGAGGGGAGATTCAGTAGCTAAAGGGGATTAAAGGTTGGGTTGTCTACATGTACCTGTTTATCAATGTTAATTTATGTTAATAAGGTTCTGTGGCTATATCAGTCTATGTTTTACAACAATAAACTGTTCATTCCTGCTGTACTCAATTCAAGGTAGTTGTGTCTACTTATTGGGTACACATAGCAGGGTTCCAAGGTGCACATGCTGGCTGGTGCTGGAAGTTATTCCGGGGACAACAGGAGGATACATGTGGGCGATCTCTGAGAGTTACTACAGCTCTCTTGGTGAAGCCGTTACATTGGCAGCAGCGGCGGGAACCTCCTTGCAAACGTCCCAACGGTGTACCAGCGGGTATACCAGCAGCAAGCTAAAGATGGTTCCAGCACTACAGGACGTGTTGGTGAGCAGCAGAGTCGCGAGTTACATAAATGCCTGGATGGAGGCTCTCAGAGTGGACCAGGGTGTCCGGGGAATAGCCCTCCCATCCTCCAAGGAATGGTATGTGCTACAACTAGATTGGCGAATGCAGTACCTGGGAGAACAGCCCCAAGAGGACTTGGTGGCTGAGTTGGAGTAGTTGCTTCCACTTAAAATGACTGTGGATTGTGGATACTGGGCCTGTATTGGCAGGCTGTGCAGTGGTGTCCAGAGCTGAAGCATGACTACATGCTAGAAGGCGACGACTTTGGCGGCCCGGGATTGATAATGGAAAGCCTACAGGAGGACCGAGAATTTGGGAGCCCATCGAAATATCGGTGTGAGGAGATCCGGGAGTTCAGGGAAGGGATTCTTGCAGATGTGCCCTCTTACCTGCCCGACTTGTGGGCAGATTTCGATTGTTTGGTTTACCAAGAATGGATCCTGGAGCAGGCCTACCGAGAACTCTTTGACCGTGCTCAGAAGTGTGCCCCAGTGGATTCTGTGATTATTGTGGCCCCACCAGAAGCACAAACATCCGAGCAGAGCGCAACTGGCCTCTGCCCACTCCCTTCCCTCGCCCCAGACACTTTGCCCTATTCCCCACAATATGGCCCAGAAACTGACCAAGACCTCCCCTGCATGTCCCAGCCAGATCCCCCAGCTGAACTGCTGGCATTGAGGCAGAGCACTGCTGGCCTCTGCCCACCCCTTCCCCTTGTTCTCAAGCCTGACCACAGCAACGAAGGAAGGTCTGGTCAGGCAGCCCCAGAGTTAGTGGTGCCCCTGGATTTTACAAATACAGCTGAAGCGCTGTCCTCAGGGCAGAGTGCCGCAGGCCTCTGCCCGCTCCCCTCTGTGACCCCAGCTCCATTGGCTTTAACCCCGCAATGTTGCGCAGAGGCGGTAATTTCTATGGATCCTGTAACCCCAGCAGAAGTGTTGGCAATGGGAGAGAGGCAGATCGACATCTCTCCCCAGCAGATGGAGTATACAGGAGGGGATGCATGTGGCTTCCCTCCCCTCACAGCAGATCATACAAACATTTGTACCATGCAGGTGGATTGGACTACGGTCGCCACCTGCAGTGCCCAGAGGTGCCGGGCAGTCAGCCCAGAACCCCATATGGAAGGGACCCCAGCCTCTCTGTCTTCTCCCCAGTGGCTGAGAGGACTCCAGGGAGAAGGCACATTTGGCCCTTCTTCCCAGCGGCAGTTAGGTTATTTGGGAGAAGCAGAGTGTGGCTGGGTGAGTACTGCTCTTTTGTTAAATTGTTTTGGGGAGTACCAATTTGTGGCTGGCAGTGGTGGTCCAGATATACAGACTAACTTCGTGGGCCAAACCGTTTGGGGTCTCATCAGACGTCAGTCTCCCCCAGAAAAAGGAGATATGTGATGGAGTGTGTGACGGAACTGTCCATCACACCTCCCCCAGGTTAGCCCCCCCATATTAAGAATTTTTACAAAAGATCATTGCATTTGTTAGATCTTTGTTAGATCAGGTTTGATCAACTGTTTTTTTCGTTAGATCTACTCTAAAATAGGCAATATTAACAATATTTTTCAGGGGGGGGCTAACCCGTAGCCAGCCCCCTCTCAACAAAAATTTCAACAAAAAGTTACTGATTATGATAGCTCTGCGTTAGATCAGGTTTGATCAGACATTTTTGTTAGATCTAGTCTAATTACTGAGATATTGCATATTTAATGGGGGGGGGGCTGGCCCCCCCTCAACTGAAATTTGGATTTTTTTTTATGGATTTTGGTAGATATTCGTTAGATCCGGTTAAATCAACTGTTTTTTCCGTTAGATCTATCACGCAGGAGGCGGTATTCACAATCCTATTTTGTGTGCTGTGGGTGGGTATACATATGGGCTGGCCCCCCCTCAACTGAAATTTTGAATTTTTTTAATGGATTTTGGTAGATATTCGTTAGATCCGGTTAGATCAACTGTTTTTTTCATTAGATCTATCACGCAGGAGGCGGTATTCACAATCCTATTTTGTGTGCGGGGGATGGGTATACATACGAGTTGGCCCCCCCAACTGAAATTTGGATTTTTTTTATGGATTTTGGTAGATATTCGTTAGATTCGGTTAGATCAACTGTTTTTTTCGTTAGATCTATCACGCAGGAGGCGGTATTCACAATCCTATTTTGTGTGCGGGGGATGGGTATACATACGAGTTGGCCCCCCCTCAACTGAAATTTTGATATTTTTTTTATGGATTTTGGTAGATATTCGTTAGATCTGGTTAGATCAACTTTTTTTTCGTTAGATCTATCACGCAGGAGGCGGTATTCACAATCCTATTTTGTGTGCTGTGGGTGGGTATACATATGGGCTGGCCCCCCCTCAACTGAAATGTTGAATTTTTTTTATGGATTTTGGTAGATATTCGTTAGATCCGGTTAGATCAACTGTTTTTTTCGTTAGATCTATCACGCAGGAGGCGGTATTCACAATCCTATTTTGTGTGTGGGGGATGGGTATACATACGAGTTGGCCCCCCCTCAACTGAAATTTGGATTTTTTTTAATGGATTTTGGTAGATATTTGTTAGATCCGGTTAGATCAACTGTTTTTTTCGTTAGATCTATCACGCAGAAGGCGGTATTCACAATCCTATTTTGTGTGCTGTGGGTGGGTATACATATGGGCTGGCCCCCCCTCAACTGAAATTTTGAATTTTTTTTTATGGATTTTGGTAGATATTCGTTAGATCCGGTTAGATCAACTGTTTTTTTCGTTAGATCTATCTCGCAGGAGGCGGTAAAGACTTAAAGTGGGGGGGTGCGGCCTATATTCTGGCAAATACGAGATTATATATATATATATATATATATATATATAATTTTTTTTTTTTTTTTTTTTTACAGTATTATTTGAAAGCAGCTGAGGGACTAGGAAAGGTAAACTAAACATAGGTGGGAGTGTGTAAAGGGATTTTTTTGAAAGAATGAAGGCAAGGGGAAAGATGGATAAGACAAGGAAGGGCATTCCAGAGCATGGGGCAGGCCCTGAGAAATTCTCTAAATGTTTGCATGTGATGTTTACACAGATATTTAACTTCATGACTGCATGCAATATACAGAGACTGAATTCCTCATGATCAAGGCACTAGATACATTTGTGGGTCATGTTAAAAGTGTAAGAGGCCACAGTTTTATTTATGGTAAGTACTGTGACACGTAAAACTTTATTTAAACTTTAAAACATACATTTGTTGAAACTTGTGTAACCTCCAATCTTAATGTATAAACCGCCAGATTTAACCCCTTTTAAAACCAAGGAGGTTACAACCACCGACCGTGCGACAACTAAGTACATAACATCAATACCTCATCACAGGTAACTCACACTAACATGTTGCCGCGTACACCAACCACGAGCCGTAAAACCGCACTAGCCCGTGGTGTAAACACGAAAGCCCCCCCTTTCCCATGGGACCCTGCCCATGGAAAAAAGGCCCACCAGAACTTCCAATACCCACGGATTCCATACCTCGGATGAAAACCGCGACAATTTTACCACGTACCATGAATAAACCAACCATAAACAACCTGACGGGAACCTCAGTTCCCCGCCACGGCCAGCGCATCCGACCCAACTTGAATGTGCTGGCTCCTCCACAAAGAAACAGCCTTTTCCACACCACACCGAACATCCAACAACCATATGTCCGAACCAATGTCGGTCAAGTGAACACCATCCTTGCGGAACAGAGCCACATTGTCACCCTCCAGGTCAGAATGAGGCACCACAATACCCCCAAACCTGGACACAAATCTAGACACCGCCTTGTTAACCTTCACCCTGGCCCTGTTAACCCCCTGCAAGGACCTGGCACCGCGCCAAAAAAGCCGAGGAGTTATATGGGACAACACCATCACCATTCCCGGAAAACGTGTCCACAACCGCACCAAATCACATTTAATGTTCCGCATTAAAACCCTCAATGGAACTCCACAAAGGTCGTTACCACCTCCGTGCAACAGTAAAACATGCGGAGGAGAATCGGACTGAACCCTAGCATAAAAATCGGCAATAATCTCCCCCCAAGTCTTGCCCCTAAAACCGAACCATCTAACCTGAGCGCCGTCAACTGAAAGGCCCAATTGAGTACCCCGTTCCCGAACGGCCGCCCTCCTTTCCGCCCAGTAGACAAATGAATGGCCAAAAATCCACACCTGGCAGCAGGCACGATCTGCAAAAAACAAACAAACCAAAACTGGTGAAAACAACACACAGCAGAAAGGAGGGGGCAAAAAACAACAACATCAGACGAGCTGAGGCCGCACATAAGAAATATCGCTACGAACTGATAGCGCGATAAAAAGGAACCATCAGCGTGCACAAAAAATGGCCCCTGAACACTGAACATAAGGACGATCCGGACAACTGAAACAAGGAGACTGTAAAACCCTTACCCAGCTGATCCGTTTTGGACCGCCGAATAAACAACCTCACCACGTCAACACCAACCAACACGTCCTGAAAGCGCACACCACCACCGACCCCTCGCGATGGACTAACGAACTCGCTGATGCGTAAGGCCCCAAAGAAGGCCACCACGAAAGCAGCACGAAACAAGACTTCCTCATACGGGTCCCTGCAAAGCGCGCCCAAACCATCGCAAAGCCCGCCCAGGATCTGAAAAGTAACCGGCCGGCGAGAGTCCCTCGTCCGGAAACCCTTGCGGAAACCTTTTAAAGCCTGTTGAACAACAAAGACCTTACAAAAATCAGCCTCCCCCGTCATTTTACAACGAAACGAGAGAGCAGAGACTAACTGGTACACCTTGGAAACCGACACCCCTATCTCAAACGAGTTGCCCAAATACCTCAGTAACACCAGCACCTTGTCTTCAGCAGAGGAAGGGTTTCCGCAGGACCCCATGAAAGCATCCCAGGACGTCCAAGCCTTCTGATAGGCCGTCCAAGTAGAGGGAGCCAGCGACCGACGTATCAGGTTCAAGGTGCGACGTCCCCCATTGTCCAAAGCCAAGACAGGCAAAGCAAGCCCACCTGAAGGGCCGTAGGTGCCAGCTGCCGAAACTGCGACCATTGCTGTCGAGACAAAGCATCAGCGATAGAATTCTCAACACAGGGTATATGGACTGCCGTCAAAAACATGTTAAGTTGCAAACAGCGAAAAACAAGATGCCGTAACAATTTCACGACTGGGGGCGAAGAGGCAGACACGTTATTAATGGCCATCACCACACCCAAATTGTCACAATGCAAACGCACTCGCTTATTCTGAAACAACACGACCACCGGAAAAAGTTTGAGGAACACTGTTATGGAACCACTATATATCAGCAAGAAACGCTTATTGCTTTAATGAATATAAGCTGGCCTCGACCAATAAAGGGTTACACCTCACGCAGATACGTGAGAGACGCAAGCAGCAGTGTATTCAGTTATCTATATTTTACTAACCGCAGGCGCCATCCTGGCTATATCTAGTTTCAGGATTAACCAATTAATAAGCTTTATGCAACCTAACGTCCCTCTTTCCGGGGACTATATAATCTATAATGTAAACAAAATAAAGCAGAGTGATTTTGGACCTGACCCAGAGTGTGTCGTGTGTCTTATTTCTCTCTCCGTGCACGTACATTTATATTCACATAATTTGGAGCAGTTCAACAATTGAAGAAAGGCTTTATTGGAAAGCATCCAAAACAGTTGGCGCCCAACGTGGGGCTCGAGGAAGTCCCTCCCGGGGAGAGTTCACGCCGTGAGCTGACGATTGGACCCTGGGACTGCAGCCCAGTTGCAAGGTAAGATCGTTTCTTATCTACCTTGTGTGTCACTCGTTACTCACGTGTGTATTCGGAGGAGGGAACTCAGGTGGTTGACGCACCCTCGAGAGGCAATAAAAGAACCCCATGTAAATATACTGTCGTAGTCACTTGTTGAACTGTGGTGCCTCCCTTTTCTGGCAAGCACACGGTAGTGGGAAGGAATCGGTAAAGTGTTGCAAGTCTACACCGGATCAACCCAGTTGCTCTGATCCCCAGACGGTGCCGTAAGACTAACACTATTTTGGACAGCCCAGTCGCCTGTCCCAAGCACACTGTAGTAGGAAGGAATCGGTAAAGTGTTTCAAGTCTACACCTGATCAACCCAGTTTCTCTGATCCCAGACGGTGCCGTAAGACTAACACTATTTTGGACAGCCCAATCGCCTGTCCCCAGTGCATAATATTACTACAGTGTGTGTGCCTCGCTCGTATTAGAAGGTTTCGGACGGTTGCGGACAAGGTTACGATACCGTTGCGGAATGGGGAACGATAACAGCGTTCCAAGTGGGTTCTGTACGCCCTCCCAATTAGTTGCTGACAGACGAGGGAAAAGATACATTAAGCAATTATCTAAGTTGGAAAAACGATATAAAGTACCCAGAGAAGGAACCTTATCAATTTGCACCTGGCAAAACCTCCTAAATGAAAAAGCAGGAAAATTAGACGACGACGGATTGAAAGATACTGTTAAAATCTGGCTAGATTGTAGCAAAGAATTTAAATCGTTAGATGGTGAAAAAATGTATGATGAAAAGCACTCAAGATATCTGTGTAAAATTCCAATGTCTCATACGCCACCGCTCTATAATGGCGCCGAGTCGTCGGACAAGGGGTGGAGCTGCCCAGCCTGTAATGCAATGACGTCAAGAAGCCGTCGCTCTTGTCTGTACTGTGAGGCCCCCCGCCCCCTGTCTATTCCGGCTACTGTGTCGTGTCTGACACAGACACCAGCGCCATCTTGTGACGCACTACACCAACTGTCTTCAGTGGAAAATCCCCACCAATTGCCTGCCCCGTCTTCTATGTTATATCCGGTACAGGCATCGGCGCCATCTTTGTTAGCTGACAACGGCCAAAATTCTGGCCTACCTCCGGCTCCGTTGTCTTCTATATCTATTCCCACAGTGTTATTGTATCCAGTAGTTAATCCGGATGGCACATTTATATTACCTACCCAGACTACAGCACCCAGACATATGGTCCCAATTATGATAATGGCAAGCGGTGAGGAAACAAAGAAGGAAAATATATCTACTGGTGCTGTTATGCTTCCGGCCCAACACCAGTGTAAGGCACCTACCTTAAGTAGCTCCCGGCCGTCCTCTTCTCCTCCCCGGCAGAAACGCCGGCACGGCAGACTGGAGCTGGAAGCAGCCGCTCGCGCACGCGGCCGCTTCATGAATATTCATGAAGCGGACCGCCGGCTGGATTCCGCTGCGTCGCTATGGCGACGCAGGACGCGATCACGTCCCGGACGTCGGGGAACGCCCCCCCGGGCTATTTAAACCTCGAGCACAGTATCCTCAGTGCTCAGTTATACTGGTTCTGTCCGTGTTACGTGAGCTTCCCCCGTATCCTGTATTCATATATATCTTGTTCCTGTTCTCCCGGTATCCGACCCTGGTCTGCTAAACGGCTTCCTGTATTTCTCTGGTTTCCTGATCCTGGCTCTCCCTGCTACTACGTGTACCCCTGGCATCCTGACCTTGGCTCTCCAACCCGACTACGTGTACCTCTGGCATCCTGACCTTGGCTATTCGACCCGACTACGTGTACCTCTGGCGTCCCGACCCTGGTCTTCTAAACGGTTGCCCTCTGACCACTCGTGCTTACAGCTACACCACCAAGTGCCCTGTTATCCTCTCCAGGCCCCTTGCGTGTGTTCTGTTCTTGAGCAAGTGTGTTCCAGTCCTGCATATCGGATTCCTTCTGGTAAGACAAACCTTACAACCAGGCTGAGGAAGGCCAACTACTCCAGGAAGGCAAAACACTAGAAAAAACCTCAAGCAGTACTATTTCCACCCGCTCCTCCCGTAGTTACACCCCCGGGACCTACACCCAGCACTACTGCCCCGATAATGATGATGGGCCCGGGCGACAGTGCAGAAAGGGAGGAAATATACGACCGAGGGCGCAACAGCTGCCCCGACTCAATCCTATGCCGATGAAGGGGAAAAAGTTGCCTGAACCAAAACCACCAGCTAAACCCCAAGGAGGGTCTAGACCCAAACACCCACCTGTTCTCGTTTCCACAGAAATAGATACATATACTGACCAATCCGACGAAGAAGACGCAGGTCTGATCCAGGTCAACTCGCACGATCTTCCCCAGGCCCTCGCCGCCGTTCACGGCACTCTAACCCTAAGCAGCCTTCGAGTACGTCTGCCCCTCAACCACCTCCATCTATGGAAAATACTAATCCTAACAACCCTTTCTCTCCACAATTTGCCGAGATAATGTCCGGGGCTATAGTGCAAGCCACCCGACTCGCCACAGAAAGTTCTCCACGGGATGGTCTCTCTTCTACAGAACCGCGCTCCAAGTATGTAGCATTTAATCCACAACAATTGTTAAAGATCTCCCCGAGCCCGATACACACCCAACGCCATTCTATCGCAAAATCTCACAAGCCTGGACCACCTATGGATGTACTTGGTCTGACCTTGTTAGTATTGTCCAAGCCAAATCAGGAGATTATGCAGGCCTCATTCTCGACCAGATACGAGACCCATCTTTCCCACCTTGTGATCCCAGATCTACTGAGTCGGGTCAACTGTTCATCAAACAATTAGAAATCTGGGCAAAGGACAGATTGTCCGAACAAATGGTATTTTTACAAGATATAACCCAAGAAAAAGGAGAGTCAGTGGAAAAGTTTGCCCATAGAATCAAGCAGCATTTTCGTGATCTAGGATTCTCCTTCCAAGAAATGGCACATTTCCGTATGTTGGGTCGTGCTTTTGTAGACGGCCTACGTTCTGATCTCAACAAAGTACTTTCCATTTGCCGCCCGGAATGGAGGTCAATGGAACTCGAAGTCCTTATACAGGTTGCTAAAGAATTGGAGGCAGGAAACAGCAAGAAAAAGTCCGCCATTGTGGCGGTAATGACCGGAGCCGACGCCACTAATGAAGCCACGGACGGACAGCGACAACCTCGTAAATGCTATGGATGCGGAAAAGTCGCTCATCTTAAAAGAGTATGCCGTAGTCGCCATCTGTGGACCGCTTATCAAGCCCAGAACCAAAACCAGAACCAGAACACTCCTCCTCCACTTCCTCCTCCTCAGCCATAGGAAATAGGCGAGCAAATGGAGGAGGGGGACTCTATTTGTATGGCCGTCTCCGCCCCTCCTTCCGGCCCTTCTCCTAAGATCACTCTTGATATAGCCGGAAAACTTTGCTCATTTCTTGTTGACACTGGCGCTGCTCGTAGCGTGCTTTGTGAGACGGATGTACACCCATCCTGGTTATCAGAGATTACAACTCCCCTGTAGTGGGTTAGAAGGCGTGGTTCAACACAACCCACTCACACGCCCCTTACCCGTCACAAGCTCTTCAATACATCTGCCTTCATCTACTCTAGCTCAATTTGTGGTCAGTGCCACTTGCCCTTTCAATCTTCTAGGAGCGGATTTTCTCAGCAAAATCCAAGCTAATATCTCTTTTACTGACAATGGAACTGTCATTCTCAATACTGCTCTCGCCCCTGAAAAAACCTGTATGCTTATGGCAGTAATATATGATCCACCTCAAGATGAGCCCCCAGACTTTCTAAACAAATTGCTTGACAATCTTCCAGCTATTTTGTGGGCCTCTGGGCCTATGGACATTGGACGTCTCAACGTCCCACCGGTACAAGTTGTGTTTAAGGATTCTAACGTTCTTCCATACAAGGCCCAATATCCTTTTTCAGTGGCCCAACTAGATACAATATCTATTCAAGTAGCTGCACTCCTAGAATCCGGTGCAATAATACCTACTACTTCTCCTTGCAATACTCCGCTGTATCCAGTCAAAAAGAAGCAGATCAAAGGCCAACCTCCAGTGTACAGGATGGTACAAGATTTACGCGCTGTCAACGAAGCCACGGTTCTGGATACCCCTATTGTGCCAAATCCACATACTTTTCTATCCAGCATTCCATCCTGGTTCACAGTAATTGATCTTGCTAATGCCTTTTTCTCCATTCCATTACACTCTTCGTGTCAATATCTTTTTGCATTCACACATGCTGGTCGGCAATACACCTGGACGGTGATGCCACAAGAAGCTCAAAACAGCCCGTCCAGTTTCAGCAAAGCTATGTCTTCTGTGCTTTTTTCATGGCAAGACGCTCACCCGGAAATTGAGCTCCTGCAATACGTGGATGACCTACTTCTTTGTGCTCCAGACCCATCCATGTGTCAAGAAACTACCCTGGACCTACTCTATTTTCTAGCTACAGCTGGCTGTAAGGTCTCCAAATCGAAACTACAGTTATGCCTTCAAAAAGTGATTTTCCTGGGACATTGTATTACCAAAGGCCGTAAACACCTTACAATGGCACGGAAAAAGGCCATCCTGGAGTTGGCTCCGCCAGAAACTCCATATCAGCTACAGACCTTTCTGGGTCTCATTTTATACTGTCGTCCCTGGATTCCTGACGCTTCTGTTCTAATGCAACCACTATATGACTGTATACCTCGGGAGCTACCAGCAATTTTTTATTTAACACCAGAGGCACTGGACTCATTCGACGCTCTACAACAAATGATTGCCTCATCTCCAGCTTTAGGAATTCCGAACTATTCTCTTCCGTTCCGTCTCTATGTTATAGAACGGCAAGGCCATGCCACAGGCGTTTTTACTCAGATGCACGGTGGTCGACATCGTCCCCTCGGATTCTACTCCAAACGATTGGACCCAGTTGCTCGCGTGACACCCTCCTGTGTAAGGGCTATTCACGCTGCCAGTTGTCTTCTGGACGTCACTTCAGATATTGTTCTCGCACATCCTTTGACAATTCTAGCTCCACATGACATCTCAGCTATTTTACAACAGACCCAACCCAGACATCTCACTGCTCAGTGTCATCTTCGTCTCCAAAGGAGTCTGTTGTTGCCCGACAATGTTACTATTCAACGATGCAATGTTCTCAATCCGGCTGCCCTCCTTCCACTTCCAAGGGGTGGGGTATACTGATATTCCATCTACGGATTTTATTGATCTAGCCACAGAAGAAGATTTTCAGGAACAGCTATTGTGGCATACACAGTCATCAAATGTCGATTATTCAGATGTACCACCGGAGAACGATCCACATGATTGTCTGACCATGATGCAAGCGGAAGTCGGTTCGCCTCCGAACATACAGGATACCCCACTCTCAAACCCAGAATGGACCCTATTTGTGGACGGCTCCAGATATGCCGATGACAAGGGTCGCTTCCATACGGGAATGGCGGTTACGACTGACACCACTGTACTCTGTGCAAAAGCTCTACGACCGGATCAGTCAGCTCAGGAGGCTGAACTAGCTGCCCTCACCGAGGCCTGCATTATGGCTAAAGATTCTACCGCAAATATCTATACGGATTCCAGGTACGCCTTCGGAGTTGTACATGATTTTGGAGTCATCTGGAAGGCAAGAGATTATATCACTGCAGCAGGGACTCCAATCAAGAACGGGAAAGCAGTTGAAGCTTTGATGACTGCGGCCCTACTCCCGAAACAAGTTGCAGTGATCAAAGTTAAGGCACACTCACGGGCTGACACTATGGAAGCAAAAGGAAACGCCTTAGCAGATAGTGCAGCCAAGCAAGCAGCCCTCAATGAAGACTCAGCGGTCCCTTTAATGACGGTGACCAAGGAAGCACCAATGGAATTAGACTGGGATATTTTAATTCAATTACAACAACAAGCTTCAACCAAGGAACAAAATCAATGGATACAAGAAGGAGCATCCAAGGATGAGCGGGGAGCCTGGGCCAGAGGCCAATATCTTTGTTTACCCCAGACTTTATATCCTTTAGTCGCATCACTAGCTCATGGACCGACGTATCAGTCTAAAACCATTATGAAGGAGATTATCGACAAAATCTGGATCGCACCAGGAATCACCCCGATGCTAGCATGAACCACCGAATCATGTTTAATCATGTTTAATCAGAACCTACACCATCCAAATGTTTACCGAATGCTCAATACCCTTTCCAACGGATTCAAATTGACCACATTCAAATGCCGATGTGTCAGACATTTCAATATGTACTGGTAGTGGTCGATGTGTTTTCCGGATGGCCAGAGGCCTATCCAGTACGAAACCAAACTGCACCCACTACCGCCAAGAAACTTATTCAAGAATTTATTTGTTGCTTCGGGGTCCCTGAGGTCATAGAAAGCGACCAGGGACCTGCATTCACTGCAAATATCACCCAAGAAGTGTGGAAGATTATAGGTTCACATCTTGCTTTTCACACTCCCTACAGACCCCAGAGTAGCGGGAAAGTGGAAAGACTAAATGGCATTATCAAGTCAAAAATGTTGAAAATGACACAAGAGACTGGTCTAAATTGGGTACAGTGCCTACCCATCATACTTTTTGCTATTAGACATACGCCAAAGGCGTCATATAAACTGACTCCACATGAAATATTTTTTGGAAGTAGTCCCAGGCTAGGACAGTACTTCCCACAGCAGTTGCAAATGAATTATGAAACACTTGCAAAATATGTTATTGCTTTGACTACTCAGTGATCTAATATATATGCCCAAGTTTTCTCTTCTATTCCAGATCCCAATACCTCGAAGGTACCCATTCCCTATTGCCTGGGGAGTGGGTGGTTGTGAAGAAACACGTCCGATCCACTCTGGAACCGCAATTCGAGAGCCCTTATCAAGTGCTACTAACAATTTCTATCTCAGTAAAAGTTGAAGGGAAACCCACCTGGATACACGCATCGCATTGCAAGAGAGTCAAAGGATACGACCCTCCAATCAATGACTCCTAGAATGCATATCCTGTGCATCCCACTATTATTATTATTCATTTTCCAACATACATGGGGAAAACCAACACAAGCTACCAGTCACCAGGGGGGTTGGGTAGCCATTACAAGAGACGCACGACAGGCAGGTCCTCCCATTTTTTGGTACAACTCCAGTAGCCATATACTTATTCCAATTTTGTCACATTATAGATTGTGTTTCTAAACGCTACACCAATGTATATACCGGTGTGATGACACAAGAAGGGGATACCACCGACAATTTTGACCCCGGGTATTGTGATGTTCAAATAGGAGAATGTGTTGGGTACATATGCTATGTTGGAGGGCAATGGGGGGGCAACTGTAGGTATTGGGGCTCTGTTATAACTAATTCAGGTACCAAATGAGGATATAAGCCCCCTGAAGCCCTAACCCTCAAAGATCAATATGGTAAATCATTGCTCTCACGAATGACTCTCATATCCACCGGAACTGGTGATAACCAACGATACACCCTTACTATAGAGAATCCCCGGCCAATTGATGCTCGAAAATATATTTTCGGGATTTACAAATATGGTTTTATGAGCGGCAAGGCCCCCTTCTATCTTAAAGATATGTACAATAGTTTAGAATGGAAAGAGCCACAAGGTAAACCATCAAACCAATCAGTTTCGAAACCACCGGAAATTCCATATAATGCTCTGTGCGCCATTCAACGTATGATAGCTATAGCGAATCCCATTTATGATGATACTGTAGCCATAGAAACTGGTTATAATGATATTAATCTATGGCTCGAGTGGATGCAATATTCTGCTATTAAGCACAATAAGTCCAATTGCTATGTGTGTGGTAGAGCCCGTCCACATCTTGGTACAGTACCCCTACAGTTGCCCTATCAGTCACTGTTATGTCTATTGAGTTTTTATACCAATACCAGTAACAAATTCACCGAATGTGAGAAATGGAAAAGAGAATATCCTCTATTAATCGAGGCTCCCAAGCTCAACGGAGAAATTACTATATATTCTGACACTTACATTTGTATTTCAAACACCAAAGGGACAGGCAAATTTCTTGGTAAATTCTCTAATGGTAATTGTGCAGCAATTTGACCGGTCCCCCCACACAGAATCAAGTATATTTTCTGGGAGACATCTACTGGCTATGTGGAGACATGAAACTGCGCACCAGATTAGAAGGTAGTTGGACTGGTGAATGTGCACTGGCCAAAGTTATAATGCCGTTATTTATAATGTCGGAAGAGCCAGAAGCTGTTGAGGCCCAGTCTACCCTGTTCCGTAAGAAACGCAGTGTCTCAAAAGCCCCCGAGGGAAGCTTCGACCCCCATGTGTATATAGATGCAATAGGGGGTCCCAGATGAGTATAAAGCCCGAGATGCGCTCCAAGGACTTTCGGATCAATTGGAGGCCGCAACCCAGATGATTTTTCAGAATCGCATGGCACAGATATGATTCTGGCAGAAAAAGGCGGAGTCTGTCAAATAATCCAGAATGGAAAGAGCCTCAAAGAGATCCTCCACCTAATCCCCTGGCTCCAAATGCTGGCCCATCCATCCGACGTATGGTAACCATTGACAACCCCTTTAATGCTCATGTACGATGATACTGAGCCAAGCAGTCTTGCGCCTTCTTATGAAACAGCATTCGACTCGATAGTCACCCCCAACGGTAATCCCCGTCCCGTGTAGGGACATATAGATCCGAGGGACATGTCCAAGACCTGAAACCGGGATTTTATCCAGTAGGGATAATTTGTCGCCACTGCAGGTGAAGAGGATGCGGGATCATGTCCGGTAGGATCTGTCAGGATTAGGGACAGTTGGCCATTATATATTCAAGGGGGGACTGTTATGGAACCACTATATATCAGCAAGAAACGCTTATTGCTTTAATGAATATAAGCTGGCCTCGACCAATAAAGGGTTACACCTCACGCAGATACGTGAGAGACGCAAGTAGCAGTGTATTCAGTTATCTATATTTTACTAACCGCAGGCGCCATCCTGGCTATATCTAGTTTCAGGATTAACCAATTAATAAGCTTTATGCAACCTAACGTCCCTCTTTCCGGGGACTATATAATCTATAATGTAAACAAAATAAAGCAGAGTGATTTTGGACCTGACCCAGAGTGTGTCGTGTGTCTTATTTATCTCTCCGTGCACGTACATTTATATTCACATAATTTGGAGCAGTTCAACAATTGAAGAAAGGCTTTATTGGAAAGCATCCAAAACACACTAGATTCTGACCAGACCCCTTCCAATCTGTGGGCCAAGTAGAGGCACTCCACTGACCCCCCAAGAAAGCCCCATAACCGTCACCACCAGCTGCATCCGTGTAAAACTCCAGATCCACATTAGAAACCAACTCATCCATCCAAACGGTTCTCCCATTAAATTCACTTAAAATGTCAGGAATCAATTTTTCACTGCCTGAACCATGGCTTTTTTATACCTGTGGTGTTTACATCTGCAACCACTAGTGGCCACCCTCCGCCCTCTGGAGCACTCAGAACTCAGGTGTGCCTTGTTACCTGGGTTGAGCCCTAGTCTACATCCAGCTGGGCCTTGTTACCTGGATTACCCTGCCTTTATGAACCTGCCCTGCCCTTCAGTCAGGGCCTTTGTATTGAAGTCTATGGACCTTCCTGCTGCGGCTCTGCACCTGTACTGTTCCTGGTTCCCTGCTTTGTATCCTTCCACGTGGACTCCCTGCTATTGTGTCCTTCCACGTGGACTCCCTGCTCTGTGTCCTTCCACGTGGACTCCCTGCTCTGTGTCCTTCCAAGTGGACTCCCTGCTCTGTGTCCTTCCAAGTGGACTCCCTGCTCTGTGTCCTTCCAAGTGGACTCCCTGCTCTGTGTCCTTCCAAGTGGACTCCCTGCTTTGTGTCCTTCCAAGTGGGCTGTGTGCCTTTTGTACCCTTCCAAGCGGGCTGTGTGTCCTTCCAAGCGGGCTCTCTGTCTGTTGCGCCCTTCCAAGCGGGCTCTCTGTCTGTCGCGCCCTTCCAAGCGGGCTCTCTGTCTGTCGCGCCCTTCCAAGCGGGCTCCCTGCCAAAAGACTTATTACCTGTATTTTATTTTGCCATACGTCCGGTTACTTGCTTAGACTATATTACCCTTATTTGCTGGTCCTGTTATATACATGAAATACACTGCATTACCTGGATTTCTGTTTGTGGTGTCTTTGTTTGCATAATCATGCACCGTGGGTTACATACTGAACCCCAAGTATCCCCTGCGCATGGGCTCCTACCTGACCTGATCACCCGAGTCCTGACATAAAAACACGTCCCAGACCGCTAAGTCTTCCCGCAAGTCATGCGTGATCCGGATAAAGTGATGAGAGGCCTTAACCCAGGCTGAGGCCATCGCCAATCGCCTACAAAAAACCCGCCCCATCGGGATTATGCGACAAGCAAAGTTAAGTTTACCCAGAAGAGAGCTGCCTCAAAATCACCTTCCGAACCGAACGAAAATGACCAACCAAAAAACGCAAGTCATTTACTTTATCCATAGGGAGCTGGAAAATCATGGCCATAGAATCAATTTCTATCCCTAGAAACTTTAACTTAGTAACTGGCCCTTCCGTCTTGTCTGGGGCCAAGGGAACCCCAAAACGCCTCATAACACTCTGGAGCGTAGACAAAATCATGGCACAGACCTGTGACCCCCCAGAACCGACACACAGAAAATCATCCAAGTAGTGGATGACAGAGGCGACCCCAGCCTCCTCCCTGACCACCCATTCCAAAAAACAGCTAAAAGTTTCAAAGTAGAAACAGGAAATCGAACAGCCCATAGGCAAACACTTATCCACAAAATATTTCCCATCCCAACAGCAACCCAAAAGGTGAAAACAATCCGGATGAACAGGGAGGAGCCGAAAAGCAGACGTCAATGTCGGTCTTAGCCAACAAAGCCCCCCGCCCGTAATGCCGAACCCAGTGTAACGCCGTGTCAAAAGAAGCATATGAGACGGTACACAACTCTTTGTCAATTCCATCATTCACTGAACCCCCTTTCGGAAAGGAAAGGTGATGAATCATCCAAAATTTGCCGGCTTCCTTTTTGGGAACTACTCCCAAAGGTGAAACTCGCAAATTGTAGAGGGGGGGGTAAGGAAAGGGCCCGCCATATGAACCAGAGCCACCTCCTTCGCTAATTTTACCCCCACGACATCAGGGAAAGACAGGGCAGACTTCAAATTCTTGGGAACGCCAAAAACACAAACTTCAGTAAACGGAATGAAAAAACCTTCAGAAAAACCAGCTTCTAACAACCCCGCAGCCGTCCTGTCAGGGTAACGAGACAACCAGGGCAGCATCTCATTTAGTTTCACTGGAGTCATCCCCTTTTGAGCCAGAACCAGACCCCTTTCCCTTCTTAAAACATTTAGACAGGGGTGGGAGCCGGAGCACCCGGAACACTCGTGCTTAAATCTGCAGCTGGTACCCCACTTGCACTGCCCTTCATTGAACTGCCAGCAATATCCCTTTTTGCGCCCTGCCGGCGACGAGTTGCTAGTGTTTCATGTAAAGAAATCAAGACACAGTAAGCTGTTGGTTTGAGGAATCATGTTGAACTGCATAACTGCATCCAGGTCCGAGGTTGGAACAGGAAACAGGAAGTACAAGGCAATGCAATATTACCATAAACAGACAGTCACAGTATTTGCATAATAACTCCATAACATCTCCCCTTTTTTGCATTCAATACAGAATTTGCAAGCAATTAACCAAAAACAGATCCTGAACAGTCTAAAACATAACATACTGTGTTACAGGTAGATACACTACAGATTGAGTCTATCTGGTGGTCTTGAAACTCGACCACTACGCAGGGCCACAGGGATTTTGCCTGGGGGAAGCTGTTCAGCTCCAAAAGGCGTTGATAAGGGGCTGCCAGTGTTCCTGGCTGGTGTGTTTGGCACAGAAGAACATACTGGTACATGCGGCTGCATTATGTCATCCTCGTATCCTTCTGATATGACAGCAGTATTGTCTCTGCCTTGCTTACGTGGTCCAGTAGGACTAGGGGCATTGAGCGCCTCGGTAGGGTCCCGTGCAGGATGTTCATAGGTTTGTTCGGTGAGTTGTTCAGCCACTCGCAGGTCAATTCGATTGCGGCGGTAGAGACTGCCTTCCACATCCACAAGATATGAGCGAGGAGCAACCCTCTGAACACAGGTACCCAGTCTCCAGCGACCAGTCCTGTCACCAGGGAGTGGCTTCATACGGATTGGCTCTCCAACACTTAATTCAGGTAAGTCTTTGGCAGAGACATCATATGTCAGTTTGGAGAGCTGTTTCCTCCGTCGCAGTTTCTCCAGTACACCTGTTACCACACAAGGTTCAAGTAATTTGTTGGCCACTGGCAGTGAAGTCTTCAGTCTCCTCGACATCAAGCGCTGTGCAGGACTACTGTCCATGCCTTCGGTTGGGGTGTTCCTCCAATGTAGAATGGCTTTCCATGGGTCATTTCCATCATACTTGGCCTTCTTGCAAAGATTCTTTACTATCTTTACAGCTGATTCCGCTTTGCCGTTAGCTTGCGGGTGCCGTGGGGAAGAGGTAAAATGCTCAAACCCCCAATCTGTAGAGAACCGTCTAAATTGCTCACATGCAAATTGAGGTCCATTATCTGAGATTACCCTGTCCGGCTGTCCATGACGTGCAGACTGTGCTTTACAACGCTTGATCGTAGTTTCAGCAGACAGATCGGGAAGGAGCTCAATCTCCCAAAAGTCAGAATAGTGATCAACAATTACTAGAAGATCTTGCCCTGCATAATTCAATAAATCCATGCTTACAATTTGCCAAGGCCGGGTGGGCAGCACATGCGACATCATGGGTTCTTTCTGTTGTGCCTGTGCATATTCATTGCATGCTGAACAACGACTAACAAAGTCTCTAATCTCATTCTGCATGTTGGGCCAGTATAAGGTATCTCGTGCCTGCCTATAGCATGCTTCTCCACCAATGTGACTGGCATGTATACGTGTCAGCATCTCCGATCTTAATGATCTTGGAATGATGACCCTTGACCCTTTGTACAGTACGCCATCCTGAATGCCGATTTCATCTCGGAAAGTCCAGTATTCTCTCACAATTAATGGCACCTCTGCTTTCGAATCTGGCCAACCATAAAGAACAACAGACTTAAGTGTTTGCAAGCTCTCGTCGACTTCTGTGTGCTGTCTTATCTGAAGCAATCGTTGGTCTGTGACATTTAAATAGTCTGAATGATTAATCTGCGACAGGTCATCCAGGTGCAGCTGAACATTGCAAACTGTGTGTTGTGCACACTCAGGTGTACCACCCGCTGCTGTAGCTCTGCTAAGAGTGTCACTAATGTACATTTCAGGTCCAGGTTTATAGACAACATTTAGGCAATAGTTTTGTAATGTGAGCAACATGCTCTGTAAGCGCTTGGGTGCACACAAAAGTGGTTTCTTAAAGATTGATATCAGAGGCTTATGGTCAGTTTCTGCTGTGATCTTGTCACGACCATAGAGGTAGTGATGAAAGCGCTGGCAGGCAAACACAATACTCAGACATTCCTTTTCGATCTGTGCGTAGTTTTGCTCAGTAAGGGTCAGTGCCCTTGAAGCAAAAGCGATAGGCTGGTCAGCTTGCAATAGGCAACACCCAAGTCCACTTTTGCTTGCGTCACTTTGAATAGTTACAGGTTTTGTAACGTCATAGTACTTCAGGACAGGCGTATCCGTGACCAAACGTTTGATCTCCTGCACCGCATTATCATGCTTAGGAAGCCAATGCCAAACTGCATCCTTGTCCAGAAGCCTTCTCAACGGCTCGCAAACCTCTGAGAGATGCGGCAGGAATTTTGCTAGGTAGGTAACAAACCCTATGAAGCGCTGCAGGGATTTCACATTCGCCGGCTGAGGCATATCCAGTATGGCTCTGATTTTGTCCGGGTCAGCCTTCAAACCCTCCAAGGATAGTATGTGTCCATGGAAGCGGACCTCTTTGACCTTGAACTGCAGTTTTTTCACGCCAAGTTTTAGTTTCACCTGTCTACAACGATTCATCAGGTCAAGCAGTTTGCCATCATGATCTTGCTCTGCTTCCTCATCTGTATCCCCACAACCAACCACAAGGATGTCATCAGCTATTGGTTCAATACCACTGAGTCCAGCCAATAGTTCATGTTGTTTTCGTTGATACACCTCTGGTGCAACGGATACTCCAAAAGGCAATTTGAGCCATCTTTTCCTGCCCCAGGGAGTCCAGAAGGTTGTCATGTAGCTACTTGCATCATCCAATTTACATTGTAAAAATGCATCCCGGGCATCAACAAGTGTGAACAGACGTGCCTTAGGCAGCTTGTACAAAACATCCTCAAGAGTTGGCATGATGTAGTGGGATCGCCTCAGTGCCAGATTCAAGAATTTGGGATCGATACATATTCTTAGCTTATCAGGCTTCTTTACAATCACCATGTTACTTATCCAATCAGTCGGTTCAGTCACCGGTGCAATATGTCCATCAGCTTCATACTGGTCGAGTTGTGCCTTAACTGCCTGCTTAATGGCTACTGGCACATTGCGTGGTGCACATTGGACTGGAGGGACACTCACGTCAAGGTCAAAATGAACTTCCCCTGGTACAGATTCTACAGGTCCAGTAAAAACATCACTAAATTCCTGTAATAGAAGTTGTTTTGTCAAGGGCCCTTTGAATTGATTGTCCATCACGTTGAGCTCTGCAGGGATGGAGAAATGTATCAGCCCTAGACGCTCACAGGTTGAGCCGGATAACAGTGGTGTCGCTGCATTGCAATATTTATGCTGTCGGTCTGCTGTCTGTCCTGGTCCATAACTTTCATACGCCTGTCAGTGAGCTCCGCTGTACGGCACGTTTCAATGGCTGTGTTTAAAGTTAAGTCACGTTCTCTTAGGAGACGCCTGCGTGTGCTCTCACTAGCTATACCGAGAACAATTTTGTCCCTTATTAATTCATCCCTTAGTGTACCATATTCACAAGTTGCTGCCTTTTCTCTCAAGCGTGTTACAAAGTTATCAAGAGATTCTCCCTCTTCTTGTTTGCAGCATCCAAACACATATCTTTCATATATGACATTTTTAGCAGGTTTGAAATAAACTTCCAGTGCATCTAAAATTGCTGTAACATTCTCTTGCTGCCCTACCGTGAGGTTCAGATTGTGCTTATACACATGCCTACATTCACTGCCCATGATTCTCCTCAGAGTTGCTGCTTGCACTGCTGCAGATTTCTCATTCAACCCTGTAGCCAGGGAATAATCTTCAAATTCAGCTCTGAAAGTATCCCAATTGCTGCTCCAATCCCCACTGATTCTCATGCCCTCAGGGGGAGGTATGCAATTCATGGCTGCCATGTTTAAGCCTCTGAGCTCTTAAATGTCAGAAAATCCACAAAGCACAGTCTTAGGTTATAATTCACAAACCTGTGCAGTATCCCAAAGCTGCTGTGCTCCAAACAAGAGGCTCAGTTCTGAATCTAGCCACTTCTGACACCATGTTTCATGTAAAGAAATCAAGACACAGTAAGCTGTTGGTTTGAGGAATCATGTTGAACTGCATAACTGCATCCAGGTCCGAGGTTGGAACAGGAAACAGGAAGTACAAGGCAATGCAATATTACCATAAACAGACAGTCACAGTATTTGCATAATAACTCCATAACAGCTAGCCCCGCCGGCAGTCCCTGAAAAGGGCTGCCGAACAGGAGCTGTGACCTTAAGCCATAAGGCAATGTCCTTATGATCCCACTGTATGGACGAACGCACCGCCTTACGCTGACGAAACTGTTCGTCATAGCGGAGCCAGGCTAAGCCACCATAGACTCTGTGAGCTTCCCCAATACTGTCCATGTAGCAAAAAAGCTGAGAACATTGGTCAGAAGCCTTTTCCCCAATTACGCTTGCCAGGATAGCAAATGCCTGCAACCAGTTCTGAAAAGTTCGAGGTATCAGGCGATACCTCCGCTTTTCCTCTTTCTTTTTCTCATCAGACTGAGATGACCTATCCAACTGAAAACGCTCCAACGGCAGAAGGGTGAAAATATCCACATATTCCCCTTTCCAAATTTTTTCCCTCACTTCCTGTTTTAAATGAGCTCCCAAAGGACCCTCAAAACAGACGTACACCTCCCCCTTCGCAGTATCAGACGGACGCACCGGATCAGCCACAGCGGCTGTCGCTACCACATCAGAAGCAGGCACAGAAACTGCAGATGAAGCCACCCCGGTAACCTCTGACCCAGAAGACACAGAACCCACAGAAACAGTAGCCGCAGCGGGCACAGCAGGTGCAACAGGCGCAGTAGGTGCAACAGGCGCAGTAGGTGCAACAGGCGCCACACCACCGTTGGTGACGCAGGCGCAACCCCAGAACCGCCCGGAGCCACATCTTTAACCCTGTCACAGACTGTTGTAAAGCATGTAAAGGAGCAGCCATCATAACCCCTGCGGGACCAGTATCCCCTGAGGACTCACCAGGCTGGCCAAAAGGTGCTTGCGCAGCTGTTCCAGAAGTCATCAGAGGGCCTTGGGACGGAGTGGAGAAGAGGTCAGGTGAAGCAGCCAGCCGCAGAGACGATGAAGCTCTGCTGTACTGCCCTGCAGCAGGTCCAGACGAAGGAGCAGCCACAAATATATAAACATAATATAAATGAGAGGTTTTGGTTATATGAATTGGCCAAAGCATAATTAAGCTCACCCGCCACGTCAAGGCACACTCTCAATAGGGTGAGAACCTACTCTCACCTCCTACATAGTGGGCACACAAAGCAGTTTATACTAGACTTGCGCATTCGTCTTCGGGCGAACATGAAAACGAGCACGAAGAGGCCGTTTTTTTGTTCGTTCCGAAGACACGCCGAAGAGAATACAGTGCCGGCAAAACGTAGGAGAAGACGAAGACTCACAACCACGAAGAATCGAAGATTCTTCGTGATCGTCTTCGTTTTTGCCGCGCAGCCGCCAAAATTTCAAACAGGAGTGAGCTGATCTCGTCTGTCCAATCAGCTCACTCTTGTGACGTCACGCTAAGGGTCTCGTCCAATGCCTGTGCTGCTGTTTTTTGAATTCTGAAGGCGCCTTTATAAGACTAGAGCTTGCCTGAGAGATCCATTCATTTTTCGCTGTGACTGCTTTGGCAACACTGCTGTGCTGCATCCGAGCGTTACAGAGAGATTGTTCTGTTCTGTGTGAGACTGGTAAGCCTTAGCCTGCCATTTCTCACAGTGTACTTCATCCTCACTTCAGTGCTACTTAATATAACTAATAATAATAATTTGATTAATTTAATTTTTTTTTTTATTTAATTTGTCATCAACTGTAGTGTAAGTGCTGTTGAGTTGACAGTGCACCCAGTGTCTAAGTGGCACTGGGGTGCCCTTGCCCTGGGCTGGCACTAGTGCCTACTGCCTGTCCTGCTTAAATAAATTAAATAGAATTTATAAATAATAATTTAATAGAGTCTATAATTTAATAGTTCATTATAATATTATATATATATATATTTGTCAGTCATATATATATATACTATAGTATACTAGTGTAGAGTGTACTGTAGACATTCATCTACTAGTGTCTAATTTAAAATCAGTAATATTAATTAATATAATTAATAATTGAATTCATTATAAAATTATATATATATTTGTCAGTTATAGTTAGTAATAGTATACTAGTGTAGAGTGTACTGTAGACATTCAAGACATCTACTATTGTCTAATCTAAAATCAGTAATATCAATAATTCTATAATTCTTTCTTATCTTAATAGTTAATTAAATTAGCTATAAATAAAAGTAATATTATTAATTAATTACTACTAGCGTATAGTTCAGCTAATCTTATTAGTACTGGTGCTGCAGCTCTATAGTTTGTGCTTTGTTTTAGCAACAGCAAGAGACCAAGTCAATTTTTCTTAATTAATAATCTTTCATTTTATTTCATTTGTTTTGCTCACCTCAGTCCATCAGTGAAGTGAACTTGTTGGGCTAGTGAGTGCAGCCGCATAAGTGCTGTGTTTTTTTTTGATCAGCAAGCAGTGACGTTAACTGTTTTGCAAAGATTTTCTCATTTATTTTACATTTTATTTCAATTTTATTAAAAGTACCCTTAGTGTTTTGCTCACCTCAGTCCATCAGTGAAGTGAACTTGTTGGGCTAGTGAGTGCAGCCGAATAAGTGCTGTGTGTTTTTGTTCAGCAAGCAGTGAAGCTAACTGTTTTGCTGTGACATTTTATTTTATTTCTAATTCTTTTCAAGAAAAATTGACTGTGACGAGCTGTACTAAGCAAAGCTTCAAGCTACTAGCTGTAGTACTAAAATAATTATAATCTTCTTTAATCTTAATCTATAATATATTATAAATAATATATAACAATATAAATTCTAATTCATAATCTATAATATAAGTAATTCTAATTCTAAATTCTAATTCATAATCTATATTCTTCTATCTATAATACATAATATATAAGTAAATTATTTCTAATCTATTAATATTATATAACTTAATATTAATTAATAAATCATACTGAATCTGATTTAACCTCACTTTAGTTTAGTGGGTTTGAGAGCGTCTGCCTAGAGGTAGACTTATAGTAAGGAAATATAGCTTTAGGCTAGCATAGTAGTAGGCTAAGCTCTTAGGCCCGTGTAAATTCAAATTAAAAATAAAATACTGCTAGTTATTAAATAGTTAATCTTGAGTTAATAATTTAAATAACTTTAGCACTTTGCCAGATTGCACACAACAGCACAGTGCAGTAGTGCATAGTTTAACTTTTTAAGCAGTAGCACTGAAGAGAACTTCCTCTAATTTTTTTGTCTTTAATTCGTTTTTCCTTTTTTTATTTTTTATTTTTATTTTTTTATAGTTTTTTTAAACACTACACTACACACACAACACAAAATTTGAAATGGATCCTCCTTTTGGGACTAAGGAGGGACAAGCTCCATCTACCACCACCACCACCACCACCACCACCACCAGTTCTAAGATGCAGCCTTTGCGTCAGTCTAGTCGGCCAAGTAGGCCAAGCTCTCGCTTATCATTTGGGGAAGCATTGCTTGAAGGATCATCAAGTAAAGGAAAGGCACCAAAAGCAGGCAGTAGTAGTGCGGCTAGGCCCACAAGCATGTTCAAAGTTAAAGGGTAGCACAAGTAGTACCAGCCCAGTGACTAAAAAGAAGTGCCTTTTGCCCCAAGCAGCATCTTCCCCATCCACAAGCAGCATGCAAGGTACCAAGCAGAGCCAAATTAGCAGCAAGACTCAGAGGGGTCCCAAACAAAAGCGATCTCATTCCTTTGTAGGGAAAACCACCACCACCACCACCCCCACCGCCTCTACCACCACTAGTGCTGCGCCTACTGTTCCCACTGGTACCGCCACGCCATGTCCTCCTAGTACCTCTAGCAAGCCACCAAGTCCTTACAAAATTTTTGTAAAGACAGTTAGAGAGAGGGCTACACATAGTGGAACTCCACCTAGCGAGGTAGCAGAGGAGCCTGAGACTGAGAGGCCAAGTGCAGAGTCTATTCTTCCTGCTCGCACTACTACTAGTCACGAGTCTCACGACGATATCAGTCTTAGCTCCAGCCTAGCAGGAATTCCATTCGATCTGGCTAATGAAGAGCTAGACTATGAGCCAGAGGAAGTAGAGGAGATGAGTGGTCAGGAATCAGATTCCTCAGGGAGCAGTGTCCAAATGACTAGTGCACAATTTTCCCCTGAGCCTCCACCTTCTCCGCTACGATCATCACCATCACCACCACCAGCAGCAGCAGCAGCAGCAGCAAAAGCTAGCAAATCTAAAGCATTTACCAGTCCCACTATGGCCAGTACTGTTACCACCAGTCCCTCCACCACTAGTTCTGCCTCTGTTCATCCACCCCGAGCAGTAGGAGCAGCACCCAAGGCACACTCCAAGGCTATGCACGCCCCAATTTGGGAGCACTTTGAAAATGTTGAAGAAGGGCGCTATGGAAAGTGCAAACATTGTGGGAAGCTAATAAGCAGAGGGAAAGTGTCTGGCCATTTTACCAGTGCTAGCATGAAGCATCACCTCAGCACTCAACACAACGCTGTGCTATTGGGGAAAGATGCAGAAGTAAAACTTAGTGCAGGCAGCATAGCTGGTGGCCGTGGAAAAACCCCAACAGCTTCTTCTTCTGAGCCAATAGCAGCAGCAGCAGCAGCAGCTAGTGCTGGCAGCCAGAGACCAAGGCAGGTTGGAGCACTGCATGTCCAGCCCACCCTGGAACAATTTGTGGCATTCCAATCCAAAAGGTCAATGCCCAAACAGCAGGCCAATAAAGTAACGCGACTGATTGGTCAGTTCATTGCTGTTGGAGGGGCATCCTTCTCTATGATCGAAGGGGAGCCTTTCAAACAATTGATGGCGGCTATGGCTCCACAATATACAGTTCCGTCACGTTCCACTTTCAGCAGGAACATTGTCCCCTCATTGTATTGGTCCTGTGTTGCAGCAGTGAAAGAGGAGCTTTCCAAGGCTGCTGGTCAGTGTGTTCATTTCACTACAGATTTGTGGAGTGCACCTAGCGGCCAGCATGCCTTTCTTTCTTTGACAGCACACTGGTGGCAGCCCGGTGTGTCTAAGGAAGCTGCTGCAGCAGGCTACCGATCTTTCCTTCTTCATGCAGAAGTGATGGATGAAAAGCACACTTCCCAAAATATTCTGCATGCAATGAGGAAAATGTTTAGCCTTTGGGTGGGAGCAGAGGCGGGCACCAATGTTGAAGTTGGTTTTGTGGTAACTGACGGAGGTGCCAATATGGTGAAAGCGCTGCGAGATGGTCATATTGTTGGTGTGCGCTGTGCAGCCCACATCATCCATCTTGTAGTGAAGGCAGCAATGTCAGAAGGAACTAATGTGGCAGCAGTAGTTCTGTCCCGCTGCAGAAAGATCGCTGGGCACTTTCACCATAGTGTTAAGGCTAGCCAACTTTTGAGGGAAGAGCAAGAGAGGTCAGGTCTTCCGTACACTGCCTACGCCAGGATGTCAGTACACGGTGGAACTCCACGTTAGACATGCTGGAGAGGATTTTGGAGCAGCAGAGGGCAATCCATAATCTTGCCTCAGAGCACAATATTGGGATTACCTCTCCATTGAATAGGGAGGATTGGACAGTGATCGCCCAGCTAGTGGCAGTCCTTAAACCATTCAGGGATGCCACAGAAAATTTAAGCTCAAACACTGCCAGTCTGGCCCAGGTAATCCCAGTGTTCTCCCATCTAGGCAGCAAGATGGATGTGTTCCTTGGAAACCGTGAGGCTGTTCAAGGTGGCACTCTACATCCTGACGTAGCAGCCATAGCCAGGAAGCGGAAGGATCTGCTAAAAGTACACCTTCGCAAACGAATGGAAGAGAGTCCCGAAATGATGCTAGCGTGCCTTTGCGATCCAAGAATTAAGGGAAAGCTAGCTTTGAAATCTAATGTTCTCAGTAGCTACCGGGAGCAATTGGTCAACAAGGTGCGTGACTGGCAGCGTAAAATGGGAATGCTGTCCGAGGAGGGAGAGGTGCAGGATGAGGAAGAGATGATGTGGTCTGCTACTCCTAGCAGCAGCATCAGCAGCAGTGCCACAAGCAGCACAACACAGCTGAGTGGAGCAGCTGCGTTTTGGGAAGAGGCACTTGGGAGTATAGTTGGACCATCTGACAGAGCTAGCAGCAGAAAGGAGAGTAGTGCTGCTGAAATGGTCAAACTTTACCTCTGTGAAGTTCCTTCTGCGCCTAATGTTGATCCTCTTAGCTACTGGGATGAAAAGAAGAGTGTATGGCCTGCACTCTCATGGGTTGCGCAGCAGCTACTATCATGTCCGCCAACCACTGTTCAAAGTGAGCGCATGTTTTCTATGACTGGAAACATACTGAGTCCACAGCGCTCACGCATGGCACCTCATCTGATGGAGCAGATTGCCTTTCTTAAATTCAATCTGCCCAAGTTGGGTTACCCAGCTCTTAGCTTGGAAAGTTAATTTTTTTCCTCTGTAATGTTTAAGGTAGTTTCTCCCCCTGGTTGCACGTGTTTGTGGTGTGGCAACGTCTGCTACCTCCGCCGGTGTAGCCAATTTACGCTAGGGCCTAGTGTCTGAGTTCTGGAAGTCCGCTCCCAAACGCCATGGACTGACAGACTTTCATGCTTTGCCCTGGGGTGAAACAGGTGAGCGGGTCGTCAATTGCCCACTCATTCACCTTTTTCCTTTTCCAACGCTGCTGCTGGTGGTGGTGCCAGCATCTTTTGCCAGTTCGCTTCCTGGCTGAAATCATGCCTCAAATGTCCCTAATGGAGAGGGTAGTTTCTCCCCCTGGTTGCACTTGCTGCGGTGTGGCAATGCCTGCTACCTCCGCCGGTGTAGCCAATTTACGCTAGGGCCTAGTGTCTGAGTTCTGGAAGTCGGCTCCCAAACGCCAAGGACTGACAGTCTTCGGATGCTTTGCCCTGGGGTGAAACAGGTGAGCGGGTCGTCAATTGCCCACTCATTCACCTTTTTCCGTTTCCAACGCTGCTGCTGGTGGTGGTGCCAGTATCTTTTGCCAGTTCGCTTCCTGGCTGAAATCATGCCTCAAATGTCCCTAATGGAGAGGGTAGTTTCTCCCCCTGGTTGCACTTGCTGCGGTGTGGCAATGCCTGCTACCTCCGCCGGTGTAGCCAATTTACGCTAGGGCTTAGTGTCTGAGTTCTGGAATTCCGCTCCCAAACGCCAAGGACTGACAGTCTTTGGATGCTTTGCCCTGGGGTGAAACAGGTGAGCGGGTCGCCAATTGCCCACTCATTCGCCTTTCCCAATGCTGCTGCTGCTGGTGGTGGTGGTGCCAGCGTCTCTTCTCTGCCAGTTCGCTTCCTGGCTAGTGTCATGCCTCAAATGTCCCTAATGGTAAGGGAAGTTTCTCCCCCCTGGTTGCACTTGCTGCGGTGTGGCAACGCCTGCTACCTCCGCCAGTGTAGCCAGCTTACGCTAGGGCCTTGTGTCTAAGTTCTGGAAGTCCGCTCCCAAACGCCAAGGACTGACAGTGTTTGGATGCTTTGCCCTGGGGTGAAACAGGTGAGCGGGTCGCCAATTGCCCACTCATTCGCCTTTTCCAATGCTGCTGCTGCTGCTGCTGCTGCTGCTGGTGGTGCCAGCGTCTCTTCTCTGCCAGTTCGCTTCCTGGCTAGTGTCATGCCTTAAATGTCCCTAATGGAGAGGGTAGTTTCTCCCCCCTGGCTGCGTGTGTTTGCGTTGTGGCAACGCCTGCTACCTCCGCCGGTGTAGCCAGCTTACGCTAGGGCCTTGTGTCTGAGTTCTGGAAGTCCGCTCCCAAACGCCAAGGACTGACAGTCTTTGGATGCTTTGCCCTGGGGTGAAACAGGTGAGCGGGTCGCCAATTGCCCACTCATTCGCCTTTTCCAATGCTGCTGCTGCTGGTGGTGGTGCCAGCGTCTCTTCTCTGCCAGTTCGCTTCCTGGCTAGTGTCATGCCTTAAATGTCCCTAATGGAGAGGGTAGTTTCTCCCCCCTGGCTGCGTCTGTTTGCGGTGTGGCAACGCCTGCTACCTCCGCCGGTGTAGCCAGCTTACGCTAGGGCCTTGTGTCTGAGTTCTGGAAGTCCGCTCCCAAACGCCAAGGACTGACAGTCTTTGGATGCTTTGCCCTGGGGTGAAACAGGTGAGCGGGTCGCCAATTGCCCACTCATTCGCCTTTCCCAATGCTGCTGCTGCTGGTGGTGGTGGTGCCAGCGTCTCTTCTCTGCCAGTTCGCTTCCTGGCTAGTGTCATGCCTCAAATGTCCCTAATGGTAAGGGCAGTTTCTCCCCCCTGGTTGCACTTGCTGCGGTGTGGCAACGCCTGCTACCTCCGCCAGTGTAGCCAGCTTACGCTAGGGCCTTGTGTCTGAGTTCTGGAAGTCCGCTCCCAAACGCCAAGGACTGACAGTGTTTGGATGCTTTGCCCTGGGGTGAAACAGGTGAGTGGGTCGCCAATTGTCCACTCATTCGCCTTTACCAATTCTGCTGCTGCTGCTGCTGGTGGTGCCAGCGTCTCTTCAATGCCAGTTCGCTTCCTGGCTGGTGTCATGCCTCAAATGTCCCTAATGGTAAGGGCAGTTTCTCCCCCCTGGTTGCACTTGCTGCTGTGTGGCAATGCCTGCTACCTCCGCCAGTGTAGCCAGCTTACGCTAGGGCCTTGTGTCTGAGCTCTGGAAGTCTGCTGCCAAACGTCTAAGACTGACAGTGTTTGGGTGCTTTGCCCTGGGGTGAAACAGGTGAGTGGGTCGCCAATTGCCCATTCATTCGCCTTTCCCATTTTTCAATGCTGCTGCTGGTGGTGGTTGTGGTGGTGGTGCCAGCATCTCTTCTGTGCCAGTTCGCTTCCTGGCTAGAGTCATGCCCAAAATGTCCCTAACGGTAAGGGCAGTTTCTCCCCCCTGGCTGCCTCTGTCTGCGGTGTGGCAACGCCTGCTACCTCCGCCGGAGTGGCCAGCTTACGCTAGGGCCTAGTGTCTGAGCTCTGGAAGTCTGCTGCCAAACGTCTAAGACTGACAGTGTTTGGGTGCTTTGCCCTGGGGTGAAACAGGTGAGTGGGTCGCCAATTGCCCACTCATTCGCCTTTCCCATTTTTCAATGCTGCTGCTGGTGGTGGTTGTGGTGGTGGTGCCAGCATCTCTTCTGTGCCAGTTCGCTTCCTGGCTAGAGTCATGCCCAAAATGTCCCTAACGGTAAGGGCAGTTTCTCCCCCCTGGCTGCCTCTGTCTGCGGTGTGGCAACGCCTGCTACCTCCGCCGGAGTGGCCAGCTTACGCTAGGGCCTAGTGTCTGAGCTCTGGAAGTCTGCTGCCAAACGTCTAAGACTGACAGTGTTTGGGTGCTTTGCCCTGGGGTGAAACAGGTGAGTGGGTCGCCAATTGCCCACTCATTCGCCTTTCCCATTTTTCAATGCTGCTGCTGGTGGTGGTTGTGGTGGTGGTGCCAGCATCTCTTCTGTGCCAGTTCGCTTCCTGGCTAGAGTCATGCCCAAAATGTCCCTAACGGTAAGGGCAGTTTCTCCCCCCTGGCTGCCTCTGTCTGCAGTGTGGCAACGCCTGCTACCTCCGCCGGAGTGGCCAGCTTACGCTAGGGCCTAGTGTCTGAGCTCTGGAAGTCTGCTGCCAAACGTCTAAGACTGACAGTGTTTGGGTGCTTTGCCCTGGGGTGAAACAGGTGAGTGGGTCGCCAATTGCCCACACATTCGCCTTTCCCATTTTTCAATGCTGCTGCTGGTGGTGGTTGTGGTGGTGGTTGTGGTGGTGCCAGCATCTCTTCTGTGCCAGTTCGCTTCCTGGCTAGAGTCATGCCCAAAATGTCCCTAATGGTAAGGGCAGTTTCTCCCCCCTGGCTGCGTCTGTTTGCGGTGTGGCAACGCCTGCTACCTCCGCCGGAGTGGCCAGCTTACGCTAGGGCCTTGTGTCTGAGCTCTGGAAGTCTGCTGCCAAACGTCTAAGACTGACAGTGTTTGGGTGCTTTGCCCTGGGGTGAAACAGGTGAGTGGGTCGCCAATTGCCCACTCATTCGCCTTTCCCATTTTTCAATGCTGCTGGTGGTGGTTGTGGTGGTGGTGCCAGCATCTCTTCTGTGCCAGTTCGCTTCCTGGCTAGAGTCATGCCCAAAATGTCCCTAATGGTAAGGGCAGTTTCTCCTCCCTGGCTGCGTCTGTTTGCGGTGTGGCAACGCCTGCTACCTCCGCCGGAGTGGCCAGCTTACGCTAGGGCCTTGTGTCTGAGCTCTGGAAGTCCGCTGCCAAACGTCTAGGACTGACAGTGTTTGGATGCTTTGCTCTGGGGTGAAACAGGTGAGTGGGTCGCCAATTGCCCACTCATTCGCCTTTTCCATTTCCTTTTCCATTTCCATTTCATTATTTTCCTTCTGATACACAACCAACCAACCAAACATAACACACACAATAACACAAATAACACAGTGACATAACACATAACACATATAACACACAGTGACAACACACATAACACACATAACACACATAACACATACACGTACAATGCACAAATCACAAGGACCTTTCCTCTTGTTATTTGTCCTGGCCTTCACTTCTACACTCACTAGCATTAACGCTATAACTCACACTTCATACTATAAAATTTTTCCATCCACATACCTGCCAACAGACCCAAATTTTTCAGGGACAGTCCTGCTTTTTTCCAGTCCTGTCCCATCTAATTTAGCTATCTAGGTATGCAAATACACGTTGGTAGTAATAGCTCGGTAGGTAGCACTAGTATAAACATTAAATAAATATAATAAAGTACTAAATAATAAATCTAACTTTAAAATACATTTAAATAAACCCCTTAATTTTTTAAAACCCATTAAAATTAAAATTAAATTATTATTTAGACATAATACATCTTTAACCAAACCAGTACACTGCTACTAATCTTAAACATAACCGTACATTATCCCTAAGCTATTTTTTAGTTCTTGTCCAACATTTTTCCATCCGCATACCTGCCAACACACCTAAGATTTTGGTGGACAGTCCTGCTTTTTTCCAGTCCTGTCCAGTAAAAGTTGGGTTGTTGTAAAGTATGCCATTGTGAATAGGTAGCAAATGTTAGGCATGTATTACAAGTGGTCCAAAATCAATTTAAAAATGTAAAATAATCCCTATTCTTTTATTAAACATCTATGGATGATGATCTTGTGTATGATAAACGGAGGCCAAGTTCCTTGGAGCATTTGTCTCTAGGTCATTTTGTGTACAGTACACCTCAGTACGTGTGTGCAACTCTATTGGTCGTTTCGGCAGGGGGCTGGCCTGCCATCAACGAATGAAGTGCGTTCTGCAATTCACTCGTTGATGCCAGACCAGCCCCCTGCCGAAACGACCAATAGAGTTGCACACACGTTCCTTCACGGCAGCTGCTGCTGCTCCGATGTGTTGTTAACCCCGTATTAACCCCTGCTAGGCAACCGGGAAGGAAACGAAGATTAAACGAGCACGAAGAATGTCCGCGAATATTCGCCCGAAGAGAAGACAGGAACGGGCGAATATTCGCGGAATACGAAGGTTATTTTTCCCCCGAAGACGAGCACGAAGACGAACACGAAGAGCCCCCTGGTGCCCAAGTCTAGTTTATACTGCTACCAAAACCAGAGTGTGCCTTGACGTGGCGGGTGAGCTTAATTATGCTTTGGCCAATTCATATAACCAAAACCTCTCATTTATATTATGTTTATATATTTGTTGCCAACTTTATTAGGGTGAGAAGCGCAGACAGTATTTTGATTTTTGTATACATTGTACAGCCAACACACTCTATTTGCAGCATGCTCACACTGTTTGGTAGGCCTCATGTTATACATTTGTATTAGGCTAGGTTTCCACTTGGGTTTTTGTCCTGCGTTTTTTTTCTTGATGAAAAACGCCAAGAAAACTGCCACTGCATTTTCCTGCGTTTTGGCGTTTTTTTCTGGAGTTTTTTCTGGCGTTTTAGCCTTTCTGTGGAAATTGCTTTTTTTGACCTTAGGCAGTTTTTCCAGCCTTTACAAGTTAGAAGTTTCACCCAGCTAAAAGGGATTAGGATAAATGGCAAGTATCTGCCCCCTGATGTCATTTACTTGGTAGAGTTCTACTTAAACGCCCCGGCCGACCCTTTTGTCACTTTTCTGTGGTTTGTAAGGCCTGCTTTATTCCGAATGTCTGCTCCTCTAGGAAGATTGGCCCCAAATGATGGTGCAAATTGTTTGCTGTTGCTTTTGGCACGCAGGATCCAGTTGATGCGTCGCGTATGTTTGTTTGTAATGGCATGTTTGTTCCAAATGGTGTAGAATTCAATATGAGCTTTGTTTTGTGTGAAACTGTTTGTTTCCAGCCTATTTCTCGTAGGACACACAGATACTGGGTCCATCCTCTGCATTGTAACTGTGGAAAAAATGCCATAAAAAACGTCAAGGCAATAAACCCACATGGCTTTTTCATGGCGTTTTTTCTCTCCCATAGACTTCTATTGGAGAAAAACGCCAAGATTCCCTTGCAAAAAACGCCAGAGTGTCAACATGCTGCGATTTTGAAAAACTGCCACAGAGCCCAAAAAAGCAGAAAAACGCCAAAGAGGACTGAAAAAACGCCAAACAAAAAAACGCCAAGTGGATATGGCAATCTGCGATTTCCTATTGAAGAACAGCTAACATCTGGCTGCTGCGTTTTTTCACTAAAAAAACGCCAGGTGGCGCTATTGGCGTTTTTATGGGCGTTTTTAGCTAAAAAAAAACAAGTGGAAACCTAGTCTTATTTGAGCCTGAGACTAGCTTAGCACACCGACATTTTTTCTTTTCCCTGTTTGCACATATTTGAGGTTGTTGGCTCCTCATCAGTCTGGTTGCAGCTTGCTGTCCAGGGGTTAAATGGGAGGAGGTTTAATTGCACCTCCCCGAACACATTAATCTGGTTTTGGTAGCAGTATAAACTGCTTTGTGTGCCCACTATGTAGGAGGTGAGAGTAGGTTCTCACCCTATTGAGAGTGTGCCTTGACGTGGCGGGTGAGCTTAATTATGCTTTGGCCAATTCATATAACCAAAACCTCTCATTTTTATTATGTTTATATATTTGTTGCCAACTTTATTAGGGTGAGAAGCGCAGACAGTGTTTTGTTTTTTGTATAATCCATGAACCATTTTAGTAGCCCTTTTCTGAACTTTCTCCAACAAATCTATATCCTTCTGGAGATACGGTCTACCTACCTTTAAATCCTCAGAAATAATTACCCCTAAATCCCTTTCCTCGCACATTGAGGTTAGGACAGTATCAAATATTCTATACTGTGTCCTTGGGTTTTTATGCCCTAGATCAGTGATGGCGAACGTGTTGCACGCGTGCCGCTGTTGGCACGCCGAGCCGTCTCTGTGGGCACGCCGTGACTTCAGTCGTACACTGTAGTCACGGCGTCGGCTCCCGCGGACTACATCTCCCACAGAGAACCCTCCCCAGAGAACACTGAAGCCACGCCCAGGGGCTAATCTAAACGGCTGCTGGGTGCTGATGCCGCCGGCCGGCGCTACTTTAATACTTTTTTAAAAAATTTAATATGGCAAGCCGGATCGGCTATTAAATGAAAAAAAAATAGTATTAAAGCAGCGCCGGCCGGCGGCACCAGCGGCCGTATGTGATGGCCGCCAAGTGATGGGACCGACGCTACTTTAATACTTTATTTATTTATTTTTAATATGGCAAGCCGATCCGGCATATTAAATAAATAAATAAAAAAAAGGATTAAAGTAGCTCCGGCCGGTGGCATCAGCACCCAGCGGCCGTATAGATAAGTTTTCCAGCAGTCTGATGGCCGCATAGTGATGGGAGCAGCGTGAGGGGTGAAAGGTGAGTGTGAGGGGGCGGAGCCACTTCACTTGACTTGCCCCCCAGGCCTTAGGCTGCCAGCCCTCCCCTGGCCACGCCCCCTCGTTATTCAGGTTTAATTGCAGTGCAAAAAATAAGTCGTTTTGGTTTGCAGTTTGGGCACTTGGGCTCAAAAAGGTTTGCCATCACTGCCCTAGATGCTAGAAGATAGGAGTCCTCTCATGAGTCCCTCTAGTCAATGGTTTATTTGTTATAACACTTAATTAAAATTGTGGTTTATTGTTTTATCATCTTCCCATTATTCTGGTGTTAATGAAAGTCCCAATTTGTCCCTAATGAGAGAGTACTTCTCTACACTCACTACTAGTAGTTGTCAACTTTATTGGGTGCAGGGCCGCCATCAGAAATCTTGGAGCCCAGTACATGCTTAACACCTGGGCCCCATGCCCCTCCCATCATTACACCCCATGTCCATCCCACTGTCCATCTCATTGTTCCACCCATCACCTCACTTTAAGATCCTCCTATGAGCTTAGACACACAGTAACTGACGTATTTAGTAATTTACACACACATACTAACATACGCACATATCTACACACACATATAGTAATACACCTACACACAAACAGAAGATATTTTTTTTCTAAATAAACCTTTACTTTTTTTTTAAGGGAACATATGGGATGGCACAGTCAAGCCCAGGTAATTAAAGGAAGGGGGGAAAAAAAGAGAAAAATATACTGGGGACTTAGCATAAAAAATAAATTGCTCCATAGTTCAAGGACCTTGTTTTAGTAATATAAAGCTTAAATAAATATTACATTTTGACATTCATGTGGCTCCCGTTCACCTAAGTTACAATTCTACCTCTGAGCTGTATGTATATGCTTTGGAATGCACGCTTTCATTTTTAAAATAGGCGTTTCAGGAAAGAGGCGGCGCTGTTTTTGCTGTTCTCTTAAGAAGGAACTAGTTAAGAGCAGAAAAAACTCAACAATTCTTCCGAATTCCGAAAGTAAGTGCACATGTTAGAAATATCTTACCTTTATTTATTTTTTTCTTATTTGTATCAGTTAATGTGACTTTATTTGAATTAGGTTTTAAACAGTAAACTAATTGGTTTCTGTGTTGTTGATTGAAAAAAGCAGTAACAGGAAGAACTACTTTCATATTCATTTGGACTGTGTAAACTATGGAAAAAAATGCTTTGACTATTTCAGTGACATAAAAAACAATACGTAGCAACTGCGACAAAAAAACTATTTCACATATATGTTAACATTTCTAAGGAACAAAGACAAAGTATGTACACTGTTTTTTAAGATTTTAATAAGTTTCATGTGCTTAATTCTACACCACTGTAGTGCATAAGGTACAGCATTTAACACAAAATGTGTTAGGTTATTAGATATGTCTTGTTGGGACAAGAAGTGCTCTGTGTGGACATTTGTGTTAGATTTGTGTTAGATTTTGATTGCCTTTGATTATACACCAATACAACTCTTTTCGGGTGTTCTCAGTCTTTAGTGGTCAGTACCTATTAAAAGTGGTCCAAGGAAGGCAACACGTTCATGGACGGCCAAGACTTCTTGATCCACATTGGGGGCAGAAGCTGCCCCATGTGGTCAAATCCAACAGATGAGATACTGTAGCTCAAATTGATGAAAAAGTTAATGCTGGTTCTGATAGAAAGGTGTCAGACCACACAGTTTATTGCTTATGGGGCTGCATAGCCACAGACCAGTCAGGGTGCCCATGCTGACCCCTATCCATTGCTGAAAGGGCCTACAATGTTCACGTCAGCATAAAAATGGAACCACAGAGCAATAGAAGAATGTGGCCTGGTCCGAGGAATAACATTTTCTTTTACATGGATGGCCGGGTGCATGTGCGTTGCTTACCTGGAGTACACATGGCCCATGATGCACCTATGGAGGCCCCACCTTGCAACTTACAGGACTTAAAGGATCTGCTGCTAAGGTCTTGGTGCCAGATACTACAGCACACCTTCAGAGGTCTAGTGGAGTCCATACCTCGATGGGTCAGGGCTGGTTTGGTGGCAAAAGGGAGGACCTACACAATATTAGGCAGGTGGTCATAATGTTACTTTGTCCTTGAAGCAAGGGCATTGCTGTGTCTCCAAAATATCAAGGGCTAGTTGTCACGGTCAGGACTACTTGCCAAGCTGTGACTTGTCACCCCTTAACAAGGCATAAGTTACACCAAATTAACCCCAAAATCCTGCCTGTATCCCCCCCAGATAGTCTGCCATCACTCACGATTTTGATACCGGATTCGTGAGAAATCCGAATTAGAACATTTATCTCTATATATATATATATGTCAACCCAACCCAGGCAAACAACATATATATATATATATATATATCCTCTAGAACTTAATAACAATATGGTAACGTGTTTTCCTCTCTTGGGGTTTGTGGATATCAATACTAGAGCCCAAAGACAGATTTAGATTATGAATATTTTAATAATAAAAAGACAAAGATTACACAGTGCCACAATTACAAAAAAAACAAGACATACAAAATAAAAATAAAACAGCAAACAGTTCTTAAAAACAATGGGACTTAAACACAGGAATCTCTCTCTCAGGAGTTTCTCCAATAAGTAGGCCTGTGGGAACTCCTTAAGTCCAGACGGTTTCTTATGATGTTGTTCCGATCAGAGTATATCATGGAGTTCTGCTTTGAGGTTGCTGCATTGCCCTTAAATCAGGCTCTTTTTCAAGAAAACGCCCCTCTGACCCCATGGCCAATTATATGACACCTTCCCCAAGAATTGGTTCCCATCTTTGATCTGCCAATAAGTTATGGTGGGGTAAAGGTGATGGAAAACCCCTCCACTTAAGATAGGAATGGAATTCCTACAACCAGGGGCATACCTAGAGTATTTGGCACCCGGGATCCTGTAAGTGGCACCCCCCCATACCAAATGTAAAGACATCTACAAAATTATGTTAAGAATATTTATTGCACCAATTTGTAAACTGTATGTCAACTGTAAACAATAAGAAATCTGAAAAAATAAATTAATAACTTATAAGTAAAAAAAATACATTTAAATAACATTTACTGAACATATAATAGTGCTTTCTTTAATAACCCTCCAAAAAAAAACAGCGTCCGCATTGCCCACATAGAACCTGACCAGCACCCAAATTACACACACATAGGACGTGCCATCTTTGCCCCCAAACAGCCCAGCATGAGTCAGCATTGTTCCCAAACAGCCGAGTGTACGCCATCTTTGTCCCATGAACAAGCTACCTGTGCCATCTTTGTCCCATAAACACCCTGCCTGTGCCATTTTTGTCACTATAATCAACTATACACCTATGATTAACACAAACACTTTTACAGTCACTCACTAATTCACTTTCATTCACACAATTCATTCACACATTTATTCTTTCACACAGATTATTTACACATATTCATTGATGCATTCTCAGAAATTCATTAATTCTCTCACTCATTCAAACAATTCATCCACACATTAATCCATTCATTTTCGCTCTCTCATTCTGACTCTTTATTCCTTTCTCCCTATCTACCCATTCTCACCCCCTTCTGCCCTATCTACCCCTTCTCACTCCCTTCTCCCTATCTACCCCCTATCCCCCCCGTCTCACTCCCTTCTCCCTATCTACCCTCTCCCCCCTTTGAAGTTCACTTACCTTTCAGGAGTCCTGCGGTGGGGGTGCAAGGCCTCTGTCTCCCAGCTCTGCCACTGTATAGAACAGTATAGAGTGATGGGAGTTATGATGTACTTTAGAGCATAATTATATAATGAAAAAGACATTGGAAATGGTACAGCATAACACCCATCACTCTCACACATTTACCAATCCACACTTACCAATCGACAGATTCCACACATACCAATCCACACATACCAATCGACAGATTCCACACATACCAATCCACAGATTCCACACATACCAATCCACAGATTCCACATTTACCAATCCACACTTACCAATCCACATTTACCAATCCGCAGATTCCACGCATACCAATCCACACATACCATTCCACACATACCAATCCACAGATTCCACATTTACCAATCCACAGATTCCACACATACCAATCCACAGATTCCACACATACCAATCCACAGATTCCACACATACCAATCCACTCTCACTCTCACTGAATGATTTCCTACTTTTCCTCTTTTCTTCTTACAGCAGTCAGCTCCTTTTCTTCCTCTTCGTTCCTCTTCTTCTGTCTTCTTCGCTCCTCTTCTTCTGTCTTCTTCCGGTTCAGAGGGCACGGGCGGCGGTGGGCGTGGCTTCAGTGTTTTGCGCCGGGATCCGACAACAAACCCCGGCGCACAGCAGCAGTTGCCGCGTGGATCGCGAGGGAGCGGTATTGGAGGTCTTTAACAGACCTCCGGCTCCCTTGAGTGATTTTAAGCCGGTTCAAGGGAACCGGCTTAAGATCACTCAAGGGAGCCGGAGGTCTGTTAAAGACCTCCGATACCGCTCCCTTGCGAGCCTTCTCCTCCAGCGGCAGACATTACTGTCCGTCTCTGGAGGGGTGCCGGCAAGTTGGCACCCCCCTGATGAGCGGCACCCGGTGCGGACCGCCCCCCCCCGCCCCGCGCTAGGTACGCTACTGCCTACAACTAAGGATCCTTATCTGTTAGGCCATGAGTCACCACAGGGGTCCTTTGGGAAGATGACACCTCTTGCCAGAACAGATAGAGAGGGCATGTACAAAGAAGCACATTTAAATCTACCTCAGATTAACTCATTGAATGATTAAAACAAAGAAACTAACCACCTCTGCTGGGTTACCCTTCCATGCATCCACTATATTCCATGAGTCAATCATGACACTAGTACCCATGGCAGATTTCATAGAAGTGGACTAACTAAGCTCACATGCTTGGGTAGGCATATAACTGATATATAGATATATCATTATATATGATATATCTATATATAATGATATATCTATATATATATATATATATATATATATATATATATATATATATATATATATATCATTATATATGATGCCAATGAGCAATAGGTACATATAATGGATTTATATGATGCCAATGAGCAGTATCTTTTTATGTGAGGCTTTATACCAATAGAAATATCTAAATAATGTATATGATGCCAATGAGCAGTAAATACAAAAAGTTAATCATATCTCCGGTTTATCGAGAAGGTAATGTTAAAGGATACATGTGTACAATATAAGTGTAACAAGGTGGTAAACAGAGTTACATAATGAATACAACGACACAGGTATCAATACATAATGAGCAGTACATAAAATTGCAATAGCAAGCCCAGTGCGATACATATAGAGAATGTAATTGAGCTCAGATGGAGTAAACATGTTTCTTAAGTCTAATCAACTAACATCAAACTAACCAAATCAAACAGAGGAAGGATGAAGAACAATTCATCTAGGCGTCTAGCCTGTGTTTCTACCCTGTGCCTTGTTTTGATTTTATGGTCTATGGACTTACATTTTGGATTACATTTTGATATATTCTACCATGGATTCTTCCTCTATATTCCTTGGTGTCAGCTGGCAACCTCTGATCCTATGAAGAAAAATGATTACAGGAAAAGAAGGAATGCCATGCTGTCAAGTGTAGGTCACTATGTTAATGTCAGTGAAATGAGTCGGAAATCAAGTAAATACAACTTTGATACCAATGAGCCATCCTTGCCCCGGGCAGCCTGTGAGGCAATTTGCCTGCTACACTCCTAGAATAAGTGCTGTGGAGGTCTCTGTGGGTACAGTGAGCCGAATGCTAAAACTGTCTGGGATAGCACTGTCCCAGGAATAAAAATGAAAACTCTGCATATTTGGGGGCTGGACTAAAGTCTTCCCCGTGATGTCTCTGCCTTGAAGCCTGCTAATTTGGGCCGCGAGGGATTTGGGAGTTAATAATTTGGCTGGGCTAATCTGAAACAGGGCCTAGAAACTTGATCTATGGGTACGCTAGTTTGGTCAGAAGATTTTACTTAATGTAAATTTACTGCAACTTTTGTGTTTTAAAGGATTTCATTCTCAGAAATGAGTGGAGACTTCTTGATGCTGCTCTATAAAGTTTCTGAAGATCTTGGTGCAAAAGACTGCCAGGACATGATATTCTTGTGTGGTAAAGATATTACTGTTGCTGAAAGAGAGAATATACACAACGCAAGAGATTTATTCACCTGCATGTGCAAGAAAAACTTAATAAGTGAATCAGACCTGCTTTATCTAAAAGAGCTTCTATACAGAATCAAACGAATTGACATTCTTAATAATCTGTACAAAAAGATGCATTTTAGTAATGAAGATATAAAAAAACATGATCATTTACTTGCCACTCCTTCCAAAATCTCTGCATACAGGTGAGTTGTTACTATAAATCATAAAAAGTTCTTAAAAATGAAATAAGACTTTTATATTAATTTATTTTTTGTAACTGAAAACAATAGTGGACATATCAGGTCATATATATTAATTTCTACATATTAGTAACTAGCTGTGCATTTATATCTCCTATTGATCTGCATAGGTGTCACGAAATAAAAACATTTCCGTTTCTAAAAAAGAATAGGCATGTTCTCTTTTGTGTAACTTCCAAAAACCATAAAAAAATGCACATATTGGTTATTTCAAAATAAGGACACTTACATTAATATATTTTGAGGAATTTTGGTCAACTGAACTAGTTTGGTATCAGGGGCCCGTGTGGTAGGTCAGGTGGGAGTCCATGTGCAGGGACTGTGATCAAGACAGATGGGTGTTGCAGTGTCCAGTTACAGATGGCTGTCTGACTGCCATTGGTGACACCTGTAGACACTAGCTTTGGTGCACCAAGGAAGGTGTAAGATATTTACCAATAAGAAGCAAGACAGATATGTCCTAATCCCCTCTTCTTAAACTTGCAGGGACCTACTGTACACGATTTCTGAAAACATAGATGGCCCTGGACTGGATGGACTAAAGTTCTGTGTATCTATCAAAACACCAGTAAGACATTTAAGATTTACTGTATATTTTCAGAATATAATGGACAGCCAAATGTTTAAAGTGGAAAAGAGAGAGAGTGATATTCAGTGCTTGAAATAAAAATGCCAGATATCTGGTATAATAACACAATTTAAACAAGTATAATACCTTGGTGCTGCAGACCCAACACACTGACCACAAGTGTGTAAAAGTACACAAAACTTCACTAGGTTCCTCCCTTAGAAAGCCCATGAAGCTCCTGGAATGGGAATGGAGCTTCGTCTGTGTACAGAAGAGGACCAGAGGAGAGATAGTTAAAATAAGTAACAACTTTAATATAAATAAAAAAAGTAGCCAGCTTGATTGAAAGGAAAGATGGCAGTGCTCTACATGTACACACAAACCATTTTGTTTTTGCTATTACATTAGCTATTAAAAAGAATACACATTTACAAGTGATGTAAAAGTGGATTGGATTTCTATGTTTGCTTTTAGAACACAGTATTAGAGGTATTTGTGGAGATGGAGAAAGCTGGAAAAATTAGCCAAGACAATCTGAAAAACTTGAAACGTGTTTTTGAAACAATGAATCGTATGGATCTTTTGCAGTACGTTAAGAACTTTGAAGAACAAGTCCAAGGTAATGCATTAGAATTATGACAAATAGAAACATAGTTTGCGATGGCAAATGAGAAGCAGCTTGTCACTCTTTCAGCCTGCTTTTGGACACTGCAAACATTATAATTTGGAATTACCTCTAGGTGCCTACGGTTTCACTTGGTGAAAATAATATTCAGCTGTTTACAGAGCCGGTTAGTGTGTTCACTACCTGTTCAGATCCAGTACTTCCTTTCTATTTGTTGTCAGGGAGGGGGTCTTGGGCCACAACTGGGTGATGTAGCAGGATGACAATTGACCCTGCAGTAGTAATGACGCTCAAGGGCTCTACATTGCAGGGCAGGCATCTTCTGGCCTGGGGCTGGTAGTGCCAAGTGGTCCAATCGGCCATTAGTTACTGTTGGCTTTTCCAACAGTAACTAACATACACATTGCCACACATATATTCACACACACTGTTACAGTAACATATACACACACTGTAACACACTCTACACAGACTCTTACACAGTCATTGTAACATACTTATACACATGCTAACACATAGAAACAAATAAAGTGACAGCAGATAAGAACCATTAGGCCCATCCAGTCTGCCCAATAACTTTCCTTAGTTCCTGACCTTATCCTATATCTAGCTTGGTCTTATGCCTATCCCATGCTTGCTTACATGTCTTTACTGTATTAACATCTACCACTTCTGCTGGATGGCTATTCCATGTGTCCACTGCACTTGTAAAGTAATATTTCCTGATGTTACCTTTAAACTTTTTCCCCTCTATCTTATGACTATGTCCTCTTGTTGTGGTAGTATTTCTCCTTTTAAATAAACTCTTGATTCTCTTTAAGTATTTAAATGTTTCAATCATATCCCCATGTCACGCCTTTCTTCCAGGCTATATGTGTTCCATCAAGACCTTCTGCAATATAACTAATAAAATATTAAAGAGAATGGGTCCAAGTACAGATCCCTGAGGTATCCCACTGGTAACCAGACCTTGCTCTGAATATACGCCATTGACTACAACCCTCTGTTGTCTGTTACTCAGCCACTCCCTAATCCATTTAACAACATTGGGATCTAAACTCAGAGATTGCAGTTTATTTATAAATCTTCTATGTGGGACAGTGTCAAAGGCCTTCCTGAAATCCAGATTTGCATTGTCTACTGCACCACCTTGATCAAATACTTTAGTCACCCAATAAAAAAAATCAATAAGATTCACTTGGCATGATCTTCCTGAGGTAAACCCATGTTGTTTTTGATCTTGAAACTTGTTAATTTGTTAAATAAATCCGTTAACGGGGTGTATCCCATCAGGCCCCAACAACTTATTTGTCTTTACCTTAGACAACTGAAGTCTGCCTCGATGAACTCACATGTATCAAATTATGTCTTTTTTCCTAACTGAGGTCCCTTTCCCTCATTTTCATTTGTAAAAACTGAACCAAAATATTAATTGAGGCAGTCAGCTAGACACACTTACGCATACACACTAATGCTAACACATATTCCCTCTAACACATACACATGTATATACTTAGGATTACACACTTATACATACATGCTAACACACACATTTACTCTAACATACATACATAAATACAAACATACATAGATACTTACTCCCTCTCTAACACCCTTATGTCTCTCTCAGTCTTTCCCTCTCCTCTCCCTCACCCATTTACCTTCCTGGAGGCTTCTTTCTAGCTGCTCATAGACAGTTTATGAGCAGTGACGCTTTCACCCCGGGGTCACATAACATCAAATTACGTGACCACTCTGTGTTCCCACCTCTGCAGCCTAAGGGGCATCTGATGATGGTAATTATACATTATATTGTATGTATGTACCCAAATCAGCCATAACATTATGACAGGTGAAGTGGCTCAGCACTCCAGTAGTTAAGTGAGGTGTGTTTAATTCAGCAACAAGGGCGACGTTTCAACCTTACGGTCTTTGTCATGGCTGCCCTTACAATTGCATGGAGGGATTCTGCAGTATTCTTAAAGAGACATTCCAGATATCATATGAACTTTAGTGCATGTGATATTTACAGGGGGTCTAACAGGGGCCCTTATGAGGATGCACACATTGAAATCAGTGGGAGGTCTGGAGGTAAAGCTTCTTCAAAAGGTAAATCATCAGGTTGAAGAATCTATATTAAAGCACATACAATGTTAATTATTTGCTGGAGAGGTTGCATGGGACACTGATCATCACCACAGCAATGATAAGTAACCTCTGCATTTTCCGTCTGTGTGTGAGATAACAGGGTGGGTTTTATATTACATATAACTTTGGCCAGTGACAGGTGCACTTTAATATGCATTGGGAGTGTAAGCTAGGGTCTGCGTAGAGGCTCCCAGCTGGGACATATTTTACTGCTCCCCCTCTGCATGCATCCTGCTATTCAGAGTGCCCTGGTGCGGTGCGGCATATCTTAATAAAATGTATTTTAGCTTAGCTGTGTTTATGAGAAGAAATATTATATTACCCAAACATCCCACCCCATCAGGCAACCAGATAAGGTTCTACTGGGCTGATAGTGGTACTTGAACGAATGTCCATTCGACTACTCGCAAGATCAACTTGTGGTCAAGTTGAATGAATTTAAAAATAAATACAACTTTTTATATTACAGGTTCCCAAGTGAACACTATTCAACTTGGGATACAGGACATATCTTTTCAAGGTAAGCATACCACTTGGTTATGGTTATATTGATATTCAGACTGCAAAATAACTGAGCAACCAAAAGTTGGTGTGTCATTAATATATGCATATACTCATATTATTTTATTTAAAGTTTAAAAGCAAAACTTCAATTGACTTGCATGGGAAATTGGGTAAATCAACTAATGTGTGCAGCATTTTTTCCCATGTCCATTAATATGTTTTTTTTTGTAGAAAGTACACTGAAAAATTCAAAGGAATTCAAATCTCAAGAAGAAACATTGGAGGTAACAGCCAGTTGGTTATTAATAAGTAAGACAAAAAAGTAAAACACCTGCAAATTGTTCTGTCCCTCCCAATTCCTAATCTACAGTGTAATATGAAAAACTGCCCAACACTCGAGTCACTTGAAAGCCGCCACATAATGAACAGACACTCTGATATCCCCGACAGAGCCTAATCCAAAAATATGATGTATACCCTTAACTAGGGAATATCACATAGTAGGCACCCCACAAATGCACTACCCCTATAGTTTCTTTATACACATTACTATTAAAATGTTAGCAGTATCACCGAGTACCTCTGACAGAGCGTAATCCGGTAAAATCAAAATAAGCCCTCTAACCCTCTAAAAAGGGTATGGGACCTAGCACAAGTGACTTGTACCCCTAGTTCTCTGGCAGAGCTCAACACAATCAGATAAAGGAACACCCAGCCCCCAAACAAACTATCCATAATAAGTCTTACACCTTAAAGTGTGGATGACAGGTTCCACTGCAAGTTAGTATGACTATGATTATTTATAGATTTTGATAGGGAAATAGTTAGAAAATCTACATTAGATGAAAAGTATGTGGAAACCCATCCTAATTGTTGTGTTTAGGTGTTTAATCCACTATCATTGCTAACATGTGTATCAAATCAAGCTAATAGGCATTCCATTTCAATAAATAAAAGCAAGCTCATGAGACACAATGATGATCATGCCTGACACTACCATTCAAAAGTTTGGGATCACTGAGAAATGTCTGTTTTCCATGAAACCAGCTAGTTCTGCTAACATAATTTCCAAAGGGATTTTTGATTAGAGAACACAATGTGCCATTGAAACACAGGAGTTATGGTTGCTGATCATGAGCCTCTGTAACCCTCTGAAGATATCCCATTAAAAACAGCCATTACAATGTTAACAATGTCTACACTGTATTTCTGATCCATTTGATGTTATTTAAATGGACACAATGTGCTTATCTTTTAAAAACAAGGACATATCTATGTGACCCTACACTTTTGAATGGTAGTGTTGTTGTGATGGTCAGGTGTCCACATACCTTTTATCATATAGTGTGTGTATATATAAGAAGTTACTTACTTGCTTACCTACATGGTGTCGGTACCAGGGACATTCTAATATGGCTGCCTGGGAGTTGTATGAACACTCACCCAGAAAGCCTTCTTTGTATCATAGTGGAAAGGATTGTTGATGAATGCACAGCCTACCTGGTGGCAACCACCTGATTGTATGCACTCTTTACAGGACCTGAAATTGGAATTATACAAGAATAGCAAGTACAGTATTTATGCAATGTATGAATGCAGTAACATTTGCAGCATTAGTGAAGGAATAGTGATCCATGGTCTGCATCACTCATTAGTACACGGGAGACCAATGCTTAGTGTGAACCCCTAGCTTGATGCAAATGAAATGTGAGAAGAGGTCGAGTTAAACTGAGAAAGGGGACTATATGTATGTCTGAGTGTAGTTTATGTAGCTGAGAGTACAAGGGGGTATCAGTTATATCTGAAGGTGCAATCATTGTCATGCACACCGCATTGATATGGGCAGTTTAGTTAAGGGCTCCCACAAGGTTTTATCCCAGTAGTTAAATTAGGGATTAGATTTTATATCACTGGATTGCAAGGGTATGTATTGGAACTACTTCCTCATTGACAAACCTTGGATAATATACTGCAAAAAATATGTTGTGGACTTTTGCCATTAGCACTTGTGTATTGTGATGGTTGTCTGAGAGTGATATTGGCTATGTGGCACAAAACTTAATACAAAACTTAATATCTAATAAAGATTTATTAATTTCCAAAATATGAGAAAATAAAGGCTATGTGTTGTGGAAGCTCCAGAAGGGTATTTTCCCATAGTTGATGAACCTACATTTTTATGTCATTAGATTGTTGGAAGAATCCCAAGTAGAAGTAGAAGTTGCTAAATGGAGTTTACGTAATGCACCACAGACATGTATGTGGTGATGGGATTAGGTTTAACACACCAGTGAATGGATACATGCACTTATGATATCCCTACTGGGCCATGTCCCCTATTTAAGAGCTAAATTTTTACACAATATGGACAACAGTGTTGGGACACCTGAACATTAAAGCAACAGGGACTTTTGTGACATTGCATTCTAAATACATAGATATTAATATGTAGTTGATCCTTACTTTGCAGCTATAACAGCTTCCACTCTTCTGGGAAGGCTTTCCACAATATTTGGAGTGTTTCTGTGGGAATTTTTGCCCATTCATCCATTAGAGCATTTGTATCCTCAGGAGCTGATGTTGGATGAGAAGGCAAGCTAGTCCACCCTAAACTCATCCAACCATGTCTTTTATACCTTGCTTTGTGCACTGGGGCACATTCATGCTGGAATAGAAATGTGCCTTTCCACAAAATTGCAACTATAGCATTGTCAAAAATGTCTTGGTATGCTGAAAGAGACCTACCAAGACATATTGGACAATTAAATGCATCCAACTTCTATTCCAGCATGACTATGCCCAGTGCACAAAGCAAGGTCCATAAAGCCTTGGTCGGATGAGTTTGGATAGGGCGGGAATTTGCGCTATAAATAGCACCACAGTTTGAGGTGAGGCGCATTATCTCAGGCGAACTGCAAACTGTCTGCACTGACCTCGTAGGAGAGTCTGGTGAGCAGCAGCATAGGAGGAGAGCCAAAGGTGGAAGATGGAAGAACGTCTTTTCAGGCGAAAAACCCTCCTACCCAAAATGAACTATTCTTTTTAAATTGTCTTGGTTTTTATTGAGGTTAAGGTTGCCTTTTCTTAAAATAATAAAAAAAATGGTGGACTGGTGGTTCAGTGGGCCTTCTGGCTTAAGCAGGGCCAGCCTTAGGGGTGTGCGACCTGTGCGACCGCACAGGGCGCCATGGTTGCAGGGGCGCCTGACCGTGAGTTAGATTAAAGCATCGTTTTGTTTTTTTTGTGGTTTTTTTTTAAACTTTATTTAACATCATTCATGTTAAATAAAGTTTAAAAAAAACAACGATGCTTAAATCTAAGTCCCGGTCAGGGGCGGCGAGCGGTTGCTCGTGAAGTTCTCGGCAACCGCTCGGCGCCCCTTACTCTCCATGACTCCGTCGCTGTGCCGGCATCTCATGTTGAGCGCCGGACTATTCCGGCTCTCAACATGAAATGCCGGCACCGCGGCAGAGCGAGAAGACGGATGCCTCCCGCTCTCACCGCAGAACTCCGGCAACAAGGTAAGTGGGGGGGGGTAGTTTGAAGGGGCAGAGGGGGGGGGTGTAATTTGAAGGGGCAGAGGGGGGGTGTAGTTTGAAGGGGCAGAGGGGGGGTGTAGTTTGAAGGGGCAGAGGGGGGTGTAGTTTGAAGGGGCAGAGGGAGGGGGTGTAGTTTGAAGGGGCAGAGGGGGGGTGTAGTTTGAAGGGGCAGAGGGAGGGGGGTGTAGTTTGAAGGGGCAGAGGGGGGGTGTAGTTTGAAGGGACAGGGGGGTGTAGTTTGAAGGGACGGGGGGGTGTAGTTTGAATGGGCAGGGGGGGTAGTTTGAAGGGGCAGAGGGAAGGGGTAGTTTGAGGGGCAGTAGTTTGAAGGGGCATGGGGGGGTAGTTTGAAGGGGCAGAGAGGGCGGGTAGTTTGAAGGGGCAGAGAGGGGGGTAGTGAGGGGGGGCGCCAGAGGAGTAGTCCGCACAGGGCGCCACAACGCCTAAGGCCGGCTCTGGGCTTAAGGGTGGATGACCTGGAGTAGTTTTAAAGTTTGTTCCACTCTGGGTTTGGGCCAAGTGTCAATATGTTACAAATTATTGGTATATGTTAATAAGTTATGGTTTCGTTTGGTAAATGTATTGTAGCTAAATAAAAGACCACAGCCTGTTTATGCAATTTCAGTTGTTCGTCTTTATTTATTATGCGTTCATGTTTATACTTTGTGTTTGCGAATGGTTTGTTTCTGTTGGGTTTAAATATCCCTTACAATCATATGGTGTGGATGAACTTGACTGGTTCGCACAGAGCCCTGACCGCAACCCCATTGAACAGCTTTGAGATGAACTGGAATGGAGATTGTGAGCCAGACCTTCTTGTATATATTGATGTCTATGTAAGAATGCAATGTCATAAATTAATTGCTAGTGTAATGGTCATGTGTCCCAATACTTTTGTCCATATAATGCATGTTATTGGATTCGGCTCTGTCCAGAGTATCAGAGAGTACACAAAGTGTCAAAAAGCTTTATTATAAAATGGCAATGGTATACAAGAAGAAGGTGTAATCATTGTCATGTATAAGAAACAAATAGGGAGAATGTGTTTGTGGGGTCCCTATGGGGTCCTATCTCCTAGCTCTGTCAGGGGTGCCTGTTGTTAATTAACACACAGCAGCAATTGTTTGGTAAAGGTATTACCGATAAAGTATCTAGAGAAAGAATCAGGGCAAGGTATGTGTGGGGCCTTATCCCCTAGTTGAGAGCCTAGATATTATGTCATTAGTCTGGGTTCTGTCAGGGTTATCAAAGGTTACTAGTTGCTAAGTAACACAAAGCTTAATTATTGAATGGTAGATGAGGCACATTACTGCCGCATATGAGAAATGGATAACCAAGTATGTTGGAAGGGTTCCTACCAGTTAATGACCTAAATTTTATGTAATTAAGATCTGTCTGGAAGTACTGAGGGTACTTGTAGTTAATTAAAACAAAGCTCAGTTTTCACAGTGTGATTTTTGTTTTCTTTACATGAAAATATCCATTTACTTTTAATTAGTGGAAAATTATCAGCATACGTGGGAACTTCTTCATTCCGACTACCCGAAGCCTTCCCTTGCCGGACGCCGCTGATCTTGGTGGGTGGTCCCTTGTTGTTGGTGGGCGGTTCTGCTGACATCTGTGGGAGTTCCTGCTGACGTCGGGGGCATTCCCACTGATGTCAGTGAGAAACACCCCCATTTAAATGGAAAATGGGCGGGGAGCGGGGCGGAGCGGGGCGGGGAGCTGGGCGGGGAGCTGGGCGTGTCGCTGGGCGTGTCGCTCTCGCGACCTGGAGGATTCGGGTGTTGAACCGGTGCTTCACCCGGAGAGTTCCCAGGTATGATTATCAGGTGAGGATAAAGCGTAACATTATCCAGACATGTTAAAAGTTTTCTGGTCGCTAGACTTTATGGTGAGAAATGAAGTAGTTTAAGTTTGTGCACATATGGAAGATATTAAAGGGATTCACCAACCATCATGGTAATGCATATGTTGTTGCTTAAAAATTTTTTTTGTGTCCTCCTTGCAAATGCATTTGTCCCTTTCCCCTAGTTGCCATACAGGCAGGGGTGAATCTAGAGTTAATGCTCCCCCACCTAACTTAACAGATCACCTATTGCCACTCATTCACTGTAACACCATACACTTACAGATGCATATAAACACAAAGCAACTCACTGACTCCACTAACCTTAGGTTCTACGCTGGCACTCTAGCACCTCATGCTGGCCCATACACTCACATACACATATGCTGACACCAAATACAAACATACACTTATGCTCACACTATACACTAACACCATATGCCGACACTCTCACACTCACGCTAGTACCAAACAGTAACATACACGGGGTTAAATCCAAAGACAAACCTTGAGGGGGAACTTACACTAACACGGACGCTAACACACATACTAACAAACCCAGACATCTAACACACTTACACAGTCAGAAACTCACACTAACCTACCCAGAAACACACAGACTAACACACCAGACACTCACATTAACATATCCACACACATAAACATAAACAAGAGCCATACCTTTGGGAAATACCTTCCCAAAATACTATTATTGCTGCTACTAATAGCCTGGTATATCCCAAAACACATACCACAATAAATAATAACAATAATAGGTTGGAAAATGTGTATGGGTGCCTCTGTGAGATAAAATGTCAGGAACTGACCTTATTATTAAAAACAATGGGATTCACCTCTTCACTATGGAAATGTTCCAGTTATGCAAGCTGCTGCCTTACTACAATGGTGCCATGCAACTGCCTTAGTGCTCCTCTGTGTGCAGGAGATATATTTAGCCGAACACATCATCATGCACATGATATGTTTATCTTGGTGAATGCTTGGTGAAAGAGTGGTGGTCCTTGTAGACACAAGTGTGCATGCGTGGAAAGCATTCTCATCGATTACAACAGGAATGCTTTCCTGCAACTCCAATTGTCAGGACATAAAGAAGAAGGTAAGCTACAGATCTGCGGCTTCTACCACTAAGGTAGGGCCTTTATTTTTTTATTTTTGGAGAATGCATATTAAAAAAGCAATTTAATATACTTTCTTCTTTAGTAAGGGTGCCATGCACAGTAAACTTCTGCTTTAAGATAGTTTAGTACCTAATTTTTAATATGCACTATACCTAACGTCAATTTCTTATGTTGTAGCATTTAGAAACATACGCTATGAAAAAAAATCCACACGGCTGGTGTGTAGTCATAAATAATCATGATTTCTCTGAAGCAACATTTTTACATGAAGAGTTCAAAGACAGAAATGGAACAGATTTGGATGCAGGTAAAACACTAAAATGCCTTGTTTGATATCCAAAGAAAGCTAATTGTATAATACATGACAGGGTTGGGCATCTAAAATATTCAAACGCATTAGTAGAGTAGATATCTATAGGTTTGAAGTGCTATCAAGTACTAGGGACTTTAAAGTAAGCTTGCACATATGTTTGATTATCAGTATCACTCTTTGAAAGCTATATATACATATTTTATCCAGAGGAAGGCTGTTGGTCAGGGAGGCAGGTAAAGCCAGATGGCCCCATCGGCCCCATGTCTGCACAAGTAAATCACTGACACACACTCTCAAGCTAATACACATACTTACACATGCATGATAACACCCACTGCCCCTCACATACTCTTACACATACACATTCATGCTAGCACACACACTTAAACATACACTCTTACTCTAACATACATACATGCATGCATACATACCTACATAGTCTCATTCCCTCCACTTACCTCGCTCTTGGTTTTCTTTTACCACTGGTCACGTAACCTTGCGTTATATAACCTGCTGCGTTACCACATCCCCAGGCAGGTCCTTTGTGAAGAATGTTGGAATTGCCCCCCTATTTAAACCTTTAAACACACTAATTAAACCCCACAAAGTTGGAAGCATAGCATTGTCCAAGGAAAATTGCAAGCCAGACCCTCTCATCCAACATCAGTGCCTGACCTCACAAATGCTCTACTGGATGAATGGACAAAAATTCCCACAGATACACTCCAAAACCCTTCCCAGAAGAGTGGAAGCTGTTATAGCTGCAAAGGGGAACCAGCTACATATTAATGTCTATGTATTTAGAATATGATGTCATAAAAGTCCCTGTTGGTCTAATGGTCAGGTGTCCCAATACTTTTGTCCATATAGTGTATGTGTTAATCTAATTTCAAGAACGAGGAATGTCGATAGACTTCTATGTAATCTACACAAAAGGACATGGCACCTGCAGCCTAAAACACTAGGACTGTTAGGAGTGTTTTTACTAAATCAATTGCACCTGCATAGACAATAAAAAAATTGTGTTCACTATTTAAAAGTATTTGTATAGATTTTTTTTACAGGACTTCTGTAGAGTCCTCCAGTGTTTTACTTTTCTTTTAAATTATTTACTTCCTAGCTGAGATAAAGAATGTATTTGAGTCACGGAATTACATCTTTAAAGAGCACAAGAACATGACTGGTAAAAGAATACTGGAAACAATGGAAATGTATGCCAACAAGAGCCACGATGATAAAGATAGTTTTGTGTGCTTTATCCTTTCCCACGGGAAGTTAGGAGAAATAGTTGGTACTGATGGCGAACTAGTACCAATCAGGAGACTTACAGCTTGTTTTAATGGCCAGCATTGTAAATCATTGGTTGGCAAACCAAAGATATTCTTCATTCAGGCTTGCCAAGGTGACAAATTACAACAGCTTGTCACGTATGAAACAGACAGCCCTGAAAACACAGACGATACTAAACCTGATTGCCTTCCAGTTCATGCAGACTTTCTTACTGCTTTTGCTACTGTGGAAGATTATGTGTCAATTCGGGATACAAGAAGTGGTTCGATTTATATCCAGACTTTATGCAAGGCCTTAAATGATCCTGAATTCTAGTAAGTATTCAATATTTTGTTCAACTCACACTGCTGAAAACTAGGATTTTATAACTAACCATAGTATAAGAAACATAATTCCTAGCAGTGGCATAACTCAGAATTAGGTGGCCCTACACAAGCTGAGTCAGGGTCTCCCTTTCCACATATTTATCTTTTTTTTCTTTTTCTAAATGACAGCGTCCAAGAATATGCCTGATAATAAAAAAAAAATGAAGACATATTTAGCAGCAAGTGTCACGGTGAGAGCTTCCAGAGTCCATTTCTGCATATAAAATCATTGGGAGTCCTTAAGACTTGGGGGTGCCCCTTTCCCTTAAGGGACAGTCTGTTTTACAGCCATAATTCCCATTACGGTCAAAGGCCTAAAACATAAAAGTAATGTTATAATCCTATTAAGCTTTGCCCCATTCCTATTATTTTCTAAGAACTGCTTAATTCAGTTGTCTTCTCATATGCCACAAGAAGAAGACATTGATTGAAAACATTGTTTCCTTTAGTAACATGAAATAATGCTTAAAATTGACAAAGATATAACCATCATAAGATGATTATAATATAATAATAAGATGCTCTATATATACAGTATCAGTATTTTTTTCTATCTTGTGTATTTTGTTTTAGCATGTGGCATTATATTTTCTTATAACCAATTATAATTATTCATTATTGTAAAGTGTTAGTGACAGTAGCATTTCATCAGAGCTGTAAACTTCCTGTCGGTGCTTTGAATCTCTGTGTTGTAACCCGCTTACTGCCAACATTTAAGGTATCTAAATGAGGACACCAGTCTTAGGGGTGCAGCTAGGGACAGTGAGGAGCATGGTGAGACCTAGGGAGGATATGGTCATGGACGGGGTCCACCAGCACATCACATTAAAAAAGCCATCTTGCAATTCTGAGCTTCTGAGATACTCCCTGGCATGTGGACAGCTCTATATATGTAATATGTATTGTTGTTGCTGTGATACACTATTTCCTGGTGAAAGGCAAACAGAAAGTCTTCTGGTTTTTTTGTTATATATTACCATGGATTGGTCTGTAGGCTGCTTCTACTCACTATAGCACACTATATGCGTACCTAGGGAGCATGTGTTTCTACTAGGGTATTGCTCCCCCTCCGGTGACCTTTTTTTCTTTTCCCTTCCTACTAGAAGTCTATTAACCAAGATCTATCATTGCTAATGTCAGGGATTTCGGGTCCAGAAAAGTTATCAGTTGTTACTGTAATTGTTTGCTGTACAACCTTTATCAATGCTCTTAAATAACATGTCCAATTGAGGACACTTAGATACAGTGGTGAAACTGCAAGATTGCTGACAGTTTTCTAATATGATATTACTCGGCTGTACTTTGATTATCATGCATTTAAGGTAAAATCTTTGTTAGGGCTCTGCAAGAATATGTTTAATGGCAGAAAAGTTACTACACCTATGAAATTACTGATCTTTTTCTAATATCTATTGGTACAATATCATATTAGCTGGCTGTACATTGTTTATCATGTACTAATTAAATACAGACATTTGGGGAATAAAATCAATGGGAGTGCTTTATGCACATGTGCACAGTAGTTCATTCAAATCCCTGCGCTCATGCGTGGAAAGATTTCCTATTTATTTTTTTGCCAAATCTCTGTTTTCTGCTGCACACTTCTCCAGCACACAAAATAGCTGGGGGGGGGGCAATGCATTTGTGTGAATATTTAAAGAATAACTAGGTATTCTATAAAAAAAAAATGCATGCCTCCCCAACTGTCCTGATTTGGGCAGGACAGTCCTGATTTTGGGTCTCTGTCCCACTGTCCCGCCTATCCCTACCTTTGTCCCGCTTTGCAGGGGAGGAGGAAGGGTGAGACGAGAGCGGTACTCACCTCAGGTGCAGCTGTGGGGGGGCGCACAGCCGCCCGATCAGCAGTTGCAGCCTGCAGGACTAGTTGGGAGATCACAACCTTCCTCTAGTCAGCTCAACATTAGGGAGAGCAAGGTCTTTCACTTCAGACCTTGCTGCACTGCTCCCTCATTACTACGCACTGGCAAATAATGCCGAGCTCGGGGATATGATGTCATCCCTGTGCTCTGCAGCAATAGCTGGCGCGTAGTGATGAGGGAGCAGTAAAGCGAGGTCTGAAGGATACAGGATACAGGATGGAGGATGGAGGATGGATGAAGAGGTAAGAGATGGGGAGAAAGGGGTGTAATGGCAGTGTATATGTATGTATGTGTTTGTAAGTTTGTGAGTGGGCAGGTGTGTGTAAGAGCAGTATAGGTATTTGTAAGCTGTGTGTAAGGGCAGTGTATGTGTATATGTGTGTGTAAAGGCAGTTTGTGTAAGGGCAGTGTACGTGTATATGTGTGTGTGTGTGTGTGTGTGTGTAAGGGCAGTGTATATCTATATGTGTGTGCAGAGCCGGCCTTAAGTGTTCTGGCGCCCTGTGCGGACTACACCTCTGGCGCCCCCCCCTCTGCCCCTTCTCACTGCCTCCCGCCCTGCTCCTTCTCACTGGAGAAGCATGTGTAAGTATATATGTGCGTGTGTAAGCGCAGTGTATGTGTATATGTGTGTTTATGGACAAGTGTGTGTAAAGGTATTGTGTAAGCGTCCTGGGAGGGAGGATAACATTAGCCTTTTTTTAAATTAAAAAATCTCTGCTGTTGTTGACTACTCTTCCAATGATAATCAGTCAGCATTATGGTGGACACCTGGCTGGCTGAGAATCATAGGAATTGTAGTTCACTGCTAGCATCTGCAGCTTTACTTTTGACTGCACTTCCCATGATGCTCAACCAGCATTATGGAAGCAGTATGCCTGGCTGAGCCTCATGTGAACTGTAGTTAGCAGCAGATGATGTGACAAAACTCCCACGATGCCCAGTCATGGTGGACACCTGGCTGACTGAGCTTCATGAGAATTGTAATTCACAGCTAACATCTACTGTTAACTGCTCTTCCCATGATGCTCAGCCAGCATCACGGAAGTAGTATATCTGGCTGAGCCTCATGGGAATTCAATGTGTTGGTTATTTTTAATATGCATGACTTTGCTGACAAAAATTAAGCGTGTTTTAAGTAGCAATACAAGCACGACATTGTAAACTGCCATTGCTTGTATTGGTGAGTTCTGTGAGATCGATTAAAAAAAGAAAGTGTCCCTCTTTCACATTTTGAAATGTTGGGAGGTATGGAAATGTCTTTCTCAAAACTTACAAATATTCCCTGGAGCACTGGATTTGTCTATATATTCATGCCAGTTTATGATGTTTGAGAAAACATGCCTTTATTTGTAATGCAGGTCTTGTAGCTCATGATTTTGATTTGCCTCATAATTAATATATGCACTATTTTTTTTTTTTATCTAGTAATACAGAATTATGCTCTATCCTAACTAATGTGAACAAGAAGATATCTGAAGACATTTTTAAATTAAGAAACAAGAACATCAAGCAAATGCCATCCTTTAAATCGGAGTTACGTAAACGCCTAATTCTACCTGCACCAGTGGCTGCAACACAGTCTTCAGAGTTAACCTCATAATCCTCAAGTAAATCTTACAAGCCATTGGGAAACCTGTGCATATCTAAAGATCCTCTGACTGGAGTGACTTTTTCTTTTCTAACAGGAGGAAAGAGATGTGAGGTGTATGGGTGGAAGTGCAAGACCATGGAAAGTGGTTAAAAATATGGTGGATTAAATGAAAATCTCAAAGCTTGGGCAGCGATGTATTTCTGAAGGTTTCTACTCCTGACTTAAGCAGCACCCCCAGCCACCCCCCCCAAAAGTATTAACCCCCTCATCCATTACTTGCATTTACCTGATGAAAATGGCTCCTCTGTGGTAGTTCAATGGTGCAGAGTTGCTTGTCAGCACAGATCACTATTATTTGCTATTTCTAGGTGCACTGAAACATTCCAGTGCACCATGATGTGTGATCACAGATTTCCACTCCTTCATAGATCCATATCCATGCATCCATAAATTTTTCAGAATTTTTATTCAGAATCTCAGGGTTTTTAGGTTAGTCTCAGATCCTAGGTTGAATTAACAGGTTCTCAGGGTCACATAATCTGCTTGTATTTTATGATGTATCTGTGTATTGTAATTTGATTCATTAGTATGCAAAAACAGATATCACAGGTGTAATGAAGGTGGTTTCTTTTATAAAATCTTGACTAATAGTTTTCATAAAGATTGCCAAACAACCAGGACCAGACTGGGTATGACGAGGTGGCCCAGGCAGTTTAAAGCCATTGGCTAGATATGGAAGGCCACATGTTGTCAATTGGAACACAGGATTTTTTTTTTCTTTATCAATTCTCTGTTTAATAGAAAAAGTGAAAACACATAATGTAAAACAATATGTGACATGGTGTTTATCATTAGTGCAGTGCAATACAATGTTACATATCACAACACATGATAAAACAATGTTAAAGTGTTACAAAATTGGGTGGGATTGATATATCACAAATTCCCAGCAATAAGTTGTTCAAAGGTTTTCCGTTACAAAGACCTAAGTTGTAAAAAGAAGAGCTAACTAAACAAACCAACATAAAACAAAAATCCAGTTAGTCTGTTGCCATTATGGAAAACATTGTGGTGCATTAGAAGGTGTGTTGCAAACCATCATGTAAATCATGAAGCCTCACAAAAATTACATAGTGTAGTAGTAGTAGTAGTATTGAGATTTACAGAGCCTAAAATGGTGGTAAAGGATGATAAGGTAGCCACTTTAAATCAGTTTGGTAGCCTAGGCATTTGGCAGACATCACCAGGCCTGCCATTGGAAAAAATAAATCCCACCCTTTTGAGCCTGTCGCTGAGGAGTGGGGCAGGTATTTACAGAAGGAAGCGGTCAAGCTTAAGAGGTACTTTTTACCAGCGTATGAGTAGTTTAAATGAAGTTTCCAGGATTTTGCTTGAGATAGAGACTTTATGAATAGCTGGTAAGATCTTTGCCCACTCTTGAGGTTGCAAGTTGATTGAAAGATCCCTCTCCCACAAGCTCATAAAGTATGACTTAGATGCCAAATATGTAGACAATAGGAGGGTGTCAGTTTTGGATAGAAGGCCAGAGTTCTCAGAACTGCCATTGCAAAGACTTTCAAATGCTGTAAGCAGTCTACAGAGTTGGGGCTCCGGTAGTAGCGAGGGATTTTTCTTGTTATCATGGCACATGTCAATAGGTGGGATATATTAGGCAGCAAGTGAACATTTTGTCCTCAAAGTTGATGTGTTAGACTCTGAGCGACTTTGACAATGGCCAAATTGTGATGGCAGATGACTGGGTCAGAGCATCTCCAAAGCTGTGGCTCTTGTGGGCTGTTCCCAGTCTGCAGTGGTCAGTATCTATCAAAAGTGTTCCAAGGAAGGAAAAGTGGTGAACCAACAGCCGAGTTACCATAGTTCAAATTGCTGAAAAAGTGACCATCCTGACCCCTATCCATCACCAAAAGCTCCTTCTTTGGGCCCGTGAGCATAAGAACTGGACCATGGAGCAATGGAAGAAGGTGGCCTGGTCTGATGAATCACATTTTCTTTTACATCACGTGGATGGCCAGGTGCGTGTGTGTTGCATAAAGGATCTGCTACTAATGTCTTGGTGTCAGATACCACAACACACCTTCAGAGGCCTATTGGAGTCCATGCCTTGACGGGTCAGGGCTGTTTTGGCGACAAAAGGTGGTCATAATGTTATGGCAGTGAATGTATGTCTACTCTGTGTCTTTTTCAATCATTAAACATGAAATGGCTTTGGAAAGTCTCCAAATGTTATGGTGAACTATGGTACGATTGCATTATAGAACTGAATCTGACCAACTGAACAAGGTGAATCTTGAAATCAAGTTGGAATCAAAGAACTTATAATACTCATAGGCTTTCTGTGCACTTTATGCCCACTTAGCTGTTTATAATTAATAATTGGTTAATTCCAACCAACATGTAGCAGAACAAATAAACCAAGAACCTGCTAACTTAAATCAATGCAAAACTACTAAACAAAATAACTAAACCAGCTACAAATAAAAAAAAATAGTAAGCAACTAAACTAATATACAAAGAAATGTATTGTAAATGTATTTTTTCTGAAGTTTGATTTTATTAAGAGAGGAGCTTAGAGTAGCAAAACCATAGCCCCTGACTGCTGACAGGCACCTAGCATTCCCAGCCAGCTGATATCACAAAAGATCATCTGGCAGCATGATGGCCCTTTAGTCCCCCGCAGCGTTTCTTACCATGATAGCAAGGAGCCACATTTTTATTTGATTTTTCAATGCCAGTCTCTGACCAATCAACAGAATTACCTCTCCCTCAGAGGGAGTCCCGCATTTAATAGTAAACAGACTTCTTGCCTGCACTATTAAACATTTGGGACTTCCTCTTGGAAAAGGTAAGACTGCTGGCTCAGCAGCTTCCACTAAGTTTGTAGTGATTGCGAAGGGGGACAATACAGTACCACAGTGTATGAGAAATGTGGTTGGCTCCAGGCAATGGCGACTCTAGAAACAATATATAGGGGGGAGCACACAAGATACCACAGTCAAACTGGGGGGCATTAATAATTTCCACCATTAAATCATACCACTGAAAAACATATATATATATATTGCCAAAAGTATTGTGCTATGGAATGATACTTTTGTTATTGGACAATACAATACTTGATCATTCAACATGGGAAGCCTAAAGCCACAATTTAGTACGACTAATCCTTGAAATCCTTTAAACAACACAATACCTTAACTTTTCCACTAAATGATTTCAGGGCCTAATATTAGACCCTGCTGCCGATATATATATAAATATTAGATCCTGCTGCTGATATATATTAGACCCTGCTGCCCATATATATTAATATTAGCCCCAGTTGCCGATATATATATTAATATTAGTCCCTGCTGCCGATATAGATATATAAATATTAGACCCTGCTGCCGATAGCAGGTATAGATCAACACATTAACACACAAACCCACCTTTGCATGTATAGATCAATTGAAATTCACTTGTAATCTCAGCACTGAAGGTATATATCAAATAAACAGAATCAGACATTGTCATAAAGCAAGTACTTACCCCAGCCATCGTTCCCACGCTGACATCTCTGCTCCTTCCCGGCTTACTGACACAGCAGCAAGCAGGGCCTCTCCAGCTACACTCCCACGCAGCTGCAGCCGGAGGTTAACAGGAGGGAGGGGGCGCTCGCTCCGTTGCCAGGGAGACGCGTCTCTCTCTAGCTGCCGGCAGAATCCAGTGAGACGCAGGACACGCTCCACCGTTGCCATAGCAACACGTTTCAAATACTGACGTCATTTTGGCGCCAAATTTGAACGTATTTAGACGCTTTAGTCCCAGTATCCTTTGCTGAAGTATCAGTTGAAGTTGGATTCCTATACCGAAGCGTTCTCTGTGTTTTGACCCTTTGTGTACCAGACCCTATTCTCGCTTACCGACCATTATCTATTTGCTGCCTGCCTTTGACCCCCTGCTTGTTTTTTGACTCTGCCTCCGCTCGTGCCCTATTGTACCTCGCCTGGATTTTTGTCCTGTGTGTATTGGAGTTTTTTGCTATTAGGAACCTTTCGCTTACCAGCTCACTTACGGACCGTGACAGACATACAAATCCTGTATTTGCAGGTATACAATAATAATATATGAAACATAGCATTGCAGGTATAGATCAAATAAATACATGGAAACAGCATTGCAGGTATTAATCAACTGAACAAGACATACAAACCCTGTATTTGCAGGTATACATAAATAATGTATGGAAACATAGCATAGCAGATATGGATCTACAGAATAACACACACATCTAGCTTTGCAGGTACAGATCAATTGGAATTCAAATAAAAACACGGCATTAAAGGTATATTTAAAACCCCCTAAATTACAGGCATAGATCACAGGTTGCGCACCCCAAAGCCAGCCCTGGTGTCCACACTGCCCACACAGAACCTGACCAGCACCCAGATAACACACATAAGATTTGCCATCTTTGTCCTCAAATAGCCCAGCACAAGTCAACTTTGTCCCCAAACAGCCTGGCCTGTGCCATCTTTGTCCCATATACACCCTGCTTGTGCCATCTTGGTCCCCAAGGCTCAAACATCCTGCTAGTGTCTGTCGGTCCGTGGGAAATTGCCCCCCAGGCCACCCGAAATCTAATCTTAACGACTGCTGGTTGCTGATGCCGCCGGCCGGTGCTACTTTAATACTTTTTTTATTAAATTTAATATGGCAAACCAATTTATTTTCGTACAAACTATGTAATATTTTTTTTTATTCCTTAAAAACAAAAAATAGGTATGTGGGTGTATGTAAATGTGTCTGTGGGGGACAAACAACATAATGCTTTTTTAAATTATTAAACAAAAAAAGAAATCTGTGTCTGTGATGTAATGTTATGTTGATTTGTGACACTGTTAATGTTGTTAATTTCCAAACTTAAATACTAATATATGGTCTACCTTAAGTCCTGTGATGCAACTAGGAGGGGGCAGCAGAGAGGGAGGAAGAGAGAGCATGGAATAAAGAAGTTTCTGCCTGATCTGTCTGTCTTTATTGTACATACAACACATGGTACCAGGAGTGTATCTAAAGAATAATGGCAAGCAGCACAAGAAACATTCCTCCCCTGGATTTAGAATCTGGAAATGTATCAGAGAACTGGGCAAAGTGGAAGGAGCTGATAGAGCTGGTTTATGCAGGCCCTGATGCAGCACAATGGACTGATCAACAAAAGGCTGCATACTTTCTCATCAGTGTTGGCCAAACAGGCCGGGATGTATGCAGAGCATGGTGTGCAAGTGGAAACATAGCTCCAGAGGACAAGAAAAAGACAGAGGTACTCTTTGCAAAGTTTGATGAATATTGTAATCCACGAAAAAACACCACAGTGCAAAGAAAGCTGTTCTATGAGAGGAACCAAGGGGGCAGTGAATCAGTTGATGAGTGGGTCACACAGTTACAATTGCTTGCAAAAGACTGTGCATTTCATGATAGCAGTGATATGATAAAAGACAGGATATTAATGGGCAGTCAGTTCAAAGAAGTGCAGGAAAAGTTACTGCAAGAGGAAGAATTAACCTTTGAAAAAGCTATCAGAATTGCGAGAGCATATGAGATGTCAAGAAAAGACTTGCAGGTACTGGGAGGTCCACAACCACAAGTCAGTGCAATTGAAAAGCAATCTAGAAGTCACATAAAAGAAAAAGCTGACTGGAGAGGGAATAAAAGAGAAAACAGAGCTAGGAACACAGAAACAACCTGTGGATATTGTGGAAACACACACTACAAAGATATGTTATGCCCTGCAAGAGGCCAAATATGTAATAAATGCAGAAAAAAGGGGCACTTTGCCAAAATGTGTCATAATGGAATGAGCTATAGGAAGCCACAGACACGACCAGTGTATAATATAGATGATTTGGACAACCATTCAGATGATGACACAGACGGCTCACAGATATACCTTGCATCGGTGCAGAACACACAACACTCTGCAGATGAAGCAGTGGTCACCTTACATCTAGGGGATGGTAAGATCCCTGTCAAGTTTAAGATTGACACAGGAGCTCAGGTAAATTGCGTGCCAGGACACATATATCGCAAATTCCTCAGTAAGGAATTACAACTCGAAACGCAAAGGCTACCAAAGCTAAGAGGTTATGGAGGAGAGGTCCTGGATGTTATTGGACATTGTCATACAAAATGTGCCTATAAAGGATCTGAAACTAACTTACAGGTGTTTGTAATAGAAACACAGGCTCCTGCTGTGCTGGGTCTGCGGACGAGCCAAGAGATTGGTCTTATCAAAATTATAATGACTGTTAACAACGGTGAAAACATACTTACAGCTCACGGCATTAAACATGATTTCAGTGATGTATTCAGAGGACTCGGATGTCTTCCAGGGATATGCAAAATCCGGATCAAAGAAGGGGCACACCCTGTTATACATGCACCAAGGAAAATACCTTTAACGCTTCAAAGCCAAGTAGAACAAGAACTCTCAAGGATGGAAAAATTGGGAGTGATCAAAAAGGTCACAGAACCTTCTGAATGGGTCAGCTCTATGGTGGTGGTGGAAAAGAAAAACACAGGAGCAATCCGTATATGCATTGACCCACGTGATTTGAACAAGGTAATAATGAGAGAACATTACAGACTACCCACTCTAGAGGACATAGCACACAAACTTGTTGGGGCATCAGTGTTCAGTGTACTAGATGCACAGTCTGGGTACTGGCAACTACGTTTAGATGAGAACAGCAGTCGCCTCACCACGTTTAACTCCCCGGTTGGACGATGGAGATTTACAAGAGTACCTTTTGGTGTAGCATCTGCTCAAGAAATGTTCCAGAAAAAATCACACGAGCTAATTTCAGGCCTGCAGGGTGTGGAAGTCATAATTGATGATTTATTGGTCTATGGCAAAGACCGTGCGGAACATGACAAGAACCTGATTGCTTTGCTTAAGAGATGTTGTGAGAAGAATATGAAGCTCAACCCGAACAAACTGCAGATTGGTGTTGAGGAGGTAAGCTACTTTGGGCATATCATCAGTAAAGATGGTTTAAAACCTGATCCCAACAAGATACAAGCAATCATTAAAATGCAAGCACCAACTTCCAGAAAAGAACTAGAAACAGCACTGGGCATTTTCAATTATCTGTCAAAGTTTTCGCAGGGTTTAGCCCAACAAACAGCACCTCTACGAACTCTACTGAAGAAAAATGCATGCTGGTCTTGGGATGCTAATATGCAAACAACGTTTGAGAAAATAAAGGCCACCATAAGCAAACAGCCCGGACCCATCTTGAAATATTTTGATGTAAACTGTGATACTGTTCTTCAAGTAGACGCATCACAATTTGGGTTGGGTGCAGTACTGACACAAAGAGGTCACCCAGTGGCCTATGCCTCGAGGGCACTTACGGCAGCTCAATCCAACTATGCCCAAATTAAAAAGGAAATGCTAGCCATTGTCAACGGATGTGAAAAATTTCATCAATATATCTATGGGCGTCCAGTATTAGTGGAAACGGACCACAAGCCTTTAGAACACATAATGCTGAAACCACTAAACTTAGTCCCTCCACGCCTACAGAGAATGGTAATGAAGCTGCAACCATATGACCTTACTGTTAAATACAGACCAGGGAAAGAAATCCCAATGGCAGACACGCTATCCAGAGTGTTTCCAGCAGGACATGACGCACGGGATGAACCTGATCTGGAGGAACAAGTGCACACAGTCTTAGTCAATGTACCCGTCTCAGATGTCAGATTGGAAAGTATCCAAAAGGAAACATTACTGGACAAGCAACTAGAAAAACTTTGCCGGGTCATGTGCAATGGTTGGCCGGAGAAGCGCAAAAAACTACCACCAGAGTTACAGGAATTCTGGCCTGTGAGACATGAATTGTCAAATAACGAGGGCATTATCTTCATGGGTGAACGTATACTCATTCCTAGAAGTCAACGGAAAGTGGTTTTGGAACAAATTCACCAAGGACACTTAGGCATGGCTCTGTGCAAACGACGGGCACGGGAATTGGTTTATTGGCCTAACAGACTCTGACATTGAGAGGTTTGTGAAGATTTGTGAAACCTGCAACGAATTTCAACGACGAAACACAAAAGAACCCCTCATCCCCTGGAGTATCCCTTCTCGTGCTTGGCAACGACTGGCTACTGATATTTTTCATACTGAAGGAAATGACTACCTGATTATTGTTGACTATTACAGTAAATACTTTGAAATAGTACAACTGAAGGATCTGAAGTCCTCCTCTGTAATTTCGGCTTTCAAATCAATACTAGCCAGGCATGGTGTATGTGAAGAACTTGTCTCTGACAATGGTCCACAATTCTCCAGCGCTGAATTTCAATCTTTTCTCCACGAATGGGGCATCAAGCACAGTCCCGTTAGTCCACATCTACCACAGGCTAACGGACTAGCTGAAAAATATGTAGGCATTGCCAAATCCATTCTAAGGAAAGCACAATCGTCCGGGCAGGATGTTCATTTGGGTCTTCTGAACTATCGTGCAACACCTCTGGAGGGCTTATGTTCTCCTGCACAGTTACTTATGGGCAGAGCACTGAGAACTACAGTGCCAATTTCTCCAAAGAAACTTCAGCCTCAGAACCTTGCACACGAGCATGTAGCTGCGCAACGAAACAAAATAATTTCCAAACAAAAGCGATATTATAACCAATCAGCCAAATCTCTGACACCACTTGCCACAGGACAAGCTGTAAGACACAGAGTAGATGGAAAAACTTGGGAACCTGCACGTATAGTACGAGTATTGGAAACCCCAAGGTCATATGTAATCGAGAATCGGCTGGGTCAGGAACTCAGACGAAACAGATGTCATCTACGTCCTGACTTTTCAAGTTCTACTACATGTACCTCAAATGATGCTGCAGCTTCCAGCACACCCGCCTTAACAGACAAGCTTGACTCGTATTCTGAGGACAACACTGAACCATATAAAACTACCGACTCCCTGGGTTTAGCATGTTCTACGGCTCCAGAAAGAGAGAATGCTCTGAACACTCCTATGGAATCAAGGGACACCTACTCTAGTTACGGTCGCAGATTGAAACCTAAAATATGGGAGGACTTTGTTACACATTAAATGAGTAAATGTTTGAGGGGGAAGATGTGATGTAATGTTATGTTGATTTGTGACACTGTTAATGTTGTTAATTTCCAAACTCTAAAGTTCTACCTTAAATACTAATATATGGTCTACCTTAAGTCCTGTGATGCAACTAGGAGGGGGCAGCAGAGAGGGAGGAAGAGAGCATGGAATAAAGAAGTTTCTGCCTGATCTGTCTGTCTTTATTGTACATACAACACAGTGTCTGTATGTGTTCACAAGTTCAGCTCCCCAGTGTCACCTCTGTCCCCAATCAGCCCCTCCCAGTGTCACCTCTGTCCCCAATCAGCCCCCCCCGTGTCACCTCTGTCCCCAATCAGCCCCTCCCAGTGTCACCTCTGTCCCCTTTCAGCCCCCCATGTCATTGCTGTCCCCATTCAGCTCTTCAGTGCCACCTCTGTCCCCAATCAGCCCACTTTAAGGTATGATCCTGGTAGGGTACCCATATTAGCCTTTACAATTTCCCTGCTGCTGTGTACTATATTTCCCATAATCCTTTAGGCCAGTATCATGGGGGACATTTAACTGGCTGAGCATCAGGGGGACATTAGGTTTTGCTTTTTTATCATCCTTTGTTGCTATTAAATTTACTTATGTTAAACCACATTTGAATCATATTTGTATTTTTTATAATCAATATGCGTTAGAAAATCAGGAAAAGATGGGCATGTATGGTGGGCTGATTCGGTGACATAATGGGCCACTTGACTTGTCCCCCACATTCAAAGTGGCTGCCCGGCTGTAAAGTTCAAAGCAGCCGTTGTGCGGCCCACAGAAGGTGTTCCTCGTTGCAATCACACTCCTATCATGCCAAGTCAGCCAGTGCATGCTGGAATCTGGGTATGCCTGGGCATGATAGGAGTGTGATTGCTGTTAGTAATCATATATTTTTAACATAGCAATGAGACTCCTATCATGCACAGGCAGCCAATACATGCACATAACCTACAGCCTCCCTGTGCCCTGCCCCCCTACTTACACATCCATGCTATCACATGCATATTCATTCATCACAAACATTCATTCCCTCATTCACGTATACTCATTCATACACCCAACCCCCCCCTTACCTGAACTGCAGATCTTCCGGTGTCCCTCGCAGACTTACGCAGGGAAACAGGAATGGAGCGGAGTCATGTGCGGTGACACGCATTCACGTGACTCCGCTGGGTTCCTGCATCCCCTCGACGGAGCAAGAGACAACACAGAGGGAAGCGGCAGGACCCCTGCGGATGATTATTTTCGGTGTTTTTTGTTTTTTGTTTTGGCATTTTGCCAAATTTACTCTGTATTAATATACATTATAAAGCTAAAAGACCACATTTTCTCTCAGTGACAAATTAGTCACTGTGGGCACACATACATTTCTGATGAAGTGGCCCACTGCAGAAAAAACTTGGACACCCCTGATGTATGCTATAGACCCTCATAAAAGGGTTGATGTACCGTATTGGCTCGAGTATAGGCCGCACCAGCGTATAGGCTGCACCCTGAAAGTTAGGTGCTTTTTTAAAGGAAAAAATGTAATTTAAAGTGTAATAGATATGCTGCCACTCTGTGTGTGTGTGTCCCCGAGATATGCTGCCACTCTGTGTGTGTCCCTCGAGATATGCTGCCACTCTGTGTCCCCCCCCCAGAGATGTGCTGCCACTCTGTGTCCCCCCCGAGATGTGCCCCCCTCCCCTAGACTTACCAGTGCAGACTCCTGGAGTCCCCGGTGTCTTGCGGGGGACATCTATTCTACGCAGAACGGTATACAACTTCTATATACCATTCTGCGTAGAATAGATGTCCCCCGCAAGACACCCGGGACTCCAGGAGTCTGCACTGGTAAGGAGAATTGTTAAAGCTTACTGGGCAGACGTTCACCGGCAAGCGTAAACAACCTCCACTGCCGGCTTTAACAATCCCGGCAAGGGAGATTGTTAAAGCACACCGAGCAGACGTGCCGGCAGCGGAGGTTGTTTACGCGCATCACCGCTGCCGGTGAACGTCTGCACGATGCGCTTAGACAACCTCCTGTGCCGGCACCCCTTGTGTGAATTAGAGCAATACATAAGCATGATTTCGTTCGCTTTCATCGTACTTATCGTGTAGACTAACACTGTGATATGTACAAATAAACATCTTTGATATATACACACACTATTAGATAATTATTATAATAATTTAGAATAATATTCAAACATGTATATATAAACACGATGGGTCTAGTGAAATAGCATGGTAATTGATCAAAAATGGATATAGATTCCTTTTGAAATGAATTGAGATTAATCAATTTAATATAAGAATATAACAAGCAGCAGATCTAGGGATGCTTATTTTTAACATACAGTTTTATGTAGATTTTTTTGAGGTGATTATTATTTAGGTGCAAATAAAGTTATTTTAATATTATACAATATTGCATAAGGTCAGTTTCTGATCATCCGACACACGGATGTATACATGTATGGTATTTTTATTTATGTTTGGCACTGTATTTACTATATAGCATGTCACAACAGTATGCTATCAGTTATACATTTTTAGTTTATTTATATTCACTAATTCAAAGTTCATCACTTCAATAAGCACAGCAAATTTCTTTACAGGTATTTAACACATCCTTCAGAAGTACCATTATATAATTTTAACGTAGCACCATTAGTATATTCACTTTCTACTTTCTGCACTAACCTATCATCTAGATTGGCAGTTAAATGCTACACCTAACCTTTATACACAGCACTTAGCCGCATTCACATAATATACACATACACAAGTGTAGTGAAAGGCACTACACGCCGGTTGCATCCCAGCATACATTCACTTAGGTGGAGTAAGTTCATTGTATATTTAGTTGCTCATTAAGTTAATTGATTACATTGATTTGCATTTACTGGTTTAATGGGTTGTGCTCTGGCCTGGACTGGGACAAAAAATAGGCCCGGGCATTTAAGCCTGAGCAGCCCATTTTTATTTATTTATTTATTGTTGTTAAAGCCCACCCTTCATGTACCATCTTTGCATTTACTCATTCACACAAATCATTAACACATTCATTAATGCAGTCTCACAAATCATTCAAGCAATTCATCCACACATGAATTCATTAATTGTCATACGCATTCACACAATTCATCCACACGTTTATTCATTCAATCTCATTTGCATTCACACTACCCCCCTCTCCCCATCTTATCTGCCCCTTTTCACTATGTACCCCCCTTCCCAATATGTACCCCCTCTCACTATCTATCCCCTCTCCCCATTTCTCACTATCTAACCCCCCTCTGCCCCTTCTCACTGCCCCCCCTCCCTCACCCTACTTAACTTGTTGCCGGAGCAAGCAGCAACTGCGACCGGGCCGGATTGACTTAAGGGCTGATGGAGCTGCAGCTCCAGGCCCCTACCTTAAAATAGGCCCAATCAGGACCGGACCGACTGGGGCCTATGCGGCCTCTACGGCCGCATTAACGCAGGGCCCCTTAAGCCCGCCGCAACTGCGACCGGGTCCGCCACTCTAAGGGGCCGGGAAGCCCCCACCAGGGCCGGCCTTAGGGGTCTGCGGCCGCACAAGGCTTAAATTAAAACATCGGGGTTTTTTAAAACTTTATTTAACAACCTCCATGTTAAATAAAGTTAACAAAAACTTTATTTAACATGGAGGATGTTAAATAAAGTTAAAAAAAAAAAACCCCAATGTTTTAATTTAAACCCTGTGAGGCCGCACACGCGTAAGGCTGGCCCTGGTGGGGGCTTCCCGGCCCCTTAGAGTGGCGGACCCAGTCGCAGTTGCGGCGGGCTTAAGGGGCAGGTGCCCCTTATGCCCTGCGTTAATGCGACCGTAGAGGCCGCATAGGCCCAGTCAGTCCGGTCCTGACTGGGCCTATTTTAAGGTAGGGGCCTGGAGCTACAGCTCCATCAGCCCCTAAGTCAATCTGGCCCTGCCGCGGCCCGGCCCACGGCCTGGTTGTGCTATATATGTATGTTCTGCTCATATACTCATTTGTGTCCTGATGAAAGTCAAATAAAGACTGAAACATTGACCTGCAAAAGAGGAATCTGTATTTATTGGAAAAAGACCTAGAGTGCTGGTAACTATCCATAGACTGTGTATATATATATTTTGTTGGAACTGGATGGTTCCCCTGAATATTCCCCACTGGATAATTATTTTTACGTTACCACATTTTTGTTTATTTTTTTAATTCTTTGTATATATTTTACTAATCACACTGTGCTTAGAAAGCTCCGTTGACCTAAATGGTTAAATTCAGTATCTGTGGAGCCCAGAGTTCTCAGGAGGGTATGAAAAAACCCTCTTGGAAACTTGTTTATTTTTTAATGGGAACCGCCATCTTGCAATGATGCTTGTGACTGCTCTCCGGAGACATTTCAGTAACACAGTCGAAGGCGACCAGCGAAAGCTCTTTTAAATCAGGCATCTGCCACCATATTGTATATCGTGGACATTGATGCCCTGGGGTGGGGGATAACACGGAGTCCTTGGGGCAGATTTCGGTCTTGCTGAATGCCTCAACATCAAAGCATTACAGCAACACAGTTTAAGCAAAAAAAGCGACATTTGATAACTTTCTACGCTTATTTAATAGCATAGGTCATTTACTGACTGTTTTCCCATGATGTGCCTAGCACATCATTCGTTGTTAAGGGGTTAATGAGATCCCTGTACAATGGGACTGTTGTGGACATGGATTGCATCGTCCATTATTAGTGATTCACGTCGCAGACGCAATATCTGTATCTCCCTTTGGATAAACCACTCCCCTAACTGTGGCATACATTACAATACCAATTAGTTCTATTGTTTAAGAAGTGCCTTACCTCTACCACCAGGTAGCACTAGAGAGTGAGTGATGTGTACATCTATTGTTTATCTAAGACCATAGATAATGGCTACCTACATGAAAAGCCATGTGGGCTATGCCAGGAACAATGGGATATCAGGAACTCCAGGAAGAAGGGGGAGGAGCAGAGGAGACTGGAAGGACAAGAAGGAAGCAGCATGGCAGAAGCTAAGGGAGCTGTGAAAGTTTGCCAGAGAAAAATTATGAAATAGAAAGCTGCTCTTCCATCTTGGGCTAGTTAAGTGCCAAGAAGCTAGGACTAGTTAAGTGCCTAGTATTGTAACTAAGAATTAGAAAACAACTACTGAAAGAATCCTTTAAAGTCTTCTATATGATCCTGGTATCAAGAGCCATTTTGGAAACTGAACACCAAAGGAGTCATTTGATATGCTGATACTCTCTGAAGTTAAGTACATATGTTATTACAATGTTATTAGAATATAATTGTTGACTGTCTGTAACTTTGTTATGGTAACCTTTTTCGATATATTGTTTTTACCGCTAGAGGTATTAATAAAGTATATCATTATATATCATAACATCTGTTGGTATTCGTCTTTACATAATTTAACTGTATTCCTGAATCAAATTTATTGTTGTATTGTTAGATGTGTTTTGTCTAAATTGTGTATTTAAATATCAGCATAATTTTGCATAAAACAGGCCACGACCACAACAGGGACTTATATGCACCAAGAAAAAGAGCAAATAAAATGAAAATAAACCCTGCTCAATGTCCTATCTAAACAATTAACATCCTATCTATAGTCTTTCAGCTACTCTACTTACTACTCAGCATTACCCTGGGGCTGTAGAATTATTAAATGGGGACTAAATTGTGCAGAATGCCGAGTCATATGTACCTTCCTTCTTCCACAAAACCCTGGATAATGTCACATATACACAGGCACACACCGATATGCATACACAATGTTTGCTTTAAATGCTGTACCCTTTGAAGTGTTGCAAAATGTGTGCCAAAGAGTTAAACTTTCTAAATACACTTTCAAGCACATTACTAAACACCTCCCTTTGAAGTTACGTCAAACACAACGTAAAGAATTTCAGGAAATACTGTACAAACGTGTTTCCTTATTCCAATGATGCAGCCGTTTCGCCTTGTAACAGCTATGCAAGTTTTTCTCTAGGTAAGGACAAAAATCCAATTATTGGTTTTGTCTACAGATTTACTTTTTTCCCTTTATGTTAAGCTTACTTTATTTCCTTGTGTTAAGCTGGCCATACTGATGGAATTTAATCAGGGTTAGTGTTCTTGGAGGGTAGTTTACAGCTATGATTTTGACATCCTCTAGCTTATTTTGATATAATCCTAAATACCTGGCGGTACAGAATAACTGTCAGTTTAAAGCCTGGTGACCAGGGTAGCTTTCAAGCTAATTCAAGCATAGGGACATGGTAATTCTATTTAGAAATGTATCATACATCTGTCAGAGTATCGACTTTCTCCCAAAGCCTACTTCTGTGTTTGGGATGAAATATCACTCCAAACCAGGGTTGTCTTTAATATTGATTGGACCCTTGGCAAGCATTTGCTTGCCACCCCCCCCCCGCACTAGCTAGCGCGCAATTATGCCCTCCACCCCGACACAAAAAGAAAGTACTCGCGACACTTTTTCTGCAGATTACAAGGAGATTGTCAGAATCAGTGCAGTCTTCTCCATCCCTCCTACCCTAGCGTTACTCCGCTTGAGATGTCCACACACGGAGGGCAGGGGAGGAGCACAAAACTATGCCATCCGCTTAGTAAATGAATGGCGCGGGGCCGCCAAGTGACCCGAAACAAACATCTCAAGTTCAGGGCCGGCGTTCAGGGCCGGCGTTCAGGGCCGGCGTTATGTTTTCAGAAGCCCTGTGTAAGGCACTTACTATCCGGGAAAAGGGGGCTCCCTGCAGGAATCCTCCTCTTCTTCCTGGCCACGCGCGCAGCCGCCTCCTGAATATTTATAAGGTGGACCGCCTCTTGGATTCTCCAGTGCTGCTATGGCGACAGAAGCCGCCGTTACGTTCCTGATGCTCAGGACTGCCCCCTCCATGCTACTTAAACCTGTCTCGCCCTTATGCCAGTGCTCAGTTGTACTGTGGCTCCCTAGTGGATATTCACGCTTCTCAACTTACTTCAGAGCATTTTGCGTGTATCTGATTTGTTCCATGACCTCTGGTATCCTGACCCCGGCTTGTTATATGACCACCCGTGACCTCTGGTATCATGACCCGGCTTGTTACTCGACCACCCATGCTTATTATTATTGTTTTGTTTTATATAGTGCCATCAAGTTCCATAGCGCTGTACAATGGGTAGACAGAACATAACAAGTAGTATGTAACATAACAAATTGACTTACAAAGACAACAGGTGAGGAGGGCCCTGCTCAAACGAGCTTACAATCTATAGGCATTTAGGGTGTATTACACAATAGGTATAAGGTAAAAGTGCCATTGTAAGGGATGGACCAGCCACACTAGTGTAAGTATTGCATTAGAGGGACTAGGAGAGGTGAGCTAAGGGAATATGGGGGTGTTAAAGTGCAATATTCTAAGCGTCCTTAAAGCAGTGGGTCTTGAGGGAATTTTTGAAGGACCAAAGGCAAGGGGAGAAAAAGGAATAGACTGGGGGAGGGCATTCCAGAGGATAGGGGCAGCCCTGGAGAAATCTTGTAAGCGTGCATGAGAGCTAGTAATCAGAGGAGATGATAGAAGGAGATCATTGGATGAGCGGAGAGACCAGTTAGGAGTGTATTTAGAGATGAGTGAGATGTAGGGAGGGGAACCGCTGTGAAGGGCTTTGAAAGTAAGAGTGAGCATTTCTAAATGAATCCTGAAGCACACAGACAGTCAGTGAAGAGACTGACAGAGGAGAGAGGAAGCAGCATTCATGGTGCATTGTAGAGAGGTGAGACGGTTAAGAAGGAGACCAGCTAAGACAGAGTTACAGTAATCAAGACAGGAGATAATCAGGGCATGGACAAGAGCCTTAGTGGCATGCTGTGTTAGGAAGGGACGGATGCGGACAGACTGAATGTGGGGGGTGAACGAAAGGTCAGAGTCAAGGGTGACACGAAGACAGCGGGCATGAGTAGACGGGGAGATAATGGCGCCATTAACAATGAGGAAAATTGATGGGGGAATCTTAGCATTGGAGGGAGGGAAGATGAGAAATTCTGTTTTGAAGAGGTTGGGTTTCAAGAAACGTTTAGACATCCAGGTAGAGACAGATGCAAGGCAGTTAGTTACACGATCTAAGACAGAGGGAGAGAGATCAGGGGAGGATAGAAAGCCAAATGATGAGATCAGTTTGCCAAGCGAGGAACTGTAAAGAGAGAACAGAAGGGATCCCTTGAGTGAGTTTAAGCCGGGTTCAAGGGAGATCCTTGAACCGGCTTAAAATCACTCAAGGGAGCCGGAGGTCTGTTAAAGACCTCCGATACCGCTCCCTTGCGAGCCTGCTCCTCCAGCGTCGGACATTACTGTCCGTCTCTGGAGGGGTGCCGGGTGCCCCCCTGATGAGCGGCACCCGGTGCGTACCGCCCCCCCGCTAGGTACGCTGCTGGCGGCAGCGGTACACTACGGTGGCGGCGGACCCCGCGGCGGCGCCCCCTGGAGTGTGGCGCCCTGTGCGGTCGCACAGGTCGCACACCCTAAAGGCCGGCCCTGGGTAAGACGTGCTTACAGACCTCACACCCTGTGTGGGCCCCTTCACCGTCATCCTCCGAGTAACTTTGTCCCCTTCATTGTGTCACGCCTCTCTTTTCCTTCTTCATTTAGCATAGGTATAGATCAAATAAATAATACATGGAAACACAGCATTGCAGGTATGGATCAACTGAATAAGACATACAAACCTTGTATTTGCAGGTATATAGACTAAATAAATAACAACATATTTAACATATTATTGCAGGTATAGATCAACTGAAAATTGCATGTAAACTGAGCACTGAAGGTATAGATCGAATAAATAATGCACTCGAAAGAACAGCCCTGGCACCTAGATTGCACACATAGGACTTGTCCCAACACCCATAATGCATCCACAGGACCTGCACCCAGATTAGATCCATAAGACTTGCCATCTTTTTCCCTCAACCAGTGTGTCTGTGCCATCTTTGCTACAAACAGCCTCCCTGTACCATATTTGCCCCCCATTTACAGATCCATGCTATCACACACTTATACATACATACATACATACATTCACATATGCATTCACTCATTCACAGGTACTCATTAATACATACCTCAGTCATACTGGGCACTCAAAACTAGGTGTAGGTATTAAATTCTCCTTTGCTTTTTACATTTTACACACGAGAGGCATCCCAAAGATAACCCACAGTGTGATATTTTTTTTAAAATTCGCCCCCTTATTACTCACTTCCAAACTAGAGTTGCTCAAATGTATACCCCTAGAGAGAAGAATGCAATGCTGAATCCCTAATAAAGTACAAAGAGAGAATGGGATTCAAGCAGTACATCCTCTCTAAACGCTCCAGATAAAATTTTACAAATTATATGAGAGTGGTAGTGGGCACATACATACCATCCAGGTATATGAGCAAAGTTGTTCACCTTGACCCATCAGGGTGCCCAGACCATCTGGAAGCAAGTGAAAAAAATTGCTAGTGCCTAATGATCAAAGGGTATCACCTGTATGTCCACAAAGGGTTCTCAAAATAACAGTGATACCAAGCTAAAACAAGGGGTCGTCTTTAGATTTGCACCAACAGGAGCTGTTCACTGTCACGCATCGCGCAACTCACCCGTCCTCCCATCCACCGTTTGACCACTGTCAGAGCCTGTTTATACCACTGATGAATCTTTGCTGTCTGGAATTCTGACCTCTGGACCTGCCTGGCTTTGTTTTCTGCCTCACCCTTATACATTAACTTTCTACCTGGTCCTGTTGAGAGCTGCACCTGGGTTCCTACCTGAGATCGCTGACATTCACAGTAAAAATTAGGGACAGGAAGGATGTGTGCATGCTGACCACCACCCACAATGATGAAACAGCCTTCATCAAGGCCTATAACAGGCATATGAGGGGAGTTGATATGTTAGATGGGGTGGCCACATGTCTCAGATTTCCCGGAACAGTCCCGCTATGGTAGCCTCAATTAAAACGCCCTCCTTTTTCTGACGAGGAAGAGAGAGAGGGGCGCAGAACGGTCGCCGAAGTCGCGGCGCTGGTATCTTATGCTGAGCGCCGTTATATGATGGCAGAGGCCTTGCGCTCCCACAGCAGGACCTCTACAAGGTAAGTGAACTTCAAAGGGGCAGTGATGATGCCAGGGCTGGCTTTGGGGTGTGCAACCTGTGATCTGTGCCTGCAATTTAGGGGGTTTTAAATATACCTTTAATGCTGAGTATTTATGTGAATTCCAATTGATCTATACCTGCAAAGCTGGGTTTGTGTGTTATTCTGTTGACCTATACCTGCTATGCTATGTTTCCATACATTTATGTATAAGTGCAAATACAGGGTTTGTATGTCTTATTCAATTGATCAATACCTGCAGTGTTGTTTCCATGTGTTGTTTATTTGATCTATTCCTTCAGTGCTAAGTTTACATGGGATTTCCAGTTCATCTATACCTGCAATGCTGGGTTTGTGTGTTCTGTTGATCTATACCTGCAATGCTATGTTTCTGTCACGTACAAGTAGTAGGAGACACCGTAGTCAGGTAGGACTCCAGGACAGAACAAGTTCAGACAAGCCGAGGTCAGGATTCCGGAGAGCAGGATAACCGATAAACGTAGCCGAGGTCAGGATTCAGGAGATCAGGATAAACAGTAAACGAGCCGAGGTCAGGATTCAGGATAACAACATAGTCAGGCAAGCCGAGGTCAAACACAGGAATCAGGAAGGTAAACGCTATCTGGGCACTAGCACAAGGCATTGACGACCATCAGAAGGCAAGGTGTAGCTGGTCTGAGAGGTTTAAATGGGGAACCGCGGAGGAAGTCCGAATATCCCTTCACCCCATCATGACATCACTTCCGGTGTCTGGGAATCGCGACCATTTTGAGTGTGGCGTAATCTCCCTTCATAAAGACCTGCAGTTAGGGAGTTTGCCACTAGAGGATGCCGTGCACCAGGAGGTCTGCCTCTCCTGCGCGGCACTTCAGAGGATGGCAGCGGAAGTGACCGTGCGGTGGAGGGGGGTCTCCCTCTCCTTCATGGCGGTTGCTGCGGAGGTGGCCGTGCGGTGGAGGGGGGTCGCCCTCTCCTACGCAGCGGCTGTTGCGGCAGCGTGGGAACCGGGGACAGGTGAGTAACAGTTTCAATACAATATTATTGTATACGCAAATACAGGATTTGTATGTCTGATTCTGATTCAGTGTGGCAAATATTTTTTTGGGTGCAGGAAAAAGGGAGTGATTGCATGCTAGGGAACGTACAGCAGGGCCCAATTTTTTCAATATAAAATGAATTGGCAACAGGGTCTAATATTTATATATATCTGCAGCAGGTTCTAATATTTATATATATCGGCAGGAGGTTCTAATATTTATATATATCAGCACCAGGGGCTAATATTTATATATATTGACAGCAGGGGCTAATAATATATATTTGCAGCAGGGTGTAATATTAATATATATTGGTAGCAGGGTGTCTCTGTAAGTCAAATTGTTATGTTACATACTACTTGTGTCCTGTCCACCCATTGTACAGCGCTACAGAATTTGATGGCGCTACATAAAACAATAAATAATAATATATCGGCAGCGGGGTATAATATTAATATATATTTGCAGCAGGGGCTAATATTAAAGAATAAAAAAAACTGCCAGTTCAGCTGTTATTTTGAAATCGTATTTCAATCGCGGTCTTTACTTCAAAGAGATAAGTACATATTAAGTAGATAAAATTATATATTTTATATATAAGCATTATATATATCTATATATACCATTACTTAAGCTATGGTGGGTAAAAGTGATGGAAACCCTTCCACTTAAATTTAAGGGGTAGTAGAAGTATTATTAAACACTCATCTACAGCCACCAGACAATTGCTGCCACAAGGGATTCTGGATAGGTGCATGCAAATAAGGTTAACAATTATCACCTTTGCCTCTATATCCACTTTATACATGGATATACCCCATTTATATATATATATATATATATATATATATATATATATATATATATATATAACATCCAAAAATAGTTACCGGCACTCCAGGGACTTCTTTAAATAATCACTCCAGAAACTGCAGTTTTCCAATCAACGTTTCAGTCTATTTATTAGACTTTCATCAGGACATCCCTGGAGTGCCGGTAACTATTTTTTTATGTTTTATGATTTGTTGTTGCAGCTACTTGGCACCGGGCTAAAAAGGTGGTGATTGGTGTGCAATTGTTAATTTTGGACATTATATATATATATATATATATATATATATATATATATATATATATATATATATACACACACACATATATTCTACTACCCCTATATATACCATATTGGCTCGATTATAGGCCGCACCCTAAAAATTAGGTGCTTTTTTTCAAGAAAAAATTTTGTAATAGATAAGCTACCACTCTGCTCCCCCTGACATAGGCTGCCACTCTGCCCATCCCGAGATATTCTGCCACGCTGCCCCCAAGATGTGCCCCCCCTGACTTACCAGAGCGGACTCCCGGGTGTCTTGCGGGGCCGGCGGGGGACATCTACACAATACGCGTATACAACTTCCGGTGCTGGAAGCGCAAGACACCCGAGTGTCTGCTCTGGTAAGTCTAGGGGGGGGGGCACATCTTGGGGGCAGAGTCAAAACTATGTGCTTTAACAATCTCCCTTGCCGGGACTCCCCCGTGGGAAGTCCCGGCAAGGGATATTGTTAAAGCACATCGAGCAGACGTGCCTGCAGCGGAGGTTGTTTACGCACACATCGCCGCAGCCGGTGAACGTCTGTGCGATGCGCTTAGACAACCTCCCGTGCCGGCACTCCCCCCGTGGGAAGTGCTGGCAGGGGAGGCTGTCTCAGCGTATCGGAGAGTAGGATGCAGGTCCCCTGCAGCACTGTGGGGGATCTGTATCCTAACCCCGCCGCCTGCCCGGAGCCCGGAACTGCATGTCCCGGGCGTCGGGCGATACGAATTGCGCATTCCTGCGCTAGACCCCGAATATAGGTGGCACTCCCACTTTAAAAACTTAAAGTGGGGGGGGAGTGCGGCCAATATTCGGGCAAATACGGTATATATATATATATATATATATATATATATATATATATATATATAGTTTTTTGTATCCATACCTCATGATAAGGAACACTAAAGCCTTGTATAAGAAATCTTGATGCAGATTGCAACCCATAATGCATTTTAGAAAGGCATACCCTGCCAATTTTACAATTAAAACTCAAGTTAATTAGCAAGATTTTAGTGCAAGATGATCCTGGTCCTTCAGGATCTGCAGGAAATCTTGCAAGAATTGGGGCAGCCTTAAATTTCCCTCCTTAAAAACTAAAGCACAGAAACGATGGTGAGTGTGCTGTGCTAAAGGATACTGGACAGACACAACATTTTACTGTCCTGATTACCCTGATAAGCCTAGTCTGTGCAATGACAGCTGTTCCAAGCAGTACCATGCTGTTGGCAATTATTGAAAATAAGATTTTTATTTAGTTTATGTATTGCTTCTCTTCCCCAATCATATGGTTAATATTTTTAGTTTGATGCCACTTCATATGGTTTCAAGCTTAATCTGCTATTAAGGGCCAATTTAATTACCATTATGAAATACATATGAGCACATTACATACAGTGGAGACATAGCTCAATATAATTTGAATACTGCAATTTAAATTTGGGGCATCTAAACAGAAATGCACTACACAGATTTGCATAAGTGGAGCAACTTGCAGTTATATACTTAGTAAATTCATTACTATGGGATTTAAGGTTTTCCCAAACCATGCCTAATCTATGGATCAGCTCAGGGGATGTATGTGAACACAAATGTGTGGTTTTCTACAGTTGCACATAGGGTATGCAAGAAATCTAATTGCAATGTAAAAACACAAAAATATATAGTTCCTGCAAACTTTAGCAGACATCAGTGAAAATGGCTCCCTGGAAAGTGTCAAAATTACACTAGTTAAATACCTTGGGTTGTCTACAGTTCGTATGCTAGTGTGTGTAGCATGAGTGTGTAAATGGGTGTGTATAAGTAGATATTAGTGTGAGAATGATGGGTGCTGTACAAAAATGTAAAAACTGCGTAAGAATTTGGGAATTGGTACACAAACTTATGAAATAACATAGGACAGGTTTTTTCTTCTTTTACAGACCCATTTTTTATTTTTATATTTAAAATTCTTCACACTACCATGGTCGAGTTCCAGAGTATGTTGCTCAAACTAGAACATGAACTGGATGCAAATGAGGTGAAAGAGCTTATGTTCTTGTGTAAGGACCTTGTTCTACCAACACCAAATATAAAAGTACTATTTGATAAGTTACAGGAGAATGGCTTGTTGGGTGAAGACAACATATTTATTCTTAAGGAGCTTTTATACTCTATACGCCGATATGATCTTCTCAAAACAGAATTGAATACACAAAGGGAACAAATGATGGAAGATATGAAAATTCCAGGATTGTCCAAAATTATCCCCTACAGGTAAGACGTGACATACTTAAAGGTGCTTTTCCACCAAGGGTGCCTCATTCTATATCAATAGGTAAATGCTAAATGATGCAGATAAAAGGAAAATTAGCAGAAATTGAATTTCATTTTTTCCTATGCTCAGTGCCAGACTGGGAATTAAAACCTGCAATGGTAATAATTGAATACCAGCCCCATATTTGATGGTGCCATTTTTGGGCACACTGTACATGTCAGGTTCTGGCTTCTTTTTAGACGGATAAACTCTGCATTTAAAGTATATTTGAAAAACACATTAGTCTTAAGTAAGATACATATGAAAACACATAGTTCCTAATATCACTGTGTCCCATGACATCATTTAATGGCCTGGGGCCAACTGAGAGATCATCGGTATAGTTCAGATAATGTGAAAGAACATTTTAAGTATGAAATGAAACATTTTCAAATTACATTTAAATAAATTACTGAAAACAGAGTTATTTGAAACAATAACTTTGGGGCAAAGATGGCACAGGCAGACTGCTTGGTTGCAAAGATGGCACTGGAAACTGTTTGGGGGCAAAGATGACACAGATCAGCTTTTCAGAGTCTAACTGTTTTGGTGACAATGATGAAAAAGGCAAGCTCCTTGGGAGCCAAGATGACACAGACAAGCTGTTTTGGGGGACAAAGGTTTCACTGTGGGACATGTCCATCGCTTTGGGGGTTCAGAGCTCACGTTTACTCACGTTATTTACTCACGTTTATAACATTGAAATCTGACTTACAGAAACAATAGGTGAGGAGGGCTCTGTTCAAACGAGTTTACAATCTAGAGTTCCACTTAAGACCAGAAGTTCTTACTATAAGCAGTCTCCTAAAACATTTCCTTTATCTTGAAACAATTTGCTTTTTCAACACTCTGTATGCTTCTACGTGCTTTTATTGTGATTCTATAGAAATGACTGATGTCTGTTTACTTTTCATGCAGGCATTTACTCTATGATTTATCTTTACACGTCTCCAATGATGATCTGAGCAAAGTCAAGCATTTATTGAGCAATGATATTTATATATCAAGGATGCAAAATATAGAAGTAAGGAATGATTTTAAACTTCATATTACAGACAGACTTTGAAGTCAATTATAAAGGAGTGAGGCATATGAGTGACTATGATAATGAATATTATACAAATGAATGGAGTGCCTTGGATTACTACATCTCCCTGTTTCAACCAAAGAATATAATGCAAGTGAAACCTTGCATGATGGAGGAGGATAATAATGAGTAGGAAAAGTTAATTGAAAAGAAAAATAATATATATATATATATATATATATATATATATATATATATATATAATTGACAAGTAATACATCAGGATTTTTAGACTTTATTGAGAGCCTTTAACACATTTTTTCAATATACTTATGCATAGCTGCAAATGCTCCTGTACTCACACTGAGATTGGAGGTTACACACCCTATGGCATGGAACTACAGAATTTAACTGTGTAGTGTGCTCTTTGTGGATTGGGCATGAGGCTCACAATTGTAGCACATGCATCTTCTCATTGCTAATGCTGACGCTAGGAGGACACGTAAGCTTACCTAAAGCAACAAAATAAATTAATTTCAGGGAATGGTAATTGTAGGTAAAGTGTACAAAGATGCTCATTTCAAAGTTATTTGGATAAATGATTGGTTTTATCTATCTTTTTATATAAAAATATGTGTTCTCCTTTTCCAGGATATGTTGGACATTTTTACTGAAATGGAGAAGAAAGCCATTCTACATCCAGACTCACTTGAGAGGCTTAAGAACATAATGAAAACCATTGATGAAAATCTTATGGAAAAAATTGTTAAATACGAACAAAGCAGGATGAGTTTTTAAAAATGTAGGGTAAAAAAAAAGTATATATATATATATATATATATATATCCAGGATCCTCCACAATCTCTACCAGTGGTGGGCCTAGGGTTAGACTTAAACTCCCTCCTGAGATTCTAACACCATATACTGATACTTTGCCACACCGGTTAATCTCTTAATAGAGCTGACGAAGGCATACGTAAAGGTTAAGAAGACCTCAGAAAAGGCATTTCAGGCTTTAAAATAAGCATTATGTGCTGACGCAATTTTAGTTACCACAGACATTTTTAAGGAATGTATTGTATAGACTGATAAGTTTGTGTGCATATGGTGTTTATTGGCATGTAATGTTAGAGTGTGTATGTGTTCGTGTATGGGGTTAGTATATCTGTTACCCATCACAGAAGCACCTGCCCTTCATGTTATTCAATGGGGATCGCCACAGGCAGGCTGGCTCAACCTTTATTGTATGTGGGCGTCCTACAATGGGTGGGACAACACCATCTTTCTCTCCACAGACGCAGAGAAAGCTTTTGACAGGGTTGACTGGTCATTCCTAATCTCTGCCATATGGGTTTTTTCACAGGATTCCTCACCTGGGTCCGCTCACTATACACGTCTCCCGCTACACGTCTCCGCATTAACGGTTCTCTGTCTGACACCTTCCCTATCCGCAATGGGACTCGCCAAGGGTGCCCTATATCGCCTATGCTATTTGTGCTCTCTCTGGAGCCCCTCCTGCAGGCAATCAGGCTGAACCCCGATATTAAGGGCCTGCAGGTGGGTCACACCTCTCATAAAATCCTGGGATACACAGACAACCTCCTTTTTGCGGTTACTCAACCTCGGGTCTCTCTACCTACTATACTGCAAGAGCTTCAGTTGTACGGTGGGTTCTCCCACTTTAAGATCAATATGGCCAAGTCGGGGATTCTCAATGTCACCCTGCCTCCGCAAGACTGCAGTGCCTTGAGCACTACTTTCCCTTTCAAATGGTGCAGCTCGAAACTGAGATACCTAGGTATCTGGCTGTCCGCTGATCTTACTCAACTTTATGCGTATAACTTTCTTCCACTGCTGTCGTCCTTGCAATCTGATCTGCGGAGATGGTCTGGGCTCACGATATCTTGGCTTGGACGTGTTAATAACCATAAAAATGACTGCTATGCCCCAACTCCTGTATTTATTTCAGACTCTTCCCATCCACATACCTCTTACGTTCGTTGCCGCAGTCCGTTCTGCTTTTCTTCGGTTTGCATGGGGGGCGTTGTTCCCCTCACATTAGCTACAGCACTTTAATGCTCCCCAAACCACAGGGGGGGGCTTGCGCTCCCCTGCCCTCGTACATATTATAGGGGCTGCCACCTCCTTAGGGTTTTAGAGTGGGTTCATAGCCCGTCTCAGAAACAATGGATTGGTGTGGAGGACGCTCTTTTGGGCTTCCCTACCCGGTCCCTGCCCTGGCTGGCCATCTCTACGGCCAACAGTCGGGCTTCCCCCCATTCGTTTCTCAGAGCGACGTTGCGAGTCTGGCACTCCTTTGCTGAGGGGGACCACGCTATCTACCATCCCGTCGCCGCTCACTCCGGTGCGGGATAATCCAGATTTCTCGCCGGGGGGGTCCTGGAATTCGTGCTTACCTGGCTTGTGGCGGGCTTGCGCCTTTGGGGGACCTGGTGGCCCCGGGGCCCCTGACCCTGTTGGCCCGATTCCGCTATGGACAGCTGCGTCACATTTTTCGATCTTTGAGTCGGCCTCATCATGTCCTCAGGAGCCTTACCACATTTGAGCGTCTATGCACTGCTTCCTCGCTTCCTGCCCATGGCATCTCCCTCCTCTACGGCCTCTTTCTGATGGCCTTGCACCCCGTCCCCCCTTCCTTCATGGGCAAATGGGAGTCCTCCCTGCACATGGTCTTCTTGGAAGACCAGCGGGAGAAGATGTGTTTTCTTGTACACCGCTGTTCCTTTAGCAATAGGGACCAAGAAATGTGTTACAAGCTACTCACCCAATGGTACCGATCCCCAGCAGCTACTGCACGCTTCAACTCTGCTGTCTCAGATGCGTGTTGGAGATGCGGCTTCTCGCCTTGTTCCATTCTCCACCTTTGGTGGGACTACCCACGCATACGCCCTTTCTGGTCCACTGTTCACTCGTTTCAACAAAACCTCTCCGATAACCCTATCCTCCTTACTCTCGAGTTTTTGCTTCTTCATCACGTCTTACCCGATTACTTGGTACAAAGCCTCTGTGATCCGTCACTTGGTAATTGTGGCAAAGGCCCTGATCCCCTTACACAGGGGGGATCCTGCCCCCCCACGATTCGGGAATGGTCTCAATGCGTTGAGAGGACAAGGACCCTTGAAGAGCTGATATGTTCCGCCTCGGATGCGGCGTCTAAACACCTCCACACCTGGTTCTATTGGATGCAGCTCCTTTCTGATTCCCCGATCAGCTCCATGTTTGACACGCCACCCGCGTGAACGTTACGGACTTATGATGGGCTCTTCCTTCTATTCCTGTCCCCTGTTGCCCCGTCCACCCCCCTTTTTTTTTCCCCCTTCTCCTCCTCCTTCCTCTCCCTTCCTTTTGGGACCGCACACACCTATCTCCCTGACATGCCCCATTTCTGCAACCATGTGTCACCATAGGATACACTGCTGTGCCATGCCGTGCATGTCACGGATTTGTGGCGATATACATATGTCAGGTTCCCTGTATGACTCTACTAGGATACTTTTACATTCTGCCGCCACACGCTAACTGATGGGATGCCTCCCATATGGGTTGCGATTGCACGATCATGCTGGTTTGGCGTATAACGGATGTGCTCCCACTGTTTGTTGATCTCACAAGCTATTGTGCAGCTGTATGCATACTGGTGTTACCGCATGAATACTGTATTGGTGACTGTGTTCCCCCTTTTTTTATTTAAATTTTTTTTATTTCTCCTTCCCCACTTTCTTTTTTTGTACCCCTGAAAAATTTGAAACTTCCAATAAATATTGATTTACCCCCTACAATGGGTGGGACAGTGGGACGAACATGGGTCGGGCAGATTGGAGGGGCATGGGAGCCCAGGCATTATGCATGTACTGGGTCCCAAGATTTCTGAACAGGCAATGTTCTTCTAGTCTTCCATTGTCAAATTTTGGTGAGCCTGTGCGAATTGTAACCTCAGTTAACTGTTCTTAGCTGACAGGAGTGGCACCCAGTGTGGTCTTCTGCTACTGTAGCCCATCTGCTTTAATGACATGTCATGCGTTCAGAGATGGTATTCTGCACACCTTGGTTGTAATGAGTGGTTATTGGAGTTACCGTTGCCTTTCTGTCATCTTAAATCAGTCTGCCTATTCTCCTCTGCCATCAACAAGGCAGTTTCTTCCAAACAACTGCTACTCACTGAATATTTTCTCTTTTTCAGACCATTCTCTGTAAACCCAAGAGAGGGTTGTGCGTGAAAGTCCCAGTGGATCAGCAGTGTCAGGGCCCGGGTGATCAGGTTGGGTAGGAGCCTCATTGCAGGGGATACATGGGGTTCTGTCTGCACATGGCGATACATGGTAACCGAAGGATAAGACAGACAGGCACAAAGGAATACATCACAGGCAGAATTCCAGGTAATGCTATGTATTGTATATTATGGCAGGACAAGCAAATACAGGTTAAACAGCCTCTTAGCAAGAAAACGGCAGTATGGCAGAATGTATTGTAAATTATGGCAGGACAAGCAAATACAGATGAAACAGTGTAAGAAAACATACGTATGGCAGGAAGCCCACCGGACAGGGCACAAGGCAGGAAGCCCACCGGACAGGGCACAAGGCAGGAAGCCCACCGGACAGGGCACAAGGCAGGAAGCCCACTGGACAGGGCACAGGGCACAGGGCACAGGGCACAGGGCAGGAAGCAGTCAGGATCAGGTACAGGGCCAGAGCAAACCGGTCCTATAACTTCAATGCAAAGGCCCTGACTGAAGGGCAGAGCAGGATGAAATAGGCAGGCTCAGTCCAGTCAACGAGGCTCAGCTGGTTGCACTGATTAGGTCTGGGTGCTTCAGAGTGAGAAGGGTTACACCCAGGTAAGCAGAGGCAGCTGGTCTGGTCGTTAGCCTACAGGGTACTGTGTACACACAGGAGGCCTCTTGGGGCTGCCGCTGATATGACACGATTCCACCCTGGCTGACAGGATAGAATCCTGACGAGCAGTTTCTGAAATACTCAGACCATCCCGTCTGGCACCAACAACCATGCCATGTTTAAAGTCACTTAAATGCCCTTTCTTCCCCATTCTGCTGCTCGATTTGAACTTGTCTTGACCATTTCTACATGCCTAAAAGCAATTGAACAGGTGTACCTAAAGTGCCAGTGAGTGTATGTATTGTGAGGAGTGCTGCATAAATTGTTGGTGCTATATAAATAAATAGTATAGATCTTTCGCACTGAATACATAAATCCAAACTTTGTCTACTGAATAAATCACATTCTGACGGCAGCAAAAAATGAAAGTAATGTTTTTGAAAAATTTAGAAAAAGCACCACTCTTTTATCGTACTTTAGGTTTTTAAAGTGGGGGGTGTAGCCTATAGTCTGGGTTTAGCACAAGGATGTGCAATGCGTATCGCCTGACACCCGGGACATGCAGTTTTATTCATTAGATACAATACTGTTTTACTATTCCACTCATGTGTTATTTATTTTCCTTAAAATAGCACCAAACTTTAAGGGTGCGGCCTATAATCGAGCCACTACGGTACATCTCCTCCAATGCCTTCTTTAACCCCTTCAGTCCCCTATTCCCCTTTTCCAACATGCCCCCCCCCGTTATGCACATCTGCCCCCAGGCTTGTCACTCTGCCCCATAAATGCCTTAAACCCCCTATATGCCACTGGGCCCCATGATATGCCTTTTAACCCTCTAAATGCCACTGTGCCCCATGATATGCCTTTTAACCCTCTATATGCCACTGTGCCCCATGATATGCCTTTTGACCCCCTATTTACCACTCTGCCTCCAGACATGCCTTATACCCCTATATGCCCCTCTGGCATTTAGGGGTTAAAAGGCATATTATGGGGCAGAGTGGTATATAGGGAGGTATTAGGCATTTCAGGAGGCATAGTGGCATTAAGGGGGTTAAAAGGCATTTATTTTAATCTGCATATCTTATTAAAGGCCATATTTTCTCACAGTAAAAAATGAGTGCGGCCCTCGCATTATTCTGATGAAGTGACCCACTGCAGAAAAAACTTGGACACCCCTGGTATATATTAATGGGAGTTATGCTGTACCACCCTCAGTATGCAAATGTGATAAATCACTGGGTTCGGGACAATGTAATGAGTGTCTGTAAATTAACGAGCATATGAGTGTGTGTTGGGGGGTGTCACAGCAAAAGGAGCCTGTAATCACACTCCTATCATGCCCAGCTTTAAGCATATGCTGGCTGCCTGGGCATGATAGGAGTGTATATATATATATATATAATTGTTGTCGATTTCTTTTGGTGTGTTAACCCTTTTTATTAAAAGTAAGTAACACCAAAATTGGACAAAAAAATGCAATAACAATATTGATATATATATGATTAACAGCAATTTCACTCCTGTCATGCCCAGACATATCTAGATTCCAGCATGTACCGGCTGACTTTGCATGATAGGAGTGTGATTGCTGCTAACAATCATGTAAGTAATATTGTTATTGAAATCACACTCCTATCATCTTGCTGTAAACAATCATATAAATATATTAATATTGTTATTGCATTTTTGTCCCATGTTGGTGTGTTACTTACTTTTAATAAAAGTGTTGTTATTCTTTTTATACAACAGGTGTCCCAATATCTTGGTCCATTTAGTGTATCTCTGGCAGATGTCGCATCACACATGTAGGGTCCAGAGGGTAAAGGTGGAGGCACCCCACTGAAATAACATTCAGTCACTGTCAAGACAATGCTGGTGTGCCCTTCTTGTCCTTGGTAAGCAAAAAATTTTTTCAAAGCAATCTGCCATTAAATTCAAATGGAGGTAGACATTCATATTGTAGTAATACGCCCATGTCCATTTTAATTTATGCTGTGCAACAGGTCATGAAGACTAGCACAACATTATGGTAGCATTATTAAAACCAATGTATGTACATTTGTGTTATGGTATCTAAACCCCTGTGCGGAAAAATACTTGCACACCTGGCCTGGTATTTAAAAGCTAATAATGTGTTCACATTTTTTAATTGTAATCCATGCAAGTATTTTTTTCAGTAAATAACCTGCACCCACATCATAGGAACTACCAAAGAGAGATGTATAAATTAATAATTTACAGATATAGGATAAGGATAAACATCAATCTAGCACAGTAACAGCAAAATGTCAACAGAGCACCAAAAAGTTATGTCCCTAACTTTAGAACAATTAAACTAAACATACCTTATTAGTTATCAATTCACAATTAAGATTACCCTTAAAACACACAATAGAAGCATATCATTTGACTGCTGATAAGAAACATTCGGCCCATCTAGTCTGCCCAATGGGAGACCAAATGCATCATAAATGGTTTTCAGAAAGCCCATTCAAAAATATCAGTGACAGCAGCTTCTAACAGAGTAATGTGATTTTTGTACTACTTTTTTAGCTGAATGTATGACATATGCTTAAAGCTAAAAGGTAGCTTTTTGGTAGACTCCAGTGTACAACACATATTTAGCCTCAGCAGTATCAAAGTAAGGGTTTTCCAGTGTACTGGTACTTCCATCATTCTCAACCATACTGTTATTTAAACGTTAGAGCTTATTCGTAAACTTAGTTGGCAGGAGAGTTTGTAGAAGAGTTGTGGTTTCATCACCCTCAGTTCACTATATGTATCATGAAATACCAACATTGGCAAATCTGTTCAACAGCTGAGCAGACACTGCATTATACATAAGTCAGTGGGAGAATTGCTTTATATGGGTCTATTACCATTCCAGAAGCTCAGAACTAATATATAGTTAGGTCAAACCAAAATTGTCCTGCCAACTCTCACTTTAGCAAATAAACACCATCTATGTTTTGGGTATGATGAGCTTCAGACTTCAATAACAGCCAGGGCACTGCATTACTTATCATATTTACTGATTAATGCCCACTACGACCCCTTTATCTTGACATCTTGCACCCTATGGCGATAAATCTAAATTATAATAAAGCAAACGCATATAGCTCTATCCAGGGGTTTTGTGTGTAACATCCACATACAAATGTATCTCTTGTTCTACACATTTGAAATGAGGTAAATGTGAAAATGGCAGAAGCTCTATGTCCCCAAAGAGACATCAAAGTTTCCACAGCAATGTGATAATACAATTATCTGACACACTAAATTTGTTTCAGGATGTGTAAATTGGCTGTTGATATGGTTTATATTAGACTTGCGCATTTGTATTCAGGCGAACATGAAAACGAACACGAAGGGTGCTACTTTTCTGAAAAAGTGCCACAATGCTTGAATCCTCTCCACATGACTAGAAATATCAGCCCTTGAAGTTATCTGGCTGAACTTACCAATAAGCACCCTCAGCTTATGTTGCTCCTTAACCAGAGGGTTCAGAGGTACTTTCACACACACATCTGCTGAGACGGAAGCCTTGTTCATATGGATTGGTAAAGCGTTGGAGGCTCCTTTGTCTTAGATTGAATGAAATTGGGCTTTAAAACTAGTAGCCTCTGGTAAAGAGTCCGGGTCCAGATCGCTTATGATTTGATGGGGTAAATTGAACTGACCAACTTCAAAGATATCCTAAATAGGATTTGTGAGTAAAATTTTCAACATGTCAAAAAGTAAAAAAACTTAATTGTCCATGCCCCAAATGTGGCCTATTACCCCCCAAACAACCAGACAAACCCATGCATGGGAGGTGTATTGAAGTGTTGTTTGATAGTGACATATACCAGGAGCTGAAAATTCATACCTGAATGAAAATATGTAAAAATATGCAATAAAAATTACTACCACAAAGTTTGACAAAAACTGCTTTGGAAAAAATGGTTTTAAAATAGCAAAACACTACTTGTGATTATTGCCCTATAACTTGTAAAAACACATAAAAACATTGGGCATTTCTAAACTCAGGACAAATAGTGGAATTTATATAGCAGGTGTTTTCATTAGCGATTGTAGATGAGTAAAATATTTTTCAAGTAAAACTCAAATTTCACAATATATATTATACTTTTCTTATAGTAAATTATATGATACAATCTAAAGAAAACCCTTCTTGACTTGAAAAAACATAACTTGTGTGGGCGCATTAAATGAACAAGAAGAAAATTACAGCTAAACACGAGCACCGCAGAAATGTTAAAACAGCCATTATCACAAAAGGTACAAAAAATAAACCAGCCATTGTCACAAAGGATTTAAAATATATTTCAAATAATTTAACAGAAAGATAATTAGAAACATCTGGGAAATACATGTGTGAAGATGTAGGTACAGTATATAGAGACTCTGACAACTCCAAAAATGCCAACCAATCCTTAAATAATGGAGACACACAAATTATATGGTGAAGACAGGCCACAGCGTTTATTAATTCGCCAATAATAAAATTTTGCTCACTGCAACATAAAACATATTAATATATAATAACCCTGAAAAACTCGTCCTTGCCAACCGTCATTAACAATGACATAAAATAAGTATTCGGGTGCATCTCCTTCCCCCTCGTCCACCAACCGATCGGCCTCCAATCCTGGCCTTACCTCTAATTAGTGCCAACCACTAGCTGGCTTTTAGCTCAGTGGGCACGGCCATTATCCAGTACCATTACCAGAGGCTAGGGGAGGGATAGCCCCATCAACTCCTGAACCACCCCAATTGGCAAGGACACCCCCGCCAGCTGTGACAATAAAATAGCATTACCATACAAAACAAACAATAAGTAATAAGAGGAGGGCGGGTGGGAAGCTGTTACCAAGCCATCACTTTCACAGTGGCTGAGGGAAGCGTGAGGGGAGGTGGCACCCCTATATGCCCTACTAGACTGGACTCCTCCCCTCCTCACTATCACACCACTAGCCACCTGCCCCCCAATTCTCTATACTTGCCTCACACTCACACATGGCCCTTGTCTGCCTAGCTGCGCCCTACTCCCAACTGTCCTATACAGGTTATCTAACAACAAATCTATTATTGTAAAGATAAACTGCAGCATAGTTATTTAATTAAACACAATCATGTTAACAAATATTAATGTGTTAAATTATGTTATAACTTGCTTTTTTTTTTTATTTCTTTTATAATTAACAAAAAAAAACAAACAACAACAAACTAAAATACAAATAACATCAGTATGAATGAACTAAATCGGGCGAATAATGACCGATAAAACTAGTATAGTACATATTATTAGTTCACTGCAAAAACAACAAACTAAAAAAAAAAAAAAAAAAAAAGAAAAAGAAAAATAATAATTTTATACAAGATGAGTACGTGGAAAAAGCTGGTGTAGGTAAACTGACATTTTTATTAGGAGGTAAGTCTATTTACTAATTGTCTGATGCCTGAATTCAGTAAAAAACATTCTATATGGAAAAAACTGATGTTAATAAACTGACATTTAATTAAGAGGTAAGTCTATTTGGTTATCAGCTGATGTCAACAATCTAAGGAAACATTATTTGGAGACATTTATCCCAAATTATAGTTTTCTTAACGTTAGAAGAGTGGAGTCGAGAAACTTCTCTTTCCATCGTAAGTTGGTATTTCAGTTGGTTTTCCACCAGAACCCAGTTAAAATCATTATCTTGTTTCCATTGTTTCGCTATTATTCTTTTGACTGCTAAGCATAGGTGCGTTGTTAAGTTTAACTGCACAGAAGACAGTCGGCCAACCTATGTGTAGGTATAACTTGCTTTTTGATAGCATATTAATGTGGTAGTAACAGCTTGGGGCTTATAGATTTTGACATGTAGTCTGTTGCTGTCCTGTTTAATGTTTCGCATACAGAGGACTTATAGTTTGACTAGTTTGACTCACAGTTCCACACTGGTTTCTGTCGCTGAAAAGCTGCTCATTCTTAGTGATGAGTTTCCTCCTGAACATGTCAACAAAAGGAGTATTGTCAGTGGAAGGACTGATGCTAGTTTCCAATCCTAGTCTAAAATAAATTAATTGATTAAACACATTTGGAATGCAAAAATATGTTGGCCTGTCAAAGCTCCTGAGTTGCAAGTAATGAATATCATGCAGAAAAGATCAAATCACAACCAGTGCCATGTATCTGTAGGTGCAAAATATATGTGAAATTGTCACACACACACACACACTGGTGCACTATAGAAGTTTAATAATAAAAATAATAATAATTCACCACCTACCTTAAATCTGCATTTTCATTCAAAAGTGTGTGAATTCTGTGGCTGTATTTTCCCTCTACTTTTATCACTCTATGTTCAAAGCTTCTCTTGAGGTCATCTAATTGGCTTTTCTAAAACCATAAAAATTGACACTTTGGCATGCAAAGACAGCATTGGTCTAACTGGTGTACCAGAGGTATTTTTAATTTTTTATTTTAACTACAACAAAACTATTTTTGCTCACTTATGACTTCTATTTGCACATGGGTTTGGACTATAAGTAGGCACATTTCTCTTTTGTGTATACTGCAATGCTAAGATGAAAAAGGTAATCTGTCCTACTTTAAACTGTGAATGCAGATGCTTGGACTCTGTTTATGTTACTTACGAGGTTACCAATCTGTACATGTGCTTTCCGTATCTCAGCATTCAGTAAAATAATAACCTCCTTTTTTTCGCCTAGTTCTGCCTGTAGGTGCTGCAATGAAATATATAAACACACTCACAAAATAGAATGAAATGTTGTATTAAAAATTATCCCTGTAAAATAAGAGAGAAGAATGCCTGGTCCATGTGATGCTAAATAAAAATCAGTTACCCTTTTCTGTATGTCCTGCATCTTTGATTCTTGCAAAATTTCTTTGTACTTCTTCCAGGATTCCTGAAGATATAGAAAATATTTTCAAGTAACTCAACCTTTACCAGTGCATGACAGGTTGTTTAACTGTATCCTACATTAGGTTCCAATGCAAAAGGGTTTTCCAGTCAAATAATAGAACAAATAAGCATAACATAATGGGGGATCTTCTGGAGGTCTTGTTTTCACATGGTGTGTATGATTAATCTCCACCTTCTTCAAACCAAACTCCAAATGTGCATCACTTTGTGAAACATTGCTGAATACTACTGATCACAGTGCATCCTATGTAAGAGATGCTGGATCCTCATTTTAGATGATAAAGGCTGCAATTATATATTGTGTATATGGACTTGCTGAGTTACATTGTAACATTATCAACCTCTTGTATGAATTTGTTTATGTACTAAGAATTACTCTGTCTAATCTACTTTTAAGAGTTACTTCCCTAATACCTTTACCTCTGTTGTGTATTCACCCTTTTTGTGTGTGAGATGAGATTAGTTAGGTGTAGATATTGTCTGTGTAACCCACTGTCATTATGTTATATGTTAATCCTTTCCGGTTTCCTGTATGTCAACTTTCCCTTTCCTGGTAAAGTGGCTATAGAAACTATGCCCAGTCCCAATAAAGCAAGTTTTCTTCAATGTTGAGCGGTGTGTCATGACTGGTGGTATGGTTCTTTTGGAGATCTTTTTCCCTGGATGAGCAGTTTCAGTCAAAGATTTGGACCTGTTATGTTGTCATCTTGTAGCTGGCTTTCTCCACGAAGAAGTTGGCATTGATGGCCAATGACATCTCTTAGACTCCATGGTTTCTTGTAAAACAGATCATGGCCAAATTAGGCACAGATCTTGGTCTTAACTCCTCTTGCTTCAGTCAATAAGGTTAATTAAATATTAAAACCATTCAGAAATGGAAGATCAGGTCAAACATATTCAGATATCTTTGTTTCATACTTTATTATTTTTAAGAAACAAGGGATTACAAAAGGGTTTAAGAAAGATCACATAGAACTGAGGCCTTGGACATTATTCTAATCAGGGAACTACACACTACACACTATACCACCTGGTACATACTACCAAACTATAAGGATCCCTGTCCTGTACTTCAGTATCTTTAGTGTCCTGTGTAGGAAAGAACGGCCATCCAGTGGGGAAGAAAGATGAGACCGGAACTTTGGTATTACACTTTGTGTAGCCTTTGTCTCAAAGAGAGCACACTTTGAGATTCCCAGTGCAAGGGTATGAGCCATCAAACTCCAACTACATCCTATAGATTTCTATGGATACATCTCATCCTGGCTTCTGAAATAGTATGCCTTTTTATTTAGGTATAAATGTGTTCAGCTGTACCCAAATGTGTAGATTATGTAACAACAAGAAATAAAACATTATTTCTTCAACGTTATGATGCAGTTTACCATAAGGTTCAAAAATATTGTTACATGCTTAAGGTGTCCACATTATAAACTATAAGAAATCATTCACTCAAATTAAGTTCTGTAACTAGCCAAAACTGAATTAGATGAGGTGTGCTGTAGTAAATGTGTTAGAAAACACTAGACATCAAAAATAAACTGCACATTTTCTACTAAACTCATGGTCAAAATGTAAGTATACACAACCTTAAATAAAATGTTCTGTGCAAGGGCTTCCATTTGCATTCTAAATCTTGAGGACATTTTCTAAAGTGATGCATAGGAATCATATACTTGATCCCCACTAAAAAAAAGACAGGAATTCCGTGAAAAATCGGATTACCTTTTGGATTTGTGAATCTCTGAAAATGAGGAGAGACCGCCAATTAAACAAAAAAAAATTAATAAGAAGCCTCAAAAATATTTGTTATCCATTCATTCGTTTTTTTCACTTCAAGCATTCTCTCCTTAACCTAATCACGTATTACCTGGTTGATGTAATCCAAGAATCAATTAATGCTTGTTATATTTTATTGGAGTCATAAAATCAACTGTTAAATAACTGCTTGGCGGAATCCAAGAAAATCTGAGCCAGGTTTCAAGTGATTAAGCTAAGAAGAGGAAGAGTGGCGGTAATAGATTACAGGTGAGTTCAGGAAGGAAGGAAGAAAGAGGGAGAGAGAAAAAAAAGAGAGAAAAGTGGGGGGTAAGGGAAAGAAAGGGAAGCAAATGGAGATATGCAAAGAGGGAGAAAGAGACAAAGAAAGAGGATGGGAGAGAGAGAGAAGAAAGTACAGGGTGTAGAGAGACATAGAAACGAAAGAGCTAAAGAGCATGTTACTTATTATTAAAGATGTTCTGAGGCAGCTCTGCCTTTGTTTTGTAGAGCATGGGCAGTGATACCTACGTATCATGTAAGAAGCAACTTTACACCCAATGTTGTACCAAAAGCTTAAGTATCACTCAAGCCATTTAGAAAATGGTTCCATTTGTAGAACTGTTAAACAATGAGGAACATGCAGGCGCTATACAAGTAAAGGACAGTATTAATGACTACTTGTAGTGTAATGCTGATCATGGATCTGCAACCTATTTGGTATTCATGTAATGTTGCAAAAGGTACTTACATTCAACTGCTTCTCATGGCTCTGTTGAAACATGGCCATTTCTTCCATGGCCCTTCTCTTCATTTCTTTCTTCTCATCCTCAAATGTATCCAGAAGAGACTCTCCTGTAAATAATGATATTGTTTGTATATCTGTGTGCATTTGTTAATAAAACAAAAAATAACAGTAAAGAAATTCCGGTTGATATTCATGTTTAATACATTCAAACACTCAAGCTCAGCTTGAACAATCTCATATATATCAACTGTTGTTAGCAATATGTAGAACTGCACATGAAAAACTGAGCTGTTGGCTTCATTGTCTGCAAATCAGAGCAACTTAATGGACAAAACTGCACATTTTCAAGATGTTAGTGTCAGGGTCCATCCAGGCTGCAGAGCTGCATTTCTCTGTTTTTCCTTGCCTTGCTTCAGTTCCAATGTTTTGCTGTAATCCGTTCCTGGATTTCCATATGCTCTGGTCTGTGCTTCTTATTCCTTGATTGTAGTTCTGCTCTTTGCTTCAGCTCTGTTTCCTTTATCAGGTGTCCCCCACCCGTTCGTTCTGTTTGTCAGTCTGCAGTCTAAAGGTATGTCCTTGGTTTTGTGTTTAGATTCAATGTTTGGTTTCAGCTCATTAGTGATTCAGTAAGCAGGGTTTAGCGTTAGGACCCACCGAATATTGGAGTACTTTGGCGTAGTGGTGGGCTAAGCATATTATGGCCATATGATGTGATGGTATCTCCAATTGTTATCTTATAGTCCTAGGCTAGTCCTGTATCCATGTGCGTCTGTATTTTGTGTACATTTGCCCTCCTTTCCCTGAATCATCTGAGGATTTCGATTCCTCTCTCCTCTCCCCATGTCCCAGTTAAGATGTCCTAATCCTTGCTTAATGAGAGTCCGAGGATTCTGGCTCCTCACTCCGTCCCCTGTGTTCCTTGGCTTGTTCCCTGTCCTTTGTTGTCCCCTGTATCATGTATGTCTTGTCTGGTTATGTTCCTTGCTCGGTCTCCCTGTTCCTTCTTCTATCCCCCTTGCTTGCTACGTTTCTGTTGATACTCTGCTTAGCTTCCATTCTTCCAGCCTGCAGCATCCTGCACATGATTCTAGTGCTATGTCTCATGCCTGCTCCAGGGTGCCTGCAGGATATCTCCTTGTGTTGCTTTGTTCTGGACAACATCAGCTGCTATGTCAGGGCGCTGGTATGTAGTTTGTATGGACCTTTAACTGTTGGAGCAGAGAGACCAGTGGTCTCTGCTTGCTAAGTTGCGGCACCAAGAATTTAAAAGTCTGTACGAGCGACTCTATTGGTCGCCAGCAGGGGGCTCGTCTGCCATCAACCAATGAAGTACAGGTGTACTTCATTGGTTGATGGCAGAGAAGGCCCCCGCAGGCGACCGATGGAGTTGCTCGTACAGGCATTTAAAATCGTAGCGCCAAAGCTGCTGCGTAGTCCGTACCGCGTTAATCCCCTATTAACCCCCGTCTGGAAAAAACAAAGAAAAAAACACGAAGAATGTACACGAATATTCGCCCAAACTGAACACAGGAACGGGCGAATATTTGCGGAATACGAAGATTGTTTCCCCCACGAAGACGAACACGAAGAGTTGGCCAGCGCCCAAGTCTAATTTAAATTGAATAAGAAACTGCTGAATTAGCATTTCTGTATTGCCCATACAAAAGGAACAGGACCCTTCATTGCTCTTGTATCTGTATGTCAATTTCTGTATTGTACTTGTCGTTATCTGTAAAATTTTCATCTTGTACAGCGCTGTGGAATCTGTTGGCGCTTTATACATAAAGTATAATAATAATAGAGATACAAAAATGCAAATCTTTTATGCTTTTTGCTTTTAATAAAGCATCAATAAATTTATTGATCAGCAATACAGGAGACCATTCATTTATATGATAACCTGCTTAAATGTTTGCTGTTTGTACCAGTTTCACTCTATATATATTAAGTAGCAATGGGATGCTACCTATTAAAAAGATAGTTTATAGCCCTGTTAAAGAAGAATGCATATTAAAGTACCCAGAGAGTACGTTAATATGCATTCTTCACAAATGAAAAAATAAATAAGAACATGAGCTAGAATCTCCCAGGAGATGACCAGAGCTAAGTATATCACATGCAAGAGATGTGTTTAGCATGCATGGAAAATAGCAAGGAGGGGTTCTGCAGAATCCTCCCATAGATTTGCAAGGAGAAAACACAGAAAATTAAAAGGGACTATGCAGCTATCATATGCATTAAACTGCATTTAAAAGCTGGAGATTCCATTTGGGACATCACAAACTCTCCTCACTGGCACTAAACACAATGAAGCCCCAACTTACTTTGCTTTCTCAATGCCTCTAGCTTATCGTTTTCAGAAGTCTCTTTCCACAGGGCTTCCTTTTGTAGCCAACTTTCATTGAGCTCCTCTGATAGGCTTTCCTGAAACAGACAGGTATAAGACTAAAGGTATTGTTAGCACGTTTGCTATCTTAATTTTAAGCATAATCTCTCCCTTTCATAGATAGAATGCATGAACGCATTACAAACTTGAGGCTCAATCATTAGATGAAGATAAAAACAAATCTTCCTTTTATTCCTGTCCGTGTCCTGTAACTTAGAATAGTACAAAATATAATTCAGCCAGTCACATGTTTGATTTCCAGACCTATCTTGTACTTATGGGTAGTGTCCCTTTAGAGATATAGGCCATTTATTGTGATAATTAGCGCTATATGATATAATATATAAAGATTTATAAACCCATAATTATATTTCATTCTTCTACTGTGTAGTGACCCTGAGGATAGCTCATTATTAAGGGCCAGTCTGGGCTGATCCTCTTTTGGTCCTCGGCCAAGCCCCCCCACCACAAGCACCACTTAGCAGCTGTTGATTTATTAGTTAAAAATGCGCTTCTGTTATATGGCGCTTTTATGAAACCTAAACCATAGTCCATAGTGGGACCGTACATAATATTTTGGTTCTAGTGCTTCTGGACTGGGGGTTGTGCACTGTGAATGTGCTCATCCCTAAATAAAAGATCAATTCATCACTTAACTTATATTATTCTAAATAGAGAGTGCAGAATTCATTTCTAACCTCCAGTAATAGCATCCAGCATTAATAGACTGTGATAGACAATCAAAGAAATCTATGTATTTAAAGCTTCTGTGTGGATGGATGACTAGCCTTGTGTGATTAGTCACCAAAAGCCTGAGTTTACCTGGTATGTCCTAAAAGAACTTTTCAATAAATCAAAATCTTTCTGTAGCTCATCTGCATAAACAAAAGTCAGAAGTTGAGGCATTAGAATAATGTAGTTAGTTGTAAAAATAATGAACAACATAATTACAATATCAAAGATTTGTGTTTCACCTATGTATTTAACAACATTTCTTAATTTCAGAATTAATTATGGATGAGTATTAGCAGCAGTAATGAGGAAATACATTGGTTTTCTTTTTCTCCTAATGACAATTGTTTTTTGTGGTGAGTGATGTCACATGTGCTATATTTACATCTTGAAGGACGTTAAGGTAGTAATGGAGTCAATAGAGATGCTGGATGGGTTGTGACATCAACAAGTGGGTACTTCCAAAAATCTGGAAGTTGTCCCAAAATACAAAATTCACAGGATATTTCCCTGGGAAGAAAAGTTAAGTGACCTATGTCTGCCTATTTCCCCAGGTCCACCACATGATATTTTACACCTGTCTCTACCCTGTCTAGCTGCCTAGATAATTTATTCTGGACAGAAATAAGGACCAGGTTTTATTTATTATTAGATAACGTTACCACCAAAAGATGAAAGTCATTGGTAAGGTCTCTGTGCTGAGTCAACCCTGCCTCAGTTAGAATTTTTACGATGAAGTTATCTCGAAATCTATTTAATATTAATATTGTGAAGTAGGGTAACACAAACGTGTCCAAAGGGAGGGTAAAATGGTATACGTAATAATCTTGATTCATCCATAATCTCAACATAAAATGATTTGTGTTGACTCATTCTAAAGACAGAAATGGAATTAAAAGCTATCATTTGTGTTTATATGGTAAAAGTATTCTTGCCAGAGATGCCAGATAACAAATTTTAGTTTTTTTTAACTTTTCACTCACACACCTCTACATTTTTTTATCTCCTCTCCAGCCTAAAAAGCAATGCACAAACTAAATCAATCGTTTAGCACTCCTAACCCGCACCAGGGACACTTTTAAATGAACCCTGGAGATAAAAATGGGATTCCTGTCAAAAAATACTGTGCTGCATTTTCAAACACAACTTTTACCCTCATAGCTGGCTTTGACCCTATAACATACTGTGTCCATTGCTCCACCAATAAGAGTAGTTAAAATTATATGTCTACATGGACACACATTTTTATTTCTTATATTTAAGCATACAGTAGGACATCTCTCTTACCAAATTTATTTTCCGCCTCAGCCTTCTCTTGTTCTAATTTAGAACTTTTTTCCTTCTGGACAGCACGTAGGTCATCAGCATATTTTTTCTGGAGTCTAAAACATGTCCACAACTTTCAAGAAGCGTGTGAGTTCTCTGATGTAGCCCATACTACTTTTTATAATATTTTGCTGTGTTTCAGTTACTACATAAAGCTGTTATGGACAAGTGGGCATGCATAATAGTTACATCCATTTGCGATCATACCCAACTTATACCCAAGCACCAGGTACCATTTACACATGTATCAAGTAGGACAAGATAATTTTCGGGTTATCTAGAAGTGTTATACCTACTTCCAAGTATTTGCAAGGAATATTACAAGTCTAAATTTCCAGTAACCACCTCAGTAGAGTTGTATACATGGGCTTAGGAAACGGGGGGGACGGATCCCCCCCAGTAACTCATGCGGGGGGGACCGATAATGAAGAAATCCCCCCCAGGGCTGTAGGAACCCCCCCCAATAGAAACGCCGCGAATGCGGCCCGCGAGACCTGGAGGTGCGGCCCGCGTAAGATCGGCAGCCAGGGTATCCGATCTTAAGCGGGCCGCACCTCGAGCCCTGCTACAACAAGAGCCCTGCTACTTACATGTGGGAGGGTCTTCTGTACTGCACAGAGGAAGCGGAACCCAGCAGAGTTCACGTGACATCACATCACATCCTGCTTCCTCTATGCAGTACCAGAGAACGCAGAGGGAGGCCGCGCCCCCTGCTGAAGTCTGTGAGCGGCATCGAGGAGCTGCAGTGCAGGTAAGGGGGTGGGGAGGGTGTTTGAATCAGTATGCGTGATTGAGGGAATGAATCTGTGAATGAATGAATGAGGACTGTGATTGCTATTTTTTTTTGTCCAATTGTGGCGTGTTGCTTTTTTGGAGTATGTCGGTTTAGCGATTATTCTCCTTTCCTGTGAATAGTGTACCCATGTAAACTATATATTGTTTTTTCAAGGAGAGATAGAGCTTTTGTTTGATACCATAGTTTGATGATTAGCTGAAAATTTAGAATGAGAAATTTAGTAAAAACTAGCGAAGATTAGAAAAAAAAAACTAATTTTTTTTACATTTTCCCTCTGAATCCTCACAAAACTAGGTTAAGTGATGGAAAATCCCCTACAAGTCAATTCAGGTGTCCTGATTTCAGAAATACCTAAATTATATAGATTTTCCAGACTTTCCCAGCACCAGGGAGCATACTATAAGGTGTACAATTTTGTATACTTTTTATGCCTATGGCTTAACGGGTTTTTGTTTTTTTTAATTTTTTTACTTTTTTTTGTATTTTTTATATATTTTTTTAACACAGAAATGGTTAGAGGTCCTCCTGAACATGCCAGTGATGTCACAATGACATCACAGCTCACATTATAATTTTTTTAGTATTATTTATATTATTATTTTAATGATTTATTTAATATAATTTTTTTAATGAATTAACTTTTTTTTTTTTTTTTCAGCTTTTCTGTTACAGGACAGGAGGGGGAGTGAGAGACATGGTTTCTCAGTCCCCTCCCCGCGATCCCCCTGCACCGATCACACTGTGATCTCTATGCAGGTCCTCACAGATCGCAGCGTCTCTGTGCCTCATCGGAGGGCAGGACCGCAGGGTATATCCTGTCCTCCGATGAAGGGAATGCCCTATTGCGCTTTTGAAACTGCGCGATCGGGCAGTTTACAGTGTAACAGCTTACCGGCTTTCATGCCGGAAGCTGTTACAGGAGATCGGACAGCAGAAAGCCGGCAATGCCGGCTTCTGCTGTCAGTGGAGAGTTGTCGTTTGACAACCTGGTGTCCCGTGCAGCGGCAGGGATGTGTCCCTGACGCTGCACGAAGGGCTGGAAGTACCGGGACGTCCATAGGGGTTTCTTAATAGGCGTTTTTTGGGCGTCCCGGTACGTCTATAGGGGATTGAAGGGGTTAAAAATGTGAGTTTTTAATATCATTTTTAAAGGTGGGGGGTTATTTTCGGTTTTGGCTAAGTGAACCGTGAATGTTTTGGTCCAGAATTTTCATTTTGGTGCATCCCTAGAATAAATAGAACTATTTCATTTTTAATTATCCTGAGTCCTGAATTTGTAGTCACAAAACTTTCTAGGCCCAGAAATCAGTGAGAGGAAAAGTAAAGGTTTTGTGTCATTTACTTTATTTTAATCTGCATATTTTATTAAAGGCCATATTTTCTCACAGTGAAAAATAAGTGCGGCCCGCACACGTATACAATTCTGATTAAGTGGCCCACTGCAGAAAAAACTTGGACACCCCTGGGGTAGACAGGGAGAAGGGGGGGTAGGGAGAGGGTAGCTAGTGAGAAGGGGGGTATGGAGAGGGTAGCTAGTGAGAAGGGGGGTAGGGAGAGGGTAGCTGGTGAGAAGGGGGGGTAGGGAGAGTGTAGCTAGTGTGAAGGGGGCCGTAGGGAGAGGGTAGCTAGTGAGAAGGGAGGGTAGGGAGAGGGTAGATAGTAAGAAAGGGGGAGAGGGGGTAGATAGTGTGAGAAGGTGGAGAGGGGGTAGATAGTGTGAGAGATAGGGAGAAAGTGGGGATCTGATGGGGGGAAATGCTGTCCCCCCCAGATTTTTAGGGGTTCCTACGCCCATGATAACAACAACATCAAAAAGTCAAACAAAACAAAATAGTGGCACCTGCTGCATTCCCAGGCTCTTTCCTTGACCCTATACATACATATTCTCCAAATGATAACAGGACAAAATGCTAAGGTAAAGTGTGTTTAATGTATGTCAGTGTGCTATTTGTAAAAAAAAAAATATAATATATATTTCAAACATTTTACCATATTTGTTCTTCATTCTTTTTTTTAAGTTCTGTAATTCTTTCCTCTAGTTCCTGTGTTAGCTAAGATAAAGAGGACAGACATTACAATACTTATCAAAGATAAAATCAATCAGCTGCAGCTAAATACATAACTAAGTCAGTATTAAATACATCATCTAAACTCATTTGAAAGTGGTAAAGAAATCATACAATCAGATTACAAAGTTTATATTAAATATAGAATTAATATCACATTGACGTCTAAAGATTTTTTCCCTCTATATATCCTGGTAACAAATTGCACATATGAAAAAAAGAAAGTAACCTAAAATCGACAAATAAATGAAACCCCAGAGGCAAATGACAACTCCGTTGACATCCATAAGCGTAACATGACAAGACCATTAGTAAATTACCCCCCAGGGTTTAGTGTAAAATAATGGCTCATTCTTCAACACTGTCAAGCAGTGCATCATCAAGGTTGCACTGTTTTGTGATTATTCTATAACAGCCATATAACAACCGGGCAGAATTGTACTGATTTAGTATTCAGTATATTCCTCATTACAAACACTGAATATACTCTACTGAAAATCATTCAATGAACATTTTAGCACCAGTGAAAGCTGACAAATGTTTTTTTGACACCAATTTAGAACTGGGTGCGTATACCAAGGTGACAGATCGGTGAACTCACCCTTCTCTGTGTTTTCTGATGTTCAGTGGTCTCTTGTTCCAGCAGCGCAGTTAGCTTGGAGATTTGTTCCTGAAAATCTTCTATAATATCTTGCCTGCAAGAATCGTCCATTTGTTACATGCCATACTAGGACATACTTTTGTTCAGTTATACTATCTTATTACCTAATTACCATGATTATTTCCAAAGAAGACAACTTAAAATTAATTCAGACAATAGATGGTACAGTTAACACTGCCTTTCTAGTAATATACTTCCATGTACCCAAAAGTACAATACATATGTCTACAACTAAATTTATAAATGCTTGATTCCAAAAGGGCAGAATCATGATCAGGGTCTCCATGAACAGCTAGGTTGTACGAATCTATAATACCATTATGCGCACCCTCACATTATACATTCTGTGGGTTAGATAAGATTGGAATGTTTGATTTGGCACCTGTATTCAAGCAGGGATGTCAACCTACATACTGGTAGCAAAATCACCAATTAATCTGATCACAGCAGTGAAGATAGGAAGGAGTCAGTTCCAGACTATGCGATCATGGGACTGCCCTTTTACCATGAGATTGAGGCACAATCCCAGAGACTCGTGGCCAAAGCCTGAGAGTTTCCAGGTATAGTTATTAGATGGGTTCCCAGGACATTGCTTAGATAGCCTTTAACTCAAATATAAGCAGGATAATATTTTAATAGCACGCATTTCCTAAAACATCTACAAGTTATGTTTTGTACATGGCAGCAGGTAACAAATACGGTACATAAAGCATACACGCATAGATTTGCCAGGAGTTTAAATACTGATGTGGATTTGGGTGCAGTGAAAGTGTACGTTTTATGACAAGCAAATGTAAAGCTAAAAACAAACTTGTAATCAACTTTTACAATTTTGCTTGGTTTATATGTGATTTTAGTTGCTTTTCCTACCCTCTTATTAGTGATTGTTCTTGCTTGTCCAGTTTCTCTTCTAATCTTTGGTGAGCAGCCCTCACATTTTGTCTGTTGAAGTAAAACAGAATGAGCAAATCATCTAACTCCAATTCCACATCTTCCATTCTCAGATAGTTCTAAGGGGGGGTCACGATGATATTTAATCTACACATACTACAGTAATAACTTCATAAAAGTGCACTTTGAACCCCTTGTGTATAGACATAGAAATCAGGTACCAGACTAACACACACACCAGGACACCTTCTGCTACACCGACACCCAAACACACACCAGGACAGGCTCTGCCACACTGACACCCACATCTGGACAAGCTTAGCTACAACAATAAAAAAACGTATCTTGCACACTGCTTTGTTGTTCACCCCCTTTAATTTGTGTTTTTGATCCTTTTGTGTATAGCCGCCAGCCAGCCAACACTATGTGTATTTATGCCCCCAGCCTGCCCCTCCCCTTAGCATTGATTTATGTCATGGTCCCAGCAGTATTGATGCCGCCAGCCCATATAAAACATTCATTCAAATATACTCGTTTATTCACAGACTTCCACAGGGGCCGCTGCTTCCCTCTGTGTTGCTCGCACGTCTTTTGTACCATCCAGGGGAAGCAGGAACGGTGCAGGGTCTTGTGATGTTAATTGACGTGACTCCGCTGGGTTCCTGCTTCCCCTGGGTGGTGGAAGAGAGCACAGTGTGAGCGAGCAACGCACAGGTAAGCAGCAGGGCCTCTGCAGAAGGCTTTTGCCCCACATTAAAGATGGGCCCTGGCTGTCGTATCGGCCACTTCAGTACTCCCCTGACTGGGCATATTTTCAGCTAGGGGCCCACAGCTCCATCAGCCTCTACGTTAATCCGGCCCTGCATGCGGTGGCATGCGGGGACATAATTTGTCCGAGGACAGTGTTCTCAATCCAGGGACTGTCACCGGAAACCAGGAACGTCTGGTCACCCTATTATAGAAGCAAAAAAGCTATCCAACCATGAAAACTAACCCCTTAGTAACTAAATCAACCAATTAAACTATAATTTATATTTGGGCCTAATTTCATTAGAGACACACTGAGGCATGATTACTGCCAGCCTTATTGAATCTAAACATCAATTAAGTGGAACCAGTCTTGCAAAGTGAAGAATGAGAAACAAAGTCATTGATATCTATCAGTCTGGAAAGGGTTACAAAGCCATTTCTAAGGATCTGGGACTCCAGCAAACCATGGTGAGAGGTACTATCTACAAATGGAGAAACCTGAAACAGTGGAGAAGATTCCCAGGAGTGGCAGGCCTACCCCAATTCCTCCAAGAGCGCATTCATGACAAGTGCAGCAGGTCTCAAAAGAACCCAGACTAATGTCAGTGTTTGCGATTCCACAATAAAAAAGACACTGTGCTAAATGGCAAGACAAAAGCACTGATAACCAAAAACAACACAAAGGCTTGTCTAGACTTTTTGGATAATATTCTGTGGACTGATGAGTCAAAATTTAAACTTTTTGGGAGACATGGGTTCTGTCAAATCTGTAAACAAAAAGTGAAATATGGTGGTGGTATTGTGATGGTCCAAGCAGTCCTCTTGTGAATATAAGGGGAGCCCGGTATGCAGGAACAGGCAGACTGACCTAGGAGCAGCCAAAATTCAGAAAGCACCGTTTAGGCGATCATGCAGTTGCATTTAGCTTGGACACACAAGCGAATCCTGTGCTGGGGCGAATCTCCTAAGCGACATGTCTAAGTGAGGAGTTACAAGCAAAGAAGGAGTTAAAAAGCAAGAAGGAGGGTGAAGTATAAATCCTTGTGATTCCATATATTTATATATATATATTGCACCTTACTGTCTGTTTTTGCCAGTTATTTGAGCTATCCCCATTGCCAAGATGTCCTCCATGTTTGACAATGCGGTCAGGTGTACATCTTGCTCAATGTATGCAATCCTTGATCAGCGCTTCGAGGGTGCATATTGCTGTGCGAGATGTGTGCGGGTTGCTCATTTGGAAGCACAAATCCTGAGTCTAGAGGAGCAACTGGCAACACTGAGATCTATTGACAACTTGGAGAGGAGTCTGCTGCTCACTGAGCAAGCTCTCTCGGGGGTAGAGGTGGGGCAGGATAGCAGGATGGAGGTACAGGACAGTCAGGCAGCTAGCTGGGTTACAGCTAGAAGGCGGGGTAGGGGGAAAAGCGCCAGGGAGGCTAGTCCTGATCTAGCACACCCCAACAAGTTTGCCCGGTTGGCAGATGAGGGGGATGTTAGTTCAGAGTTAGCAGTACTGCAGCAAGTCACTGCCTCTGACCTCCAGAGGGGTGTCTGCTCAAGTAAGGAGGGAAGGAGGAGCGCAGGGCAGGCCAGACAGGTGCTGGTAGTGGGGGACTCAATTATTAGGGGGACAGACAGGGCGATCTGTCACAAAGACCGGGATCGCCGAACAGTGTGTTGTCTGCCTGGCGCTCGAGTTCGGCACATCGCGGATCGGGTTGACAGATTACTGGGAGGGGCTGGAGAAGACCCAGCAGTCATGGTGCACATTGGCACCAATGACAAAGTGAGAGGTAGGCGGAGTGTCCTTAAAAATGATTTCAGGGACTTAGGTAGCAAGCTTAAGGCAAGGACCTCCAAGGTAGTATTTTCTGAAATATTACCTATACCATGTGCCACACCAGAGAGGCAGCGGGAGATTAGGGAGCTAAACAAGTGGCTCAGAAGCTGGTGTAGGAAGGAGGGGTTTGGGTTCATGGAGAACTGGGCCGACTTCTCTGTCGGATACAGGCTCTACGGTAGGGACGGGCTGCACCTCAATGGGGAGGGTGCAGCTGTGCTCGGGGAGAAGATGGCCAGAAGGGTGGAGGAGTGTTTAAACTAGGTAAAGGGGGGAGGGAAACTACAATATAGAAGGGGAAGATAGTGTAGATAGAAAGCTGGGGCTTATAAATGTACCTGGGGGTGGAGCGGAGGGAGGGGCTAGAATAGTCAATAGGGATAGGCTTCATAGGGAAAAAAAACATACACCTCTAAATTGTATGCTTACTAATGCCAGAAGTCTGACCAATAAAACTGACGAACTGGAGTTAATAATGTCTGAAGAAAACTATGACATAGTGGGTATAACAGAGACATGGTTGGATGATAGCTATGACTGGGCGGTTAACATACAGGGTTATAGTCTATTCAGGAAGGATCGAAAAAAAACGAAAAGGGGGAGGAGTTTGCCTTTATGTAAAGTCCAGCCTAAAGGCCACACTGCGGGAGAATATATGTGAGGGAAATGATAATGTGGAGTTATTATGGGTAGAAATATATGGAAAGAAAAATAATAAAATACTGATCGGGGTTTGCTATAAGCCACCAAATATAATGGAAGCAGCAGAAGATCAATTATTAAAGCAAATAAACAAGGCAGCAAATCACAATGAGGTGGCTATTATGGGGGACTTTAACTATCCCGACATAAACTGGGAAACAGAGACCTGTGAATCTCATAAAGGAAACCGGTTTCTGACTATAAGTAAGGATAATTATCTGTCCCAAATGGTACAGGACCCGACCAGAGGGGGCGCCCTACTGGACTTAATATTAACCAACAGACCTGACAGAGTAACTAATGTGCAGGTCAGGGGGCATCTAGGAAATAGTGATCACAATATGATACATTATAACTTGTCCTTCAATAAGGGAACTCTTAGAGGAGCCACAAGAACTATGAACTTTAGGAAGGCAAAGTTTGATCAACTAAGAGAAGCCCTTAACACTGTAAATTGGGAAAATGTCCTCAAAAACAAGAGTACAGACACTCAATGGGAGATTTTTAAGGATATCTTAAATTCTCACTGTGAAAGGTACATACCGTATGGGAATAAAAGAGTCAGGAACAAGAGAAAACCAATGTGGATAAATAAAAATGTAAAGGGGGTAATAAATGGCAAAAAAAAAAGGCATTTAAGCTACTAAAACAGGAAGGCAGTGAGGAAGCACTAAAAAGCTATCGGGAAAAAAATAAAATATGTAAAAATCAGATAAAAGCAGCAAAAGTGGAGACAGAAAGACTCATTGCCAAAGAGAGTAAGACAAACCCCAAAATGTTCTTTAACTATATAAATAGTAAAAAGGTTAAAAATGAAAGCGTTGGCCCCTTAAAAAGTAATGAGGGAGAAGTTATAGACGGGGATCAGGAAAAAGCTAATCTATTAAATATATTCTTCTCTGCTGTATTCACAGAGGAAAATGAAATGCCAGGTAATATACAGCAGGATGAGATAACTGCCCCAGTACATGTCGCCTGTCTAACCCAGGAAGAAGTGCAGTGCTGCCTAAAAAAAATCAAAATAGACAAATCACCAGGTCCAGATGGCATTCACCCCCGCGTTCTAAGGGAGTTAAGTAATGTAATAGACAGACCCCTATTTCTAATATTCAAGGACTCTATAGTGACAGGGTCTGTTCCCCAGGACTGGCGCATAGCAAATGTTGTGCCAATATTCAAAAAGGGGACAAAAAGTGACCCGGGGAATTATAGGCCTGTTAGTTTAACTTCTGTTGTGTGTAAACTGTTTGAGGGTTTCCTAAGAGATGCTATTTTGGAGTATCTCAATGAAAATAAGTGTATGACTCCATATCAGCATGGGTTTACAAGGGATCGGTCCTGTCAAACTAACCTGATCAGCTTTTATGAGGAGGTGAGCTCAAGACTGGATCGGGGTGAATCGCTGGATGTCATATATCTTGATTTTTCCAAAGCATTTGATACGGTGCCACATAAAAGGCTGGTACATAAAATGAGAATGCTTGGGCTGGGGGAGAATGTATGTATGTGGGTAAGTAACTGGCTCAGTGATAGGAAACAGAGGGTGGTTATTAATGGTACATACTCTGAGTGGGTTACTGTTGCTAGTGGGGTACCACAGGGGTCAGTTTTGGGTCCTATTCTTTTTAATATATTTATTAATGACCTTGTAGAGGGATTGTATAGTAAAGTATCAATCTTTGCAGACGATACTAAGCTCTGTAACGTGGTTAACACAATAGAGGACAGTGCACGATTACAAATGGATCTGCATAGGTTGGAGGCTTGGGCTGGGATGTGGCAGATGAGGTTCAACACAGATAAATGTAAGGTTATGGACATGGGGAAGAAAAATCCAGGCTGGGAATATGTATTAAATGGGAAAACACTGGGGACGACTGACATGGAAAAGGACTTAGGAGTTTTAGTTAACAGTAAATTTACCTGTAGCGACCAGTGTCAGGCAGCTGCTGCTAAGGCAAATAAAATCATGGGGTGCATCAAAAGGGGCATAGATGCCCACGACAAGGAAATAATTCTACCACTGTACAAGTCACTAGTCAGACCACACATGGAATACTGTGTACAGTACTGGGCACCAGTGTACAAGAAAGATATAGTGGAGCTGGAGAGGGTTCAAAGACGGGCAACCAGAGTAATAAGGGGAATGGGAGGACTACAGTACCCAGAAAGATTATCAGAATTAGGGTTATTTAGTTTGGAAAAAAGACGGCTTAGGGGGATTTAATAACTATGTATAAATATATAAGGGGACAGTACAGAGATCACTCCCAGGACCTATATATACCCAGGACTGTATCTATAACAAGGGGACATCCTCTACGGTTGGAGGAAAGAAGGTTTCTACACCAGCACAGACGGGGGTTCTTTACAGTAAGAGCGGTGAGATTATGGAACTCTCTGCCAGAGGAAGTGGTAATGGTAAACTCAATAAAAGAGTTCAAAAGGAGCCTGGATGTGTTTCTTGAAAGCAATAATATTACAAGTTATGGATATTAGATTAATAGGGACAGAACGTTGATCCAGGGATTTATTCTGATTGCCATATTTGGAGTCGGGAAGTAATTTTCCCCCTGGTATGGGGCAATTGGCATCTGCTTCATAAGGGTTTTTTTTTGCCTTCCTCTGGATCAACACAGTAGGGACACAATATGTATATAGGTTGAACTTGATGGACTTTGGTCTTTTTTCAACCTTATGAACTATGTTATGAACTATGTTACTATGCCCGAAATTCAGAGAGCACCATTTAGACGATCGTGCCCGAAACAAGCCGAGGTCACGGGCACCAGAAAAGTAGCAAAGTCCGTTAACAAGCCGTGGTCAGGGTCTCCAGAGAAGTAGCAAAATCCGTTTAAACAAACCAAAGTAATAATCAGGAAATAGGAACTCACGAAACTGCAGTGAAAATACATCAAGCAACGAGCAGTAGCGACTGAGAAAAAGGGGCGGGGCTAATGCGCACGCCAATCGGATCAGCGTGGACGCGGCAGAGGACCGACCCGCGGGTACTCGGGTGAGTGGCTGCGGGTCGGGTTCTGACACCTCTCCTATTGTTTCACTTCCCTATCAACCATCGACTACATTGTAATATTGCAAGAGCAGGACCCTCTTCTTCTTTTTTACCAGTTTGTTATTGTTTGTGATTTTAAAATATTTTACTGACTCTGTAACAGTGCTATGGAATCTGCTGGTGCTATATCAATAAATGTGGGGCTGTTTTTTGCTGCTTCAGGACCTGGACGATTTGCCATCATTTATGGAACCTTGAATTCCTGTCTCTACCAGGAGAATCAGTTTGTGACCTAAAGCTCAAGCGGAGTTGGGTTATGCAGCACGACAATGATATGAACCACACATGCAAGCCCAGGTTTTGGAGTGACCTAGTCAAAGCTCTGACTTGAGTCCTATTGAGATGTGGCTGAATTAAAACAATTCTGCCAAGAAATTCCTCCACAGCAATGGAACAGAAACATTGCCAGTTACTGTGATCATTTTATTCCAGTTGTTGCTGCCATGGGTGGCACAAATAGTTATAAGGTTTAGGGGGCAATTACTTTTTCACATGGGTGATATAAGTTGGCATTAACTCTTAACTTTCAATAAATGAATAGATTTTTTAAAAGAGGCATTTTGTGTTTACTCACATTGTCTTTGTCTTATAATAAAATTAGTTGGATTAGTTAATAGTCCTCCATGTACTCATCACTCCAAAATCAATAGTGTATGCCTTTTATTGGTGAGTTACTTAATTACCTGGGTGGTCTTTCCTCCACTGGAGGCTTTTCTTCCACTGGACGTGTAGCTTTCCCAAAAAAATCTTCCTCCAATCGAACAGCAATATGTTCCTTGGATCGCATCATTTTATAACCTGGTGATATAACCAGGTACTCTGACTGAGACTGGAAAAAATCATATTTTTATTCAAAGTAAAGAAAACAAAATAGCAACTGTCATATACAACCAATACACAAGAAACTACAAAAGCCATGAAACACTCCCAAATTTAGGCCTCATATCATTATACCTTTACACATATTTCACTATGTAAATTAGCTGTAGTGAGAATATAAAGTTCTCCAATTTGTTGAAAACTTTACTTGAAGCACTATAAAAAATGTTTATCTATCTTGTAAATTTTTTCCGCTTTGTCAGCAGCTTCTAAAATGTCCTTGGTTAGGGAATTAGTGGGTAAAGTGACAATTTAATCATATCAATGCATAATTTTTTTTAATTTTTTTTTTATATTTTATTAAACAAAAATGCAGAATATTAGATAACAACTTGAAATCTAATCATCTTAGCGTCTTGATATCAAAAATATTATACATAGAGAAGATAAACATTTATCACTTCTGCATTTAAAAGGACAACAAAAATATTACATCACATAGACGTACAAGACTTACAATTGATTCCATTTGTCTTTACTGAGTTTATTATCAAAAATTCAAAGTGTGCGATTTTTAGGGAGTTATCTAAGTAAATTACTTTCACTTTCAGGGTCTATTTTACCATCGGTCACTAAGTCTATCCACTCCTACCATAGATTATGCCTTTCAGTATTCCAAAGAGTTTGAACTAATATTCCTTTTTCCATATGGCATTGGTGTAATAACTGAGATTTTATTTTAGTCCACAATATTGGAGCCGGGGATCTCCAATTTCTAGCGATCACTTTTTTGATTGCCGTTAGTAAATGAAGGAGGAATATTGTATTTTTTTTCCCATTATTTGGCAGGTTTAAATGGAGTAGCGCTCTTTCGGGCGTTAATTTCCATTGTTTCCCAAAAATATGGACTAATTTGTGTGAAATTTGTTGCCAAAGTTTTCGAATTAAATTACAGTTCCACCAAATATGAAGCATATCTCCCCTTTCTGTACCACAGCGCCAGCAGTTTGGGAGATTATTAGGGAACATCTTTACTAAGAGAGAAGGGACCAGATACCACCTATTCACAATTTTAAATTGTAACTCGTTTTAAACAGTGTATATTTTTATAAGTGGTATTTAATGCTTTGTTCCAGTCTTCAGTTTTAATTTTAATATCTAAGTCTCTCTCCCATTTTGCTAGTGCTGGAGGAGTAAGTTCTTTTTTACATAGCCTGATCAGGTTTAGGGCTTTTGTCAATAGTTTCCTGCTGTCCTCTCCTTCTACTACTTGTTTAAACAAGTTATATACTGTTAAATTCGTATTTTGGGGTAGGGAGTCTAGGAGATAGCTCTTAACCCTTAAATACCTAAAGCACTCCTCTATTGGGAGATTAAATTCTAGTTGAAGTTGGTTAAAGGTCTTAAGTGTATCTCCCTGCATTAAATCTCTTATTAATATTATACCCTTTTGTTTCCAACTGGATAGCTTTAAGTTTTCATTTGTGTGTTCTATTATAGATAGTGGGAGACTAGTTGTTATCAAATTTGCAAGTCCAAGTTTAGCTTTAACCCAATGCCAATTTCTTACGAGGTGTTGAAGAGCTAGGCTAGTTCCTGATTCAGTATATTCTATAGCTTTCATAGAGGAGATCCAGAACAAGGACTGTAATTCTTTATGAGGATATTTCTTTGGTAATTCTTCTCTATACCATAATTCCTGTAGCGCTTTGTTATTTTGTGTCTGAATAGCATGTGTAAACAAAGCCGCTAGAGTGTATTCTCTCACAAGGGGGAGTCCTAAGCCACCATTATTCTTCTTTTTTTGCCATTATTTGCAATTTTAACCTAGGTTTTTTAGATCCCCATATGAACTTATTGATGTGTTGCTGGATTAAGTCTAACCAGCTTGTAGGGACCATATGTGGAATCAACTAGGAAGGAGTTAACTACATTTAATCTGCCCCACCATGAAATAAATAATCCTCGCCAATTTTTAAAAGAGGCATTCATATCTTTAATTAGAGGAAGGAGATTAATCTCCATCCAGGATTTTGGTGTTTTATTAATTTTTATTCCTAAATAGGTAAGGGAGTCTTCAGCCCATTTAAAACCTAATGTTTCGATTTGTTGCTTTTGAGTGCTATCAAGGTTATAGGCAAGGGCAATCGATTTATCAATATTTAACTTATAATTAGATACATAACTAAACTGATCTATAGATTTCATAATATGTTTAACTGATGTTATTGGGTCTTTAACCGTCAGTAATATATCATCTGCATATAGTTTTATTTTTTGTGTGCCCTCTTTTCCACATCCCTTAATGTTTTGATCCGCTCTAATATCCCTTGCAAGTGGCTCCAAAGATAAAACGTAAAGGAGTGGGGAAAGAGGGCAACCCTGACGTGTGCCTTTAGTGAAAGGGAACCATGAAGATTTAATACCCGGGCCCACCACTTTGCCCATAGGTTTATTATACAGAGCCATTATTGCCTGATGAATTCTTCCATGGAATCCAAAGGCCTTGAGTGTTTCGGCCATAAATCTCCAGCTGACCCTGTCAAAGGCTTTCTCAGCGTCTAGCGACAGGGTCAGTTGGGGTATAGATGTTATCGGGTTCTCTTCAAAAATACCCACTAAGGTTCTCACGTGGCTAACCGCTGACCGTCCCTTGATGAAACCAACTTGATCTACATGTATCAGTTGTGGAAAGACTACACTCAATCTTTTCGCAAGCACTCCAGCATAAATCTTAGCATCTAGATTGAGAAGTGATATGGGCCTGTAACTAGTTAGCTCTTCTGGGTTCTTGTTTGTTTTTAAAATTGGAATTATATTACCTTGAATCAGTTCTTCTGGGAGAGCTCCTTTTTCTATACATTCATTGAAAACTCTTACTAAATAGGGTGAAATTTCCTCTATGAAGGTTTTATAGAAACTAGCATCAAAGCCATCTGGCCCTGGGGATTTGTTTTGTTTTAACCCTCTTATTTCGTTCTGAATCTCCTCTAGAGCAATGTTATTATTTAGACTAACTAAAGATTCTTTAGAAAGTTTGGGGAAAGATCTGTTTAGGAAATAGTCCTGTAAATCTGACTCTGCTGAGTTATCTGGTAAATTATATAGAGTCCTAAAGGAATTATTAAATACTTGACCTATTTCATCTGGAGCCATATAGATCTTGCCATTATGTATTATTTTAGAGATATTTTTCTTTTCTCTCTTTTTCTTTAGCTGATTTGTTAACATTTTATCAGCTTTATTTCCTTTATAATATCTTTTGGACTTTAATGCCATTAGGGCTTTATTAGTCTGTTCAATAACCTTAATGTTTATCTTCGTTCTTAAAGCCTCAATTTTCTCTGTATTACTTTTAGATGGAGTCTGTTAATTTTATTTAACTGAAATAAAGAAATATATAAATCAGAAAGTTTATCTTGTGCTTTTCTTTTTGTCTCTGCACCCAATTTAATGAAATGCCCCCTTATCACTGCTTTATAGGTGCACCAAAGATTTGATGCGGACATTTCTTCCACATCATTTTCTACAAAGAAAAGTTGTGTTAATCTTTTTATATGTTTAATATCTACCACTTTTTATATCAAATTATGATTTAGTCTCCAGTCATTACTTAATTTCTCTCCTCCTTGTTCTATAACCATTGTAATTAAGTTGTGATCTGACCATGTAATATCATGTATTTTAGAGTTTTTCACTTTGGATACTAGACTGCAGTCTCCCAAAATTAAGTCTATTCCTGAATATGCAAGATGTGTCTTTGAAAAGCAGGTATAATCTCTCTCTGTTGTGTGACAGATTCTCCATACATCATAGAGAGAGTGCTTTTTTAATAATGCTTGAAATCGGCGTGCTTGGGTGAAAATATTACGGTCAATAGTTAATCTTTTACATGTCATTTTATCTAACTGAGGATCTAAAACACAATTGAAATCTCCCATCCAAATCAGTGGGCCCTGTTTTATTTTTAACGTTTTTTCCAAGAGTTTTGTTAAGTAGGTTACTGAACCATTATTGGGTGCGTATACATTGAGCAAAGTAAAGATCTTATTATTTATTTCAGCAATAATTATAATAAACCGACCATCTGGATCTGTTTCTACATATTTAGATTTTACTTCTAGGTCTTTAGAAAATAATATAGCCACTCCTCTTTTTTTTGTGATTTCAATGAAGCTTGTATACATACTGGGAATCTTTGATTACATAAATTAATTTTGTTGATTATTCGCCAGTGAGTCTCTTGTAAGAAACAGACATTTATTCTATCTTTCCATAATCTATGGAATAATAAAGCCCTTTTTTGAGGAGAGTTAAGGCCTTGAGTGTTTATTGTGGCAAATTTAATCAGACCCATTTAAATTTTAAACTATCGTCCTTTAAAAAAAAGAAGACTTGGAATCAACATAGAAATAAACATTAACATACATAACAAAAAAACCATATAGATGCAGGTAGGGTATCACCAGATAACACTGCCTGCTTCCACAATCAATCCCCAAACTGTTATTGTGGAATAGTTTTGCCATCACTCAATGGCAATGTGAAGCCCAGGGCAGATTCCCAAAATGAGAGAGGAAAAAAAAAAAAAAAAAAAAAAAATTTAGTGATACTTGTCTCACTTCTTTCGTTGTGATTGTAAATAATTACTATAAGTGAGTTTAATCTCTATTAATAATAAGTTACACTAAGAAGTTTATTCTATAAATAGTGTGTGAATTTGTGTAATTTCCTATAAATTAGGATTTATTGAATCTAATGTAGTGAATGAAAGTGTTTTAAATCTTATAAAGTGAATTAATGTGTGTCCTAAATAGTGAATCGTTGTTTGTGAGGTTGATGTCCCTAAAATATTTCTATTTCTTCCATCATTTCAATCATTCAAAACTTGGTGTAAAAATATGTAGAGAAAAAAAAAAAAAAAAAAAAAAAAAAAAAAAGGAGTAAGTGATAATGTGACGTGCTACCGTAAATAATGTCACCTCAAAAATTAATGTGCAAAATTATTTAGTGATTTACATCTAGAAAACTATATCAAAAAACAACCCAACCACCCCCCCCACCTCAGATCTGATTTGAAATTCTTTGTATATTGTGGTCTTGTAGCCATTTCCTCAAGTTCTCAGGCGTATCAAATGTCCATGTTTTGAACTCATAAGTCAGGATAATTTTCACCGGAAAAGCCCATCTATACCGGATGTCGTTTTGTCTCAAAATTTCAGTTGATTGCGCATATTGCCGTCTTTTCATAGGGGTATAATACGATAAGTCCGGGAAGATCTTTATTTTATTAAATTGTTCTTGCGGTGTTACTTCTCTATATGCTCTCAGAATATTTTCTTTTATATTTAAGTCTCTACAGAGAATAAGGACGTTGCGAGGTATCTCTGGGGATAAGTTGGCTGCTTTTGCTGTCCTATGGCAACGTTCCCATATAGGAGCGTGTTCTTCTTGCTTTATTCCAATACTTGCTAAATATTCTTTAAGATATTTTTCCAAGTTCTCTCTAGGAGCCGATTCTGTAATCCCCCTTATTCTTAAATTCCGATTTCTTGAATGATCTTCTAAGTCTGCCAATTTTTGCTCTAATATTTGAAGTTTTATGTTGTTCTGTTTAATATTATCTTGGTGGCTTAGGTCCATCATCATTAGATTTTCAATTTTTTCTTCATTAGATTTTACTCGGGTAGCGACCGCTAAAAGATCGATTTTCAGATCTTGAATCTGTGTGTGAATTTCTTGCTTTATTCTTTCAAATTGTGTATCAAGCGCTATTTTCAAATGTTCTTGAATTTGAGATGTAAGTTCTACTGATGGTAAACTTCTAATATGTTATTCCTCTTCCCCCGAACTAGATCTATTCATCATAAAGTCTGGATCTGATCTCTCCATTTCAGGTTTAGAGGTTTGAGGAGAGAAGAAAGACAGTCTTTTATCTGGTCTATCCTTCTTTTCATCTCTCTTTTCTCTCTTTGAGGCTTTTTCAGTTGCCCTTTTTGTTGCCATTGTTATTTCTTCTTGGAAATTCTCTTATACTTTAATTCCAGTTATTTCAGAATATATTTATTTAATGTTTACTTAGAATACAATTATTACAAGACTTGTTAGTTGCAGGGAGGGCAACACACTCCAGTAATCTTTAAGTATATATAAGAGTATATCTAGGGAATGTATATATATATATCCATATGGTTAGGCAGGGTATATAGTTAGTGCTTGTAATTTTATCTTAATTGAGCCTTCTTAGAATATACTTGAAATTCACACACAAAGATGCATATTATAAAATATCTAAGACTTTCATCGATCCATATAGTCTGCTTAAACAAACAAAAAAAAAGTAGACTGATTCTGAGAGTCTGTGTAGTTATATCCTTGAACAATCTTGAGATTTGAAATTTTAACATGCACATTTATCAGTTAGTTATACTGCCATATGGTGGCTATATCCTTGAACAATCTTGAGATTTGAGCATATAAATTTATGTTAGAAGTATCTTTTTAGTATAACTCAAGTTCCAAGTTCATAAGGTGGTTTTGATTTTAGTGTGCACATATACCCATTAATTGTGCTACCATGTATTAACTGTATCCTTAGGCAGTATTAAGATTTGAGCATGTGGATTTGTAATGGAAGTATCTTCTTGATATAACGCAAATTTCAAGGAGGTGTATATCAGGGTGTATATCAGAGGTTTTAATATGCACATATATCCGATGGTTATACTCCTATATAATAGCTATATCCTTAAGCAATCTTGTGATTTGAGCTTATAGATTTGTGTTAGAAGTATCTTCTTAATATAGCTTAAATTTCAAGTTCATGAAATAATTTTGAAGAGGTGTATATCAAAGATTTTAGTATGTATATATATCCATTGATTATACTGCCATAAAATATTGAACAGATAATTTGTTGGAAAAAAATTTGAAAACTTATCTGGAGTAAAGTATCGCCTCAGCAGTCAGCAGTCATATGTCCGGCTAGATTCTTAATTTGGTGCGTGGATTATCTCTTTGAGGGACCATCAGCATCTCTCTAATACCAATTGAGTTTATATGCTGTGCCGTCACCTCCGGGAGTCAGGAGCTTTCCATCTCCCTGAGGGCCGCCATCAACCACCAGCAAACCACCAAAGAAAGCCACCCGGGCCTTCAGAACGCGTCAGGCCACCACAGACGCTAGCCTCAGAGCGGCATTTGCCGCGAACGTGACCTCAACGGAGGTAAATCTTAAACTGCCGCCTCGCCGCTCGTTCCTCTCAAATGTCCGGCGTTCACTTCATTTAAGTGCCGATTCGGCACTAGCAATACCGACAGGACCAGGGTATACCGCTGAGGTAGGGTTGAGTTTCATGCCCTGGGCTCCACGACGCCGCGCGCGTGCACGCTTCACGTGCTACGTCATCGCTCCACCCCGCATATCAATGCATATTAACTAGCAACATTACTTTTTGGAAGATGCATTCACACTAACCTGAACAGCCTTCTTGTTCATCTTCCTGGAGCTAGAAAGTCTGGGAGATACCCGCTTTCTGCACAAGAAAAATATTGAGATGTGATATTACTACAGGTGCATTATAGAACTTTGATATAGAGGGCATATACTGTAGGTCCTTTAACTGTTAATTATAAATATTAACAACCATTTTGTGATGTAAAGTCCTTGACTTGACAGCATATTGCAAAAGTATCCAGCTAATTTAAGGGCACATAACCATTCTTACCTGGCATAAGAGGAAAGCTCAGCAGACAACAAATCTCTGCCAGGATCAATGAATGGAGAATAAACAGCAGGAGAGGTCCTGAAGAATGAGAATAAAGATTACCATGGGCAGCCCAGTTCTAAGTTATAAAATATCACCTATTCTAAAGGTTATTTCCCAGAGAATATATATATAATATATAAGCCGTACTATGTGCAAGATGTGCCAATAAAATAGCAAGCAGGGACACTAGCTAGTTTGGGAATTATTAATGCTGTTAATCCAAGGCTAAAAGGGGTCTATACAAGACTAATTGTATGGCTACTCCAAATCAGGCACCACTAAACCTAGGTTGACCCTAGGGAGATACTTGTCATCTGTTTGGGTCTTTCCCTAGCCTGTTTCTTATGTGATCCTTGTTCTTACTCCCTGTACATCATTGTAAAACCAAAAGAGTGATCCATGAAGTATTGTATTCCAGAGCCAGCTGGATTTCTTTAGGGACCAGGAAGGGGTGAATCGATAAAGCTCAATACATAATTGATCAAGACAAATGGGTACCAGTTAGAGAATGTTATGGCGTTGGCTGCAGCACTGAATAATTTTTAGGTGCATTTCCTTCCTGGACTAAAAGAAATATATGAATTTTACAAATAAAAACTGTTTTATATTAGTATTTACTTACAAATATTTTATACTTATCAGTATTTTGTGTGAAGAACCACTAGACATTTACAGTTAATGTTAATTGAAATAAAGCCACAATGAATTACCTTGGTCGGTTTGTGTGGCCAGTGGGCTTATCCATTGATTGTTTTATATCTTGGAGTAACACCACAGGTGTGAGAGGTATTTACACAGTCAGACATAGTAGTGTGACATCTGCTCCAGTCTGTTAGTAACTCTTATATCCAGCCTGTTAGATGTTACTTTAAATTAGACTTTCAAGCTTCCTACAACTATAAATGAAAAAATATTACTGAATGTGCATTCCAATGAAAAATAATAAAAAGATCAGACTTTTATTTATTGATCAAATCAAATAAAAATATTCAAAAGCAAATCAGGGGAACCCTATACAAACCTAGAGGGAATTTTTTTTTTTTTGTAGAATTAAATAAGGTAGGGTTGCCTAGTGAATTGGTTGTTAGTATATCCCACCGGGGAAGTCTTTCATCTGACATAATTGATGGTAAAAAAAAAAAAAAAAAAGTGGTAATCAACTTTCAAGCTGTAAGAAATGTTTTGTCAATGTTGGCGCACTTCCCATCCCAATAAAATACATGTGAAACAAGAGAATTTTGAATTGTTTGACAGCCTGGACTCCCTCCTGTCAGCAGAAGCCTGCATCGCTTCTGGGTCACATCACCCGGAAGGTCATCAGAGGACAGGACGAGAACCTTGCTCAAGCCTATAAGGAAAAAACAGTGCAAAACATAAGAAAAAACACAACTATCTCCCTGAAGCAACTTAAAATTTTTGTAAGGTCCTGTTCATCCAACGCCTGAAAAACCAACCCAGCTACTCTGCGGTTCAAAACAGAAATACCAGAACTGAACAGGTGCCTGATGAACCACAAAAAAACTCACTCCTTTCAACCTGCACCTGTGGAGATCCCACCTGGCACTAAAACTCAGACCACTCACATCAGACCTTTTTTTTTTTTTTTTAAACTCCTAAGTGGCTGGCAGTAAAGACCTCATCAAAAGTTGCTCTGCTCCGGCTCTCCTAGTTCTCACATCCTAAGTACATCCTAAGTACAGGCACAGATGAAGAAGTAAGGTTGTTTATCGCCTGAACAACAGCCAAATTATTGCATCAAAAACAAACCTGTAGGTTCCCAGGCACTCCCCCCACATCTCAAAAGGCCCATGTCAGCCCTCTACCTCTGCCCACTCCCAACACACCAAAGCCCTTAAAAAATAGTCCCCAAAACCCACAGAGCCCAACCATCATCCACATCGGTCCCGCACCCAGAGGTCCTCCTTCAAACACCTGGTCAACTGGACAAAATGATGTGGCACCTTAACCCCTGCCATAGCCAAGGACGACACATGAGAAAAAAATCCAACCCATAAGAAGGACCCTACACGCAAAATTGAGTTTGCCAAGCAAAGACTGGACCTGCCTCAGCTAAACCTTGGACAACCTCAAAAAACTGGACACCAAAAAATGCAACTCTAGAATCTTAGCCTCCTGCAGCCAACAAACTATCTCCCTGGAGTCTCGACACCCAAGAAACTAAGGACTGTGCTAGGGCCCCCTGTTTTATGAGGGACAAGAGGAACCACAACCCCCCCCCCACCACCCATTGAACTGGCAACAAAAGCTACCTAAAGAAAATCATCCAAATAGTGTATAATCGATGGCAGACCTGACAACGACCCATTCCAAAAAAGGACTGAAAGCTTCAAAATAAGCACATGAAATGGAACAGACCATAGAAAGGCACTGTTTCACAAAGATCCCAATCTGCCATTCACAACCCAAAAGGTGTGCACAATCTAGATGAACAACTGAAAAGCCGAGTCAATATCAGTCTTCGCCATCAATACACCTTTCCCAAATGACCTAACCCAATGAGCTGCCCTATCAAACGAGGTATAAGTGTACACAGTGACTGGCCCTTTGGAAACAATAAATTAATTAAAAGGAACTTGCTCACCTCTTTTTTAGGCTCTATCCCTACCTGGGATATTCACAACCTGGGAAGTGGAGACACTGTGACATGAGCCACCATGCGACCCAATTGAGCCTCTTTGTCAAGCTTCACTGAAACCACTGCTAGATGAGCCAGAGACGATTTTAGATTATGAAAACAACACACCGGATGCCCATCATGAAAGGGAATACGAAAACCCTCCGCCAATGACGATGCAGCCTCCCGATTTGGGCACCTACTCAGCCAGGGCCATATCATCCCCATCTGTATACGCATCACCCCTTTTTTGAACCATCGACCCCTCTGCCCCCTTTTTGTCATTTGGGTGGGAACAATCGTCTTTAAAAAGTCAGAGGGTACCCCAACGACATGGCCCTTCATTGAACCTTCAACAATAACCTTTTTGCATACCAGCCAGTGACCACTGGGCTGCAAAGAGGGATCCCCAGGAGCCATAACCTGCAACCAAAGGGTGATATCTATATAATCCCATCGGATCCCCTGTCTGACAGCCATCCTCTGCCTAAAGTGCTCATCATAACGCAGCCACAAGCTCCCCTCAAAAGTTCTATACACTTCCCCGATACTATTAATTTAACAGAAATGGTCCGAACACTGGCCCCTGCAGTCAGTTTGTATATGAGGAGATGCCTCCTTTTCTCGTTGCTCTCCTTCTTGCCAAGTTCTCCTTTCGTGGGCCAATCCAAATTGAACTTCTCCAGAGGCAAAGAAAAAATGTCCACATACTCCCTATGCCAAATCTTTTCTCAAACGTCCTGCTTTAAATGAGTGAAAAACAGCTGGTTTACTCAGGACATTCAAAGCGTCAGCTGTGGAGACAGCAGTTGAGCGTTCTCTCATCAGTCCTAGAACAGGCCCCGGCCTTGTAAAGGCCTTAACACAGATGGAAGCACCCATGCGCCATCACTCACCCCTCCACCACCAGATGCATCAGGGCTCCTCCACCTACCATGCCGCCATGCAGATGAAAACACCCCAAGCTCTGGTGCTGCAGCTGTGCCCTCGCCAAAACCACTGGGACCCTCCTCGATGGGCACTGAGCTCCTGGATTTCTCCACACATTCCCTATTCGCCTAGGCTGCCCTACTAGAATGTGCGGCCAGAGGATTTTGCCTTCTTGCAGCCCTCAGGGTGGAACCAGGGGCCTGCCTGCAGCTGAATGCTCCCTCTGGCTGCTGTGCATCTGAGGACTAAGCCACCTTGGTGGCCTCAACGGCCTCGCCAGGCCCGATCTGGTCCACACAGCTGCCCCATCAGCAGGTCTCTCCATGTGGAACTGGTAGTCTTGGACAGGGCCCGTAAGTAGTGGAGCAGCGCCTCAACACTGGGCCCAGACATGTAAAGTACTGTAAAAATGCCGAAATGCCTCTGCCAGACTAATCTATCTCACCCGATGCTCTGTATCTGCTGCACCTCTCTGCGAGTCCCTCTACTGGCTCCCCATCCATAGCAGAATTAAATTCAAAATACTAACTCTATCCTACAAAGCTCTCACTAACGCTGCTCAACGCTGTCCCCATCCAGGCTATTTTCATATGGCCCTTAGAAAGAAGAGGGTGGGTCACCTTATATGACCCTTCTCCCCTCCCCAAGGATGTCCCTAACCATTTACCACCAATCAGGCCAAGGGACCCTTTAGTAAATCAAAACTCTTGATTGACTGTCAAAAGAAAAGGCGGGAGATGGCTGCCTGCCGTCCCCAGTTATGGTCCCCCTTTGTCACATACTTTCCCCCGGGGCTATTCTGTCTATTTTGGCATCACGAAAAGCTGTGATGATAAACTCAGATGATACCTGTTGTGAAATTCAATTGAAGGAAATGAAGGACAGATTCCTTGTTTGTGGTTACCAGTTGTTCTTGCTGGAGGATGGATTAGTAAAGGGCCATGCATTTATGACAGAGATTCAAAAACAAACTAGGAGCACAGAAAAGGTAATGAGAACAAGATGTTTAAATAAAATCCATACAGCTTCAAAGACTGTGGCTAAGATATTGAAGAAACCATGGGGTAAATATTATTCTCTTCCTGCCAGCTTACCTACTGCCTTTTACCTATATAAACAAGGTCGCAACATGAGAGACATTTTAGTAACATCTAACCCAGTTCAATGCTACAAGAAGAAATTGGTTTTACTCATCTTCTCTCTAGCAAGCAGTTCCAAATCAGACATAAAATCTCCTGAAACACTGACCAAGTAATCTACAAGATAACATATCCATGTGGACTAATTAAAGTTGTTTTGTTATGGCAGAACAGAGAAGTCAGTAGCAAAACATCCCTTACAGCCTAGACATCAATTACCAACATTTATTTGTTTTGTTGCTATTGATCATGTCTCCTCACATTTTAGGGGTGGAGATCGGTCCAAGGCACTCTATGCTTTTGCTAATTTTAACATGTATCTATCTGGTGTAGATCTAGTCTTTGTGGTTTTCTGGGCTTCTATTTTGAGATGCAGGTGAGAAAATGTGTTTGCCTGCCATCGAATTCTGTCCTCTTATTTGTTCTAAAACAAATATAGTTTAAAAAATGCGCAAATTGGGTTAAGGTTGCAAACAAATGGAAGTATATCAATGAGACTGGGAGCTTCCTGCAAAATTACAATTTTCAACCCAATGACTTTATTAATCCTAAAGAGCCCAACCCCAGTGTGCTTAACATTCAAGAAAAATGGAACCAACTACATTCTATAGTCAAGCAAACTTTCATAAACATAATTGTATCTATGTATACTGAACTCTGCCCTGTACATATGAAGTTTTGAAATGCTTATATCACCTGCACACCTCTATAAAATATATCATACTACCACATTTACAGTAAAAATGTTTAGGGCTTATATACTTACAAGGGTCAAACAAGGGTCCTTAGTTGCATGATCGTCTCCATTTAACACGCTCCCATAGACATTTGGGTTTGACCTTGCCCATCAGTTCTTCATATATGCTTTCAAGCAAAGAAAATGGGTTAAACAATCAATACTAACCACTGAAATGTCCTTGCATCTTGTAGGGAGACATGAAGGGAGTTTCCTAACAAAGCTGTTTGTGGCATTTGTATCTCACAATCCTTTAGAGTTTGGTTGATGTATACACTGTGACTATGGAAACAAAAACCTTCATCTGACTGGTCATACAGACACATCATAATTGCTTAAGGACATTTGAACACTAACTCTGCCAGAAAGCTCTGTGTTATGCCAAAAAACAGGTTAGGAAAGTAAGTTATAAGAAACTAGCTGAAAACCATGTATATACTTACATTTCTATCTAATTATATATATATATATATATATATATATAAAGTCCAAGATTAACAATCGCACTCCAAATGCCAAGTTTCTGCCCGGTGCCAAATAGCTGTAGCAGTAAATAATATGTCCTGATGAAAGTCTGTAATAAACAAGACTGAAACCTTGACTTGAAAACCGAAGTTGTTCGTGGGGTTATTTGGAAAGACCCTGGAGTGCCGGTAACTATTGTTGGACTCATTATATGTGTGTATATATATATATATATATATATATATATATATACACATATATATATACACATATACATATAATAAGTATATATTAGACTCGCAAATTACCTGTAAAGGGAAATAAAAAAGCAAAACATACCACAGATAGATGTAGTACTACGACTACAACCTGGTGGTTTAAGCTTCAGAGCTAAATCCGTGATGGTGAGCAGGAGGGAGACAGCGTGGTGTCCCTCCTGTCAGCCCCCTCACGAGTGAGCACTGTCACATTCAGGGGATTTGAATGCCAGAACCTTTGCTCGGGCATCCCCTTTCTATGATGATTGAGGGGGTCTGTAGAGACCCTGATCAGGTCTCCTAGCAAGTTTCCCTGTTGCTGATCAAACTTTTCAGTGTGGTCACAGGAAGAATGCTGCAAGAAGAGACACTTTATCTCCAAAATAAATAAACCTGTACTTCACTACCATTATTTTTAATGAGCATGTTCCAATCATGATCATGCAAATTGCCCCAAACATGCCAAACCTAAGGAAATGTTGCTGAAATATGTCAAAGTGTTTTCATAAACATATACTTTTAAGTATCAAATTTGAGACCTGTAAACACTATCGAAGGTAGAGGGCTCAAAACAAAATGTGAAAATATTACAAATTGAAAACAATTGTGCATCTCTTAAAATGTGCCCTATAACTGCCAATATAAAGGAAAATATCACTAAATAATACATAATTATGGTTTCAAAAGAAAGCCCCACTTGTTTGTGTGAGTACACCAAATGAGTAAAAGTGAAATTATGGTTAAACAAGGACATAATGTTAAAAAAGGTTGTCCACAAGGGTAAAATGTCCTCCGCCCATAAAGGGGTTAAGAAACAAGGACTTTTCTGACGACAAAGTATGATAAAGAACAGGAGATTCACAAGTATACTATAAGAATTTACTACCCAACCTTATCACCAACAAAACACCACATTTGATCAACAGAATCATATCTATAAAAAATGTGAATAGATTATCCAGGTAGTAGACTCTATAAACACTTTTCACGCAACAAATGTGCTTGCAAAAAAAATAGATAAAGATGTTACTTAACAGACAATATTTTATTCCTGAAATATACGTGTTTATGGCACTGTAAATGTCACCATATTACAACTCTTCAGCATTTAAAGTACAAAGATCAAAAGCTCTTTTTTGTGCGGCATAAAAACAATGTATACAATATTTCCATAGCCAACATATTTAAAGCAGGAATACAATATGATAAATATGCAATGCATTAAATAAAGGTATTGGAAACAAAATCAGGTAATTGTGAGCATATATTAAAAAAACAACGGGGGGAAAAAACATACATTTTCCAGCTTGTCGCTGAATCATTACAGTGCAATGGGCAACAACGTGAAATTTTAGAAAAGGTTGGCATTTATAAAAGTACATATAAGTATACATATATATAAGTACATATTATACACACATTTTCTCCCACAGCAGAGGCAGTTATGTGCCATTTAAACTTCATTTTAACATCATTGTCCCTTTGTCACCATTCATTTAAATGGAACATATTAGTACAATAGAGAGTTAGAGAACTACTACTTTTGTTTTAGCACAAGAGGGGTTTTTAATGCTACTTGATTTACTACAATGATAACTTGGTTTTACATGAATTACACAAACTCATAGGCTTGTTTAGTTTACCTACAGTGCACAGGAGGGAAAAATCATCTAGAGTAAAAGCAATGCTACTAACTGTATTTACATTAAGGAGCATTCTGTATCATGAATATACATTGTATTACTTGTGCTTTTTTTTTTTTTACTCGGTTGTTGTTTTTCTTCCAATGGTTTTCCAGCTGTGAGACAGGTAGAGGACAAACACATACAGTCACACTATAAAGGAACCTCCATCTGTCAAAGAGCTGGAGCTTTTTCAAACTTAATCATTAAAGTTACTCCAAAAGATGAGTTATCATTGTAATTAGTTTTAGGCAGGCTTAACTTTTAACAAATCTAGCGCCAAACACAATTAGAATCTACTCCAGTGGATTGCCGGCTGGCATCCCATTGAAGTCAATGTTAGTTCAACATGTATGCTAATGCTCCTTTAATAAATAAAATAGTGTAACTAAAAGTGGTGAAATTTACCATTAACATCATATAATGATCAAACAAATCCTATGCATTTAATAATGTATGTTTAATATGATCTTAAGTCAAATGATGAGTAGTTAACTACAACCATAAAGTGAAAAGAATATTCACTTTAATTAAAATATTTTAGTTGTGCAAAAGCAAAGGTATCGTACAATTATCTCACAACGCTGCATACTTATTTTTACCGGGTGGTCATACTGAATCAACACAAATATGTCCAGCTTTCCTCACAATCTGTGCCAATATTCATTACCTGTATATTACTCCATAGACCCACAGAACTCATGGGCTCGCGAGTGTCAAAGGCTTGGCTTCAAGTACAAATCCCTCACAGACATTGTTTATGTCAAGTATAGAGAAATGCGCTTAAAAGTTTGATTATGGCAATTGCATATATTAATTTTGTAATGGCACAGTTCAATGCCCCCATTCTTCATTGGACGGAATAAAAAAACAAACAAGCTTAACAATGTATAACGAATACTGTTTACTAGGCCACCAATTAAAATACCACCTGCTGTCTTGATGAGTGCAACCTGACAGATTGTGGAATTCATACATAGAAGTGGTAGCTCACCATGAATAAACATAAATACAGAAAATATATATAAAAATACACTTGGTATGTACAGAAAAAAAATGTTTCTGCTTTTCCAGTTTCCGCCAGCTATGAATCCATTAAGATAAAACATGGCGATACCAGAAATTAATATATAAATTACATGTGTCTATTACATGTTTGTATGTTCTGGGTTTCCACACAAACTACACTGCCATCATTAAAACCATGTTAGAAGGAAACAGACATTATATTTTAGATTACATATATGCACGCCACTAAAGAACGTGTGGTTAATATTTACACTAATGTACGTAACTGGTGATTTTGATTTATTGCACCATGCTGTTGTCACACCTTATAACAAATGGTAAATATTGTATTATGGAATGGAGAAATATGTACCCAGAGAGAGGATTGTTTTATGTTTTTAATTAAAAAAAATGCCTTCATCAAAAAGGAGGCACAGCCTGGCCAAGGTGGAAATAGTAACCATGTATGTTTGTGTTTACCTTTTTATTGGTCCAACACAAAAAAAAACAATAGCTCTAGCCCCGTCTCTCACTAATAAGGTGCAAATCTTGTGATTTCATTTTCCAATCCAAAAATAATTTAGCAAATTATCTTCATAAAAAGACATCATTCACTGCTAATGAGTTTGTCCATTTTTCCACTGAAATACATTATATAGTGTTTGTTTTTTTTATTTTTTTGCTTTATCATTAAATCAAGTTTAGATTTTACAATACAGACAAAACATGCCACATTCACATGGGTATTCACATCCATCTATTGTTAAGTTGATTATTTTAATGCATAAAGAAGGGCAAAAGGGTCAAGTTAAACACACCATACCAAACAAGTATCAGGCAGTCGCAAAAATGACAAATACCAACTGCACCTGAACAGAGGTAAAACAAGGCAGCTTTTAGGCATATAAAACTGTGCTTCTTTCTTGCCAATATCAGACCATAAAAAGACAATGCTGCTTTCAAATGGCCAGATATAATGTATATATGTATTTCTTTTGTTCTATGCAATAGCAAACACTTATAACTATATTTTGGTCCAATTAAATAACCCTATTGACGTTCAACAGTAGCTATGTAATTTTACAAAGGTATTTTTTTATTTTTTTTTAAATACAACATGGTCAAAGATTTAATAACTGAATTCTACAAGAAAGCTGGCTGATTTTGATTCTGTAAAGGAGAAAAGAAGACATTCACTACTGCTACTTCTACAAACTCAATTACATGCTTTTCTTTGTTTTTTTTTCTGCAATTACATTCTTTTAATATTATGGGACAGATCAATTTTCCACAGGAGTTTTGATGCCCATTACTACTTTTAAAATCCTCACCTTCCAGACTCCTCTTTCTTTAACTCTTCGATAAAACATTCCCATAACTACATCCCTGATCCAACTTTGAACATTACTTCCAACAGCTCTGTCTTTCAAACTCTAAATCTTATGAAAATCTTTTCCGTTTGCTACATGCTTAAGCCCTCAACAACCTAACTTCTCAATCAGAAAACAAAGGAATCCTACTTCACGCAGTGGACTGCTAACAAAATATTTTTTTTATACATTTAGTCTTCTTTTAGGCTACCCATTTGTGGAGAAGATGTGCAAACTTGGGGTACAAGTCCACCAATTAGAGCTGGTAGACTCTGATTTCTCCTCAGTCCACCTAACATGCTGCTACTGGGAGCAACAAACACAGCTGATTCTTGTCGTTTCAATCCATTGTTTAGCATTGGACTCTGCCCTTCAACACTTCTTTCTGGTTTGTTGACTACCCTTGCAATCCCCAGTCTCTTCAATCGTTCCACCAAATTAATCTTCATCTGCCCCAAATCAGGTTGGTTACAGGTATGCTTTAATCCATACATTTCCTGCAGAAAACTCTCAGCTGGCCTTGAAACAGCAAGGAAATTATCAGAGGTATTTGTCCGTGGCTCACAAGTCATAGGGGATGGACATGGAGAATGTGTGGGAGAATTGGGTGGGGATGATGGAAGAGTTAGGTTGTTTGGACGTTGAGGTTGCGGCTTCTCTGCAACAAAGTCACTATTCATCTTGGCAGATATTCCCTGCTCCTGAAGGAGTTTGGTCAAGTTGCTGGTGCTGCTCAAGTTGTTTGTGCAATCTCTTACTTTGCTGGGAATTTCCCCTACACTCGGCAGACAAGACAAAGCTGGGGAACTTCGTAAAGTGCTTGTGGAACAGATACTACTGCTGCCACATGATGTTGCACTATACATGGAGCTAAAAAAAAGAAAAGAAAAAAAGGGATGGGGTTACATACAAAATGATTTGCTATTCAACTGACCTGTGGCATAATATCATCTGTGCCACTTATAATAGGCAATTTGAGGAACCCTACGTGTTGTGGAGCTTCTCCCCTATCACACTTGGCCAGCCAACAGATTCTCTGAAATGCTTCCAGTGATTACTTGAAACAAGTGATTGTTGTTGAAAACAGCATATATAATGGACAATTTTTACCCAGTTTGACCAGTATTGAATTAAATATATATATGAATAATATTACCTTGGAGTAACCTGAGTGACGTCAGTGGGATGCAGAATACGGCAAGTGGTAAACGTAAACGTGGAGAATGTGCTGCACAGACACTTGCCAGGGTTTGGGGCTAGAGAGAAAAAAGTTACTTATTGGCAAGAGAATGTGCTATAGGCACATAACATCCAATATGAATGCATGTTCAAACAAAGAAATAACATACTTTATCCAATCAACTTTTGTTTTTACTTTTCTGTAAGATGACTATTTGTGTTCTCCAACAATGTGTATGATATGTAATCAAGCTTAATGGACAAATTGTTTAGTGTTAATGTCATATGACTACATCTCTCAAACTTTGCACCAAAATGTCTGGTGTCATTTTAAACAAAGGGCTAGACTTATACTAGAAATGTCTTTTGTAAGACATTGTATTAGAATGTAAAGTTACACGAAGTATAAAATAATAACTAGTAAGAAAGTAAGGCCGGTGATCTTTACTCAAAAGGAAAATTACTTTTGAATAAAATAAACAAACTCAGAGGGCCATGAAACCATAGTGTGTTCCAGGAGTATAGCTTGTCAAATGCATTCAGAAAAAAGTGAACTGTTTTACTTGGAAATTCTTCTAGGTAAGGACTTTCACCTACAAAAGCTATATACAATTTCAACCACTGTTTGATGTGGTATAGAAGACTTCTTACCAGATGTTGCGGCTGAAGACACACTCGTGGGCGGCAGAAATATATTTAGAGAGGGCTTTGGGACATTGACCCTTTCTTGTACTTGAAATGTTATGCCTCCCTCATCTTCTTCCTTTTCATCCTCCTCCAAATCACATAGGTGGTATTCAGCATCCTCAGGTAGTGGTTTGAAACCTTTGGTCAGAACACCGGGACGAGGATCCAAAATGGTACCCAAGTTGGGTTGGGCCAGCTGTTGCCATTGATGGAGGGTCTGGGAGCCTAAAACGTACATTATATATAGATTTATGCTATTGTTTCCTGTAGCCCAGAACCTGGGGGAAAGCTTTGTTTTAAAATGTTTCTTTTGTCAGCTCATCAATAGACAAGAAAAAGGCACATAATATATAGGGCTCATTTCCAAAATGATATGCTTTTTAAATGACTATATGCTAGACACTCACCCTCCAGGGGTTTGACAATCTGAAGTTTCTCCGGGAGGAGGCTACGTAGAGTACTGGAGGTGGAAGAGCAATCTGTGAAGTCAGAGTAGCGCGTTCCCATGGAGAGGACACTTTCAGTTGGTGTGCAACAGCCACTGGTTTCCCCTTCATTATCCAACAGTTTGCGTTTCCTCTCATGTTCCTCTATAAAAAATTGCTTCTCACTCAGATAGTTCTGCCTTCTCAGGTGCAACCTGTTAATTGCGGCTTCTAAAGTATTGTCCTGGGGGGTTTCTGGCTTTGAATTATTTCTACAGAAATAATACAGAAAAGAAAACGATCGGACAAAGTATGAGAAATCAATCTACGTATGCTTTATTTTATTTGGTTTAAAAAACTGATCTGTATCATCTACTAACTCAACTCAAAATTAGTGTATGAGAGGGATATAGTGCCACAATATATAAAGGTATGAAAGCATACTTATGGGCAGTTTCTAAAATACAACTAAGTGGGTCTTAACCTAGGAAAATATGCATGCTGTGGCTGTCAATATGTGGATGGAGGTATGCTACAGGCTTCACACTGAGTTTCTCTCCTATGCTGTGAAATAATGACAAGCGTATAAGATTATTAATTTGGAACCATCTCTTGTCCTAATTCAGCTATCCTAAAACACCCTCAGCCAACTATCACTATAGTTCCACATCTGTGTTGATCACTATTGTTCCACAACACTGAAAATCATTGATATCACATAAACAGGTTTTTTGTGTTCATGTAGAATGGATGCCAACAAATGCTTCCTCTACATCCAAGCAAAACAGCATTTCTTCCGGATACGCAAACCTATTAATTTGCTGATAAAGTATTCCAGTACAAGGTAATTTGTCTTTTTAATAAATATTAGTGAAGTAAAAATGTTGTGTTTGTTGGTTCTGGCTGGCACTTACCTAACAAGCTGTCTCTGTTTCAAATCTTTCTCAGATGTGGATTCATTAAGTTTCTTCTGCTCAGTTTTCACACCAGATTCAAATGGCAAAGCTGTCATTACTACACCTGAGCGATTTGAGCCGGGTATTGGCAAAGGAAGAGGAAATGAGGCCGATCGGCTACGGAGATCATTTGCAACCTTTACAGTGTCAAAAACACGTTTTGGCTGATACCTACAAGTTAACAAAAATGGTTAATATGTTTATTTATGTTTTGAGAGTAGTGTTCAGCACCAACAGTCACAAGTACCCAGAAGGAGAAAAAAAAAAAAAAAGTACCATAGAGATTATGTTAGGATACAAAACATTTTGTATTTTTACATTTGGAAACAACATTAATTAAGGATGTGCCCTGAAGCTCAGTCATTTTGCGGAAGATCACCAGCTCATGTAACTGTCATGTTGTCCACATAGAAGTGGACAAAAAACAAAGACTTTTTTGGTAGTGAAGCAAGATCAGAAGCAGAGCTGCAAGGCACGGAGACAGTGACACAGAAGTGTTTTGGGAGAAAAGGTAGGGATTTTGAGAGAGCATGTGAGGAAGAACATGATTAAGAGAGTGGGTGAAAGAACCAACGAAAGTTAATGAAAATTCTGAGCTCTCTGCTTCGTTTTCATTTGTTTCGTTTGCAGGAATACGTACACCGTGTGAACTGAGCAGCACAGTTTTTTTTCTCCCAAAGATTCAAATTCATGGACTGTCCATGCTTTTGACTAACCTTTTCATCAATAAAAATATTATACTGTAGAGTTTATAGTATATTAAATCACAGGAACATTAGTGGATCAGAATGTAGAAGGGTCTTACTTTCTTTCCTCAAAGTTTAAACTTTCATCCATGCTTAGTTGTCTCCTCATAGTGCCTTCAATCTCAGCTGCTAAGGAATCCTTAGGGAAGAATATAGGAGAAAATGTAAGTTTATAGGGTGAACACACGTATACACAAATTGTCATTTCAGCATTTTACTATGCTATAACACATTAGAGGATATTCTTACCACTGGAATCACACAACATGACTGGGGCCTTCGAAGAAGAGACGATGGGCTGGCTTTATTTCGCAGCATTTTCAATTCGTCCTGAGACTCCTGCAGCATTCCTTGGCACTCGGCATTCCGGTCCTGTAACTCATGGACCTGTAATCAAAGTAACACCAGTAAAAATAAAAGTATGCAGATGACAAAATGGTTATTATATTATCTTTATGAACAAACACCAACTGTATAGTGCATAAGAACTAAAAACAGACCTTGCTAACAAAATACAAACATTGGACTGTCAGCAGAAATATTGCACTTATGTTGGGCAAGATGACGGGCATAATAGTGGAATGTCATAAATCTCATAAATACATAAACATTATACGCATGAACAAAGATATGTATCCGAGTATTCAATGTAAAAAAAATAATAAAAAAAAAATAAATATATATATATATATTACATATATACCGTATATTAGTAATGAGAAATGTGCCCTGAATGCTGGAAAATGTATATTAGTGTATTGTATTACCAAATGCCCCATTTCTTACTAAACATATCTGTTACCTCTTGTAACAAGACCTAAAAAGGGCAGGTTAAATGTTATATGCTGGCCTATTTGCCTAATTACAATTTTTTTTAGTTTTGCCTTTTTGGACTGATCTATTTGAGTATTACATGGACCACTAACATTTTCTGGCTTTCAAATCAGACAATCCTTCAAAAATAGACACATTTTTTTAAATAAATGTTTACTTACGTATAATAAACAAAATGCGGACCCTCTCCTACAGGAAGCAACCCATCAATTTCATAATTTTGGCACTCTTGGCTACATATGAAACAATCTGTCTGTTGGTTTTCTCTTACAAACCATATACCCTACTAACAATTCTTCATCCTTTATTATTCACTTATACATTTTCTATAAGAGATTTTAAAAACAAAACTTGTAACTACAAAAAAGTGAAATAATTCTCTTCGACAGATAGGGCCAATGGGGCCATGCGGCTTTGGTATCTATATTGTTAACCTCCTTCATTGAAATACCTTGTAACTCTTAATTCTAAGTTTCATGCCACACCAAATTGCTCTAATGTATAGGACAGGGAAAAAAGAAAATTCAGATGTGATAAGATCTTACTTCAGCAGTCAGCTGCCTCTGTGCCTCCTTGGATGCCTGAAGGTGAATCTTTAACTCCTCTTTCTCTATTGCGCTCTGCAAGTTGAAGAAAGCAAGGGAAGAAGAAGAAGAAATTACTTTTCGAACGAAAGAAAAGAATTACGAGAAAATGTATATATATATATATATTATATATAGTATATATTTAAATATAACTTTAGAGTGGTGAGAAGTCCAGGTTTAAACAATGCATCGTGACATTTAACTTAATAAGGTTGGTCCATCTACAAGACAAGGACCTTTTCTTATAAAGTACTTATTCTTAAATCTTGTCATTAAATACAAGCCTTCTCAGTTCCTCCAACTAGTTCCCACTCCTTGTCCTTTTCTCTTCTTTATTGACAAATGGCAGTATGTAACAGACCTCTATTTTCAAATATGAATATATAAAGGTTTATTTTTACAAATTTAGTTATAATTCTATAAGTAGTAAAGATAAAAAATAAGAGATACCATATATAGAAATTCCTAATATATCTAAGTTTTTCTTGCATACTGGGGGATGTCAGGAATATTCTCCAGCTCTCATGATATCGGGGGGACAAAGAGAAAAGGATATTTCTCACAACATTCAATTACGGTATTTGCTCGATTATAAGATGACCCTCCCCCCAATTGAAATATTAATTTAGGAAAAAAGAAAAAGCCTGAAGACTACCCTATAGGAAACAAGTTTTACTAGTAAATATTAATTCACATGCAAACTATTTTTTCATATTTAATAAAAACGATGAGAAAAATGCATTTATTTCTATTTGCCAACCTGTCCCCTAATTATGCACTCTGCCCCAAGATATGCCTTATACCCCCTTATATGCCATTCTGCCCCCAAGATAATCCCCTATACCCCATTATATGCCATTCTGCCCCCAAGGTAATACCCTATACCCCCTTATATATCACTCTGCACCCAAGATATGCCTTATACCCCTATATGCCACTCTACCCCCAAATTTTCCTTATACCCCTCTATATGCCACTCTGCCCCCACTGATGTGCCAGAAAACTAAAAGAGCTCCCATTGATTATAACCAATCAGTGGCAAAAACAGCTGGAACACGGGAGGAGAAGAGCAGCTGCAGCTCCTAGTACTTGCATCTAGGAGCCAACTTTTTGCCTCAATAATGTTTTTATTTTCATTTATTACCGCCTGTTCTGCAGTTAAAGGATGTTTATTGGGACAATAACACATAAAACACAACATTCTTCAGTGCTGCACCATTTTGTACAGTACTCCAGTTAACCTCTTCACGACAAGGGGTATTTTATACCTCAAGCTTGTATGTTTAACCATTATTACACTAAGGAACGATAATGCCATACAGTAACAGACACACACACTAACGTCTTATGCTCACAAACACTGTACATGAGAATAGAATAATAATAATTCTACACTTAAGTACACACGTGTCAACACCATACACTACACAATACACACTATATACTGAAATACACATTCATGCTAATGGCCTACTGTAACATACACATCATACACACTAACACCACACTTATACAACTGTACATACTTGCTAACACTATACATTTATAAACCCACACTAACACTATGCACATATACACACTGACTCTGGTACTATACATTTACAGTACAGACACACTGTCTCGAGCACTATACCTACTTTTACACTACAATATACACTACTCTCCATCCTACCTCGTGGAGACCTGCCACGCCGCTGCATACCTTCTGGCATTGTGAATCCGGCACCCTACGCTTCCCTGCAGGGGCCCTGAGGCACCTACAGAAGACCCACTGAGCGCCTCACAGCACCCGTTCCACCGCACCCAAGCAGAAAGGTGAAGTGTGTGGATTCCACAACGGCAGTTCTGGCCACTTTTGACCCCTTTGTCTTGAAAATCCCTGAGCGCCAGGAAGTGATTTCTAATAAACACTGGGACCCAGTGCCAGGGGCTTCTCGGGCCCTGTAATAATCATTCTTCAATGTGGTTGTAGGGGATAGTAAACTGTCGCTTTAAGATCAGTAGTTAAAGAGAAATTCTATTACAGCTTTAAGTATAATTAATTTACTGAAACTACCTATATAAGGGCCACTAAGATTAGTTGCAAAAGGTGGATGAACTTGCGTACTATGAAATCACTGTCCCAGAGTTACCTCCTTTCTTGTCAAAGCAAGTTTACAAAACGCTGCCTGAAAGAACAGCTGTGTGCAACATATATGAGGAGATGCAGATTATTTTTAGCTTTCATTTATTAAGCACCAACAAATTACACAGTGCTGTACAATTTAAATGGGTCAGTTAACACATACATAAACATACAATATGGTGGACTTTTGAGGGCCCCGCTCGTGAGCTTACAATTTAAGGGAGTAGTATGGGTAATTGAAACAAGAGGAGGAGTAAAAAGATGAAATAGTAGCTCTCTTGTAGTATTAATTAGAATAAGAGAATGAGATGTTAAGATGGCCTCCCAATGTGTGAATATATATATATATATATATATATATATATATATATTTATACACATACATGTGTAATATGAGACATTGATGACTACAAAAATAATCAAAATAAAACATGGTTACCTTTTTCCGAAGGTTTGCAGGCAAAAATGCATGTCCAAAAACATACCTCTCTTAGTTTGTGTTGAAGATCAACAATCTGTGATAGAACCGTTGATATTTCCTCTTGATAGCGTACAATTTCCTCAGATTTTTTATTCAAATCATCTGTTAGTTGACCAATTTGGAAATTGGATTCCCCTAGGCAAAAAAGAAACAAACAATGTAACACTGGGCACTCTACCGTGAACCATGGACAGGGTTCTCTCTTTGTTCACAGATAAAACATGTTTACAACTAGAAAGACATATGGGGTTGGTACAGGATAACAGTATAATGTGGAGGCCAATATGGGTTTATTATTAATCTGCAATAAACATGTTTGGGTTTACAAACTTTATTACTGAGACAGACACTATCACTTGCTTCTCCAAGTGAAAAACATATAAAGCAATAGGTGCGGTCACTTACATGGAAATCCTTATCACCTTTTTATATCACAATTTACGGGCTCAAAAGACTTGCCAAATACCAAATTCACTTTAGAGTACAAAGTGCTTCGGTTATTTACCAAAATGGCATCACCAGGGTATGCAATATTTGGATAGTTTTCAATTTCTACTTGACATGCCATAAGCTGACAATAGATACAATAAAAGGGATACGGCAGCCATCATATGCCATTCTTCCTCTATTTATGCCACTACTGGAGAAGGTAGCGAGACATTCAGAGAGCGTGTGAGAGATAATGGGAGTGTGAGATATAGTGGAGCCTCGTTTTTGGATATTCGTACAAATTGATTAAATCTGCGATTTTAGTGATATTGTCAATTGGCACTAATCGGAATGCACAAGTCTAATATATACATACATATATACACACATATATATATATATATATACTTTCTAATAGGTCAGTCTTGCAGTATTTAAATGGGTTACTCGATACAGGCAGCAACTGGATTTCTAGGGACATACAGTGATTTCAAGGAGGGCTCTATGATTAACTAATAAGCCCCACTCTTGTACTTACTTATTTCTTTTACACAATCAATGACCAATTGCTGTTCCTTTTCCTCATAGGTTAAGGTTTCTGTTTTCAGGTGGCTTGCCTGAGTTGGGAAAATAAAAAAGATTTACTGTACCAACAAAGATTATCAGTCCAGAAGGTTTACAAGACAACTGGTACGTGCTTTACAGAAAACAACCAGAATGGAAGTTTTCATCGTCTCCTTCAGAGTATCCAAATTCAAGATTCTACCTTGGCATTGAAAGAGCTAATGTGTACATAAACAGAGAAACCACAATAAACACCTGAATAACAAACTATAAAATGGCTGTAAGATAATAGCCAATGATGTTTATTTCAATGTTTTCTATAATATTTCTTTTGCTATGCAGAAAAATTAAGATTTTGGGAAGGCAAAGACTTCAGTGAGCTGAGATACTTTTGTGACATAACAGGCCACATGCAGGACTAAACAAAAATGATTGTTTATTATTATTTATTGTTTTACGTAGCTCCATCATATCCCACAGCATTGTACAATGGGTAAATAGGACATAACATATATAACAATTTACATATTGTTCACAGGCGGTGTATGGCATTATTGCACATCTAGTTCAAGTGCAGTATAAAAGGACCACCCTCGAATACAAACAACTGTCTACATGTTACTTTAGTATCTCAATAGCAACAATAGAGTGAAACAAATACATGCAACTATCCCAGCAAATCCTGCTCTATTATAGGGCACAGATTGGTAAAGCACAGGCAGAACATTAACTTCCTTGCAAGATTAAATTCCTAGATCAACCTCACAAACAGGCCAACCGTGGTTTAAAATTGTGAGGTGACTCTTGAAAGCACCACTGTTTTATTTACACATGAGATGTGTATTTTTTTTTCAACAAAATATATTTGAGTGACTTTATTGAAGGTTCCATACAGGCAGTTTCCGCATATTATACATAGAGGCTGGCTGGAATGAATAGTTTGGATGGTGGGGACACCCACCTGTGAGCGCAGGGCCAGGTTTTCCTCCTCCAGCTCCTTGAGCTTTCCATGCAAGTTGTCCAGCTGCAGAAGACTATGTGTCAGGGTGAATGAGTCATTGGAACGCAAAGGGGTAGAACAGCTGGAGTCTGTTTCACTCTCTTCTGAGGCAATGGACACAACTCGGAGTAGATCATCCTTCTTAGATAATTCATGTTGGAGTTGATTTATCTGTAATGCATTGGAAGGTAATATCATTGCTCTGCCATTTCAATTGTTAAAGGCAGTAAAGAAGGTGGTATCGTATATCACTCAGTAAAGTTTTACACGGCTATAGACAAATCTTGTGATTTGGTGTACCTTCACCAATAATGGATTATTATCTGTTAACTGAAAATGATAAGGCGTACGACAGAGCGTAAAACAGGGTAATCTATTTTAAATGGATAAGAGGTATGATAAGGTTGGAATGGGATACAATGTAACAGTGTGGCAGCAGAATGAAATATAGATAATGCAGAGTATACAGCAAATACGCCTTAAATCTCACAACATGCATTGGATTGTGGGTTTTCTGAAGAATTAATGCATGAGGTATATTCACTAAGAGGAGGGCAACCCCCAGTAAGCTTCTGTCATATAAAGAATGTGGCTGGATGTCTACGACGCAAAATTAAATCAGTGAGAATTTTTTCAAACTCTCCTTACACACTGAATGATGTATTATGAAGCGCCAACACAGCCTTTTAGCAGCAGAAATTTGCCAATGTTGGACCTTCATAATGAACAGTGAAGTGAGTCAGGAAAACAGTACTTTATATATAATCTTTAAATCTGTTAAGGCTTGGCTTCTTCGAGTGGATGAACATCTGATGGCAAATGTTCAGAGTCCTGATTCCAACATGCAGTAATAAAACAGACCTCTAAATAACCCTCCAACACATTCACTAAAATCATTTAACAGATTCCCAGGTATACACTTGAGCTATAAATACACAGAAGAAAATAGTACTGTTGAATAGGCAAGCTATACTATATTATTATTATACACTATTATACTATAGTGTTGAGTAGCCAAGGGTTAGTCTTTCAAAAAGCACATTTAATAACCATTTACACAACTTTCCAACACTATGCAAAATAGTCTTGTCCGGTCTGTCTCTGCTTCATGGTCAGTTTGATGCAAGAAGAGACTCTAACATAGAGAGACCATTCTTACAAACACTTACTTTTGCTATCCGAACAAAGCGATCACTGTGATTTGTTAATACAGTATAATCATTTAGCGTGATATCTTAGAAGCTCACTTGCTTTCTTACATAGTAACCTATTTTTTAATGATTATTCCCAACCCCTCTGTACTTATTTACTTCGTTTTACACTGCTCCAAATGCAATATAGATAGAGATCTTGTAGAGCCCAGTGACATCATGGGGTACCTTTTTTAAAATAATTATATATATATATATATTTTTTTTTTTATTTGTAAGAGGGAGAAGTGTTTACTCCATCTTACCTCCTCTGTATTGATCATGCTGTGATCAGCAAACCGGGCTTCACTACAGGGGAGAGTAAGAGACCCCTCTCTTCTGTCCTAAAGATGTCAGCACGGACCCATGAGGTCGTAAAGGTGTTAATGGAAATTAGGTGCCACCGTCCCAATAAATATATTGTTATTATAATACGATTTATAATATATAGTAATATTAGGATTTATTATAAATAGTAATAATAGGATTTTTATGCATTTTTTTAATGTTTTAAATCTTTTTACGATTACTACTTTTCTTAACTTTTTTATCTGGAGATCCCTTTTAGGTTTTTATAGACACCAGAGATCTCTTTTGCATCTAGATATTGTAATTATTTTCATTTTTATAACCTTCTAAATATTTTTATTTACACATTTTCATTTGCTGACGAGGGAAAGAACTCTACACAGATCCGTCAGACTACATTGTGGAGTTACTTTTAAATTGACTGCTGTGTACTGTGAATTTCTTCTCCTGGGCTCCCAAAAAACTAGTTGTGGCCAGAAATAGCTACCTTAACCTTTGCATCGTTCCAGCCCCTCAATAGCCAGAGAATCCAGAGCAATCTATTTTCCACTCAGTGGTAAACCTGGATGTAATCAGTCGGCGCAGCCCATCAGCTTCTCTTGCAGAAGTGTGTTGTCATTTTAAATATGCCATCAATTTTGACTTTGTTGAATTGCTGACTCCAGCAAACAGTTACTATTAAAAATAAAGCGTATATGTAATTCGATTTGGGGGTTCTCTTTGCAATGTCTTATGTGAAAATCAAACGGCAAATTCCTGTGATTTGTTAGTTTTTTTTCAGCACTGTTCCTGGTATTTCAATCGCTACTTTGGGGCAATTAAACGGAAGAGAATCCAGTAATGCATTTAACATATGATCAAGCAAACTCACGTGGTCTAGAGCCTGTGTTAACTGTTCTTCCAAAGACTCATTCTGCTCTGTCAAGAAGTGGTTTCTTTTCAGAAGGGCCTTTCCAATGCGAGCTGCTAGTTCCAGGTCCCTATCCCTCTGTTAAAAAAACAAAAAACATACGACAGAATTTACATTTACTGTACATTATGTATTTAACAACACAGGCTATCCTATAACCCTAAACCGGTAAAACCGTTTTTGGATCAAACCATACCACACACACAAAAAAAGTGTACCTAGAAGTACGGCAAAAGGTGGCCACACCAAATATTGACTTGATTTAGCTTTTTCTTCTGTTAACTCACTTCGTATTTTGTTAAATGATAAAAATAAACTATTAACATGTCTATTTCTGAAAGCATTTGCTGACAGTACTGTATATATAATCTGTATATCTGTCAGGGCCTGACTTCTTCAGGTGGATGAAGATCTAATGGCAGCTGATTTGCTCAACAGTATCACATTTATTAGGTCCGCAGTTTATTTTCTTTGTGACACCTATAGAAAGTGACAGATTGTCAGCTGTTAAAATAATGTCCTGAAGATCTGTCTGGCTTAGGGTGTGGTCAGCTGACCATGCTTCCAAATCCCATCTCAGTAGGGGGCACTTTTAACAGTGATGATCTCTTTGGTGCAAAGCTTGAAAATGTTTGAAAACTCAAACTTCTAGAAATAAAGCTGTACCAGTCAGAGAATTTCAAAAGCAAAGGAATGAGAGCAATTTGAAATCCAACATGGGCAAGCTTTACTGCTTCCAGAAAAAGTCATCAAGGGGTTGTAGCAAACGTTCTGACAAATATCAGATGCTGATTCCAGGCTGCTACCTGCGGAAGGCCACCTTCGATTATCCCTGGAAAAGTGGAAGCTTATAACAACGGACCTACGTATTATACAATACAACTTCAAGCTACAGCTTGCTGCTCCACCGCCTCGCGCCTTAGTTTGCAGATCCTTAAATGAGGTCAACAAGACTTCTTTGTGGGAAATGATCATGCACTAAGGACACAAAATTAACCATGGGCATAGGATTCATGTCACATTACCATAACTTCCTGACATTTCTGTAATTGTATTCTAATTTATGCATTCTCCTGTTTAAAAGGCTTCACTGTTTTTTTATTTTTATTTTTTAAAAATGCCATTATTATCCTTACTCCCACTACCCCTCCAAGGTCTTCTCACACTTCCTAAACTAATTTACAACCACCTCAAACTCCTGTGACCTTATCAGTCTATCTTTCTCCTTAACCCCTATACTGCTGCCCATGTCTCACTTAGATGTTTTGTGATTTTAGTTTTTGTGTATTGCTATTGCCTTGAATTAAGAGTATGGAACCGCTGCGGTCGGTGTATTTATGCATTAAGAGTGTAAGGGGTAAACCTGATAATGAAACTGTGGAGACTATGTATAAAAACAATCATTCTGCTGAGCGCCATAATACCTATCACTTGATATCCTGTTGATTGGCCCAACTATACCTCTATAACCTGTTTATGGACAACACGTGTCAAACACATCTAGGGCTGCAACAACTAATCGATAAAATCGATAATAATCGATAATGAAATTCGTTGCCAACGAATTTCATTATCGATTAGTTGAATCGATTATTATCGATTATAAAACGAGGGTTTTTTCAGAGCAAACGCTCTGAAAAATACCCCTCATTATATAATCCGTTTAGTCTGACTCACAGCAGCAGCTCCTACTTACCAGCCCCTCCCTGTAATCACTGTGACAACTGGCCCCGCCCCCTTCCTTCTCCCAGAAGGCCAGAACCACATGGCTGTGACACTCATCTAACTGTAAGTATAAGATTAATATTTGGGCTGCTGAAAGTTAGGGGAGGTGGGGGTTAATTTAGGGGCAGTTATGGTTAATGGGGTGTTTAGGGTTAATTTAGGGGCAGTTATGGTTAATGGGGTGTTTAGGGGCAGCTATGGTTAATGGGGTGTTTAGGGTTAATTTAGGAGCAGCTGTGGTTAATGGGGTGTTTGGGGTTAATTTAGGAGCAGTTGTGGTTAATGGTATGTTTAGGGTTAATTTAGGGGCTGTTGTGGTTGACAGGGTGTTTAGGGTTAATTTAGGGGATGCTGTGGTTAATGGGGTGTTTAGGGTTAATTTAGGGGCAGTTATGGTTAATGGGGTGTTTAGGGTTAATTTAGGGTAGTTGTTTTGATGGGGTATTTAGAGTTAATTTAGGGGTAGTTATGGTTAATGGGGTGTTTAGGGTTAATTTAATGATGAGGACTGAGGGTTAATTTGATTAATTTAATAAAGTTAACTTAAGGTGCAGTTAGAGATAAAGGGGGGCAAACTAAGGGGAATCTAAATCCTGGGGGCAGTGAAGATTAACCCAGTACTTATTTATAAAAGTATGGTGTCAGTGTGCTGTGAACGGGTCTGTGACTCTATGAGGGGACTATGAGATATCTGGGGGGTATAAGGCATATCTGGGGAGGACGGAGTGACATATCTGGGGGTATAAGGCATATACATTATATAAGGCATATACATTATATAAGGCATATGTGGGGAGGGCAGTGTGGCATGTCTGGGGAGGACGGAGTGGTGTATCAGGGTGTATAAGGCATATCTGGGGCCACAGTGGCATATCTGGGGGTAGACTGGAGTGGCATATGTGGGGAGGGCAGCGTGGCATGTCTGGAAGGTAGTGTGGCATGTCTGGGGAGGATGTAGTGGTGTATCAGGGGGTATAAGGCGTATCAGGCACAGTGGCATATGTGGGAGGCAGCGTGGAGTGGCAGATGTGGGAGGCAGCGTGGAGTGGCAGATGTGGGAGGCAGCGTGGAGTGGCAGATGTGGGAGGCAGCGTGGAGTGGCAGATGTGGGAGGCAGCGTGGAGTGGCATATGTGGGAGGCAGCGTGGAATGGTATATGTGGGAGGCAGCGTGGAATGGTATATGTGGGAGGCAGCGTGGAATGTTATATGTGGGAGGCAGCGTGGAATGGTATATGTGGGAGGCAGCGTGGAGTGGTATATGTGGGAGGCAGCGTGGAATGGTATATGTGGGAGGCAGCGTGGAGTGGCATATGTGGGAGGCAGCGTGGAATGGTATATGTGGGAGGCAGCGTGGAATGATATATGTGGGAGGCAGCGTGGAGTGGCATATGTGGGAGGCAGCGTGGAGTGGCATATGTGGGGGGCAGCGTGGAGTGGTATGTGTGGGAGGCAGCGTGGTTGGGAAATAAAGACAAGAAATGTATTTTATCAAAGTTTTTTTTTATTCTGCTGTTTGTATTTAACAATTTGTTTATTAAATTATTTTAAATAAATGAAAAATTTACATTCATTTTTTTTATCCGATTAATCGATTAATTGAAAAAATAATCGGCCAACTAATCGATTATGAAAATAATCGTTAGTTGCAGCCCTAAACACATCTATCCAGAATAACCTTCTACAGACATTTACCTGTTAACCAGTAACTCTAACATATATACTGAGGACACAAGAAAATATGCTTACTGATCTTACCTCTGCTAGCATATGGCTGAGCATATCACTGTCATTATAGCTCCTGCTCATCTGTTCCACTCGTTCAGAGCCAAGTACTGAAAAAAGAATTGACGGGTGACCGTTTTAGCAAGGGAGCATATAATCGAGCAAGTCCAAATATGCAATATGAAGATATATATATAAATAGATATATTATTGAACCAAACCCAGTGTATTTGATTATGACTGACAAGTGAAAATCCTGCTTGTATATGTATTAGTACACAAGGTTACCATTAATACTCATGTCTGAAATCAAATCTGAACTCCCCGGAATACAAAGTTCTCAAGAAGTCAAAATGCTGGAGGGTCAAATGCTTAGATGTAACATAAACAGAGAGGGTGGTAGATAAATGGAACAGCCTTCCAACTAAAGTGAGGGAATTTAAACATGCATGGGATAGGTATAAAGCTATCCTGAATGTAAGACACAACCAAAGAACGATTAAGATTTAAGTCCTTACACAGGAAGAATGGGCAAACTGCATGGACCGAATCTGCCATCAAATTCTATGTAAATCTTTTTTAAGAGTTGGACCAACAATTAATAACCAACATGGGGTATGGTTTATCCAGGACCATAATAAGAGGTGTTGCGAAAAAAAGTCAAATAACTGGTAAGCAAATACATGTCTTTACAAAGAGAAAGGTTGAAAGTTACCTTGTGAACACTGACTGGACTCCAGAGAGGAGGAAGGAACTTCTACAAAAGCTTAGAATTGGAACAAAAGAACAAGGTCAGAGAAAGAAAAGAAAGTATAAGTGAAGAATTGAAGGGAGGAGAATACTTCTCTGCAGCCAGCACAACGTGCCATCATTGAGACAGATTAGAAAGTAAACAATATGATGTAGATGGGGTTTTGTGCTCTAGTCCTCAGATTCCTGCATGTTCAGAAATAAGCCAGACAGGAGAACTACACTGCATTGGCTATGAACCTTAACGGGTATCAGACTCACTGACTTTGCCAGTGGATTCAGTTTTAGAATTGCACATGATTAACAAGCAGCAGAACTGGAAGCAAACAAGTCCCACCTGATCACTACAAGAATTACATCGACCATTGTCGATTAAGTGCAACTGAAATATAAATTTAGAATTACAGTATGCCATCCACTAGATACTTTGCCACATACTATCATAAGAGCCTTTAAGAAAGTAGACTGCTAGTAAAGGCGGTGAAAAAACTACAGTTAAAATGTTTGACAGTGTTATATCAGCCTCCTTACCCTTTATTCTCTATAATGTTCCACAGTACATCAATCTGTTTGCAACTGTGTTCTGTTATACAGAAATGCATAACCCGTAATAATAATGTTGACATTCTATGCAAACCCTCTGTAATTATAGTGGAGAATATGTTTGAAACCAATGTTTCCAAATATATAAGGGTATTTTAAAGTACAATATAATGTGCTGCTTATGCACACTGACAGTGAGCGAGTTATGTAAGATACAAAATTAAGGCATCTTAGATTTTACTGGTAAATGAAATCCAACAGTGATTCTATGTGGACACTTCGCATTTCACAATATAAATAACCTTGATGGCAATACTGGCATTAAACCAAACCATGATAGCATATTATGTTTCGCCATCATAATATTGGAATTTTCTGGTTAGAGGTTAGTAGAGGTTAGTAACACACATATTTAGCTTATATAGGTAAAAGTTGCATGCGGTCGTCATATTGATCTACCTATGCATAACCTTATTTAAAGATCCCATATGCGATTAAAATAAGGAAATACAAGCACATGATTATCCATTTATATATATTAAACCACTTTAACGACTCAAGCTCACCTTGTAAAGTAAAGCTATTAAGAATCTCCTCATTTTGATTCAAATCCAGTTCATTTATATACTCATCCATGCTGCGTATATTTCAAGTGTGCAAAAGAATAGCATCTCCAGGTATTACATTTTAAGCCAGGAGCTGGTAGCACTTCGCAGACTGCTTGATTAAAGGTGCTAAGCACAAGTTTTATACGTCTGCTTGCATTTTCTATCAGATGCACAAGGCAATAAAAAAAGGCCAACCCTCTTTTTTTTCTCTTTAAAAAAAAACAATAAGAACATGGAGCTGTACATAAACGTGACCTGTGTGCAGCAAGCTTTTATCAGCCACCTCCTGTCACGGCATTTGTGCTATCATACTATATGCAATGAATTCCACAAATGCTTAACTTTGCTTGTACGTAATAGGAGAGCGAGAGAGTGAGTACTGGAAGAAAATCAATGCTATAACATGGGTTCTGTTTTGAGAGAAGAAGGGATTTAAATGCCTAGATTCTCAGGAGGGGTCTTTCAAATCTAGGTCCCTAGTTTTACCAGCTTTCATGCATACACATCTGCGTGCCCACTCAAGGTGCCAAGACGTGTTTAATCTTTACATACATATTTAGTTTAGCAATCACCTCCTAAACTTCAATGGTGTGGCTGAAGTGCCTCGATAGCGAAGCGTTCAGCAACACCGAACACCCACCCCAGGACGCGCTGTGACCGCTCTGGAGATTAAAAAAAAAAAGGTAACATGTAAAAAATAATTTCCCACTTTTTTTTATAAAAAAAAAAAAGCCCCCTCCCCCCAAAAAATAAAAGAAATATATATACCATGCTCAATTATAAGAAAACACCCCAAAATTTGAATATTATTTTAGGAAAAAAAGAAAAAGCCTGAATATAAGTCTACCCTATAGGAAAATAAGTTTTACTAGTAAAAAGTAATTCACATTTAAACTATTTTTCATATTTAATAAAAACTATGATTGAGAAAAAAAATTCTCTCTTTTTATTTCCTTTTATTTGCCACTCTGCCCCAGTTATGCTCATCTGCCCCCCAGATATGCCTTATATGCCACTCTGCCCCTCAGAAATGCCTTATACCCCCCTATATGCCACTCCAGTTCATCCCTTTACTTGTGACTCCCTGGTGTCTAAAGGGCCGGCCACTTTGAAAAATGCACAATTTGAAAAATGCACACGTCCCAAATGTGGCCTTTTAGCCCCCAAACAATCCGACAAACCCATGCATGTGGCATATCACTGTACTCAGGAGGTGTATTGTGTTGCTGAACACATATGGTTTGATGGGGTAAATTGCAATAGACGGCTTTAAAGATATCTGAAATGGCACATGGAGGAAGAATTACCAGATTTGAGAAAAATCGTTTTGAAATGGCAAAATGCTACCTTGCCAATAACAAAAAAAAACCCATAAGAACATTAGGTATTTTTAAACTCAGGACAAATAGTAGAATCTATTTAGCAGGTTTTTTTAATTAGCTTTTATAGATGAATAAAAGATTTTTCAAGTAGAATTCAGAAAAAAATTCTTTTTTTTTTCTAAATTTTTCACCATATTTTATACTTTTTGTTATAGTAAGTTATGATACAATCAAAATGACATCTAAAGAAAGCCCTTCTTGTCCTGAAAAAACCCCAATATATAAGTTGTGTGGGTTCAGCAAGCGGGAAAAAGAAAACAGCTAAACAAGAGCATCGCAGAAATGTTAAAACAGCCAGATACAAAAAGTAAAATCAGCCATTGTCACAAAGGGGTTAAACTGAACTAAATTCTTCAAGAGGATACCATTAACCGTGTCAGGGCAATGTTTCCATTTTTACACTTCTTGCGCCTATTTGTTTTTCATTATTGTTTTATACTGTGCTGTTCTGTATCAAACATATAAGTGTATATAGACCAAAGCTGTTTCACAACTTTCTTTTGAGATATTGTACATGATGTACAAAATATCCAAGGGTGCCATTATGTTGACCATAGCTGCATATAAATGAACTTACGTTAGTTATGGGTTATCCCAATTTGGGCTTTTAGATAAATTGCACATCTTTGATATAGTATTGTGAACAATGCATTATTAATGGCTTTAATGACAACCTGTCCTTAAGGGGTTAAACTAATTAACATTCCATGTTACTTTGTTGGGGGGGGGAATGGGAAATGGCAGACCACATTTTATTGTTGTGAAGTCAGGTTTTGGCTTGGGTTTCAGAGGGGTTTGTATGAATTTGTTCTCAGTTTCTGGTAGGAAAGAGTAGGGGTTAGATTAAAGTAGCTTTGTCATCAAAATTAAACTCAACTTTAATCAATACAGCATAAAATAAAATCTTTTACAATGGTCATCTTACTCATGTAACGGAAGGTATCCTCGGCCAGGACAGGAGACAGGCCTCCAAGACCGCTGCTTTGGTGTGTTGGGGATTTGATCCATTCTTGGTGGTCACAGAGGTACAATGAGTCAACTCTTAATTTGTACTGTGGTAGTTGGTCTTCTAGCATGTTAACCAGTTCCACTTCTGGGACGCCCTCACTGGCATAGACATCTGTAAAGGGAAACACAGCAATGTACATAAGGGTTCATGTCTCACATTCAGGAGGCAAATCCATGGAGGGGTGGTCAGTGGTTTATTGTAAATTTCAACTGGTAATTGCTTGCACTGGGTGTTGGCGTGTGCGGTGTAGTTTTGGTGATATGGATATGTCAGACTCAAAGGGGTTCAATGCCATATACATTAAGGCACTATAACCAAAAGTACAGAGGGTCATAATGTTGTATATGAATAATAGGCAACATTGCATGCTGTACTTCTCATACAATAAAGCAATTAACACATGCTTTTATACATAGCAGGTTTCAAAATCTTTTTTTATTAAAATTAATTTTACACCCTTACCATTGTGGGATGCAGTGTCTCCGTGGTAGAGATTCATGAGTTATTTTCAAGCTCCAGAAGGCAGATTTTGCATGTTTGTGTTCAACCTCTATTTTGGCAGGCTTTGAAACTAAGCTGTGCCTTTGGTTTACTTTACCGGATCTGTTTGGCTGTGGCGAGTTCCGTACTTGCTGTCTGTAAAGGTGCTCAGAACCTTGTATCCTTGGCACTGAGTGATCATGTTAAAGTCAGATATATTTTTTTACCTTTCATGGAGGCTCTCCACCATTTTCACCTGAAAGGAAAAGCGCTGTGAATTAAAACCTGTAATACTGAACAAGCAAATGCTTAAAGAGACAGGGCAGCCATCATACACGCTTTAACCCCTTCAGGACCGGGATTTTGATACTAACGTGTCGCTAAAGGACCGGAGCCGTTTTTGTGTTTTTGCCATGTCTTTCTTCAACTGTAATTTCTCTCTTATCAATTGGTGCACCCACACAAATCATATATTGTTATTTTCAGCACAAGTAGGGCTTTCATTTGAAACCATATTAAGCTGGGTAGTACATTGTTTTGTTAGAAATAAACTGGAAAAAGTGGGGAAAAAATGAAAAAAAACGCATTTTTTTACAGTTTTGTATACATACAAATTGTACACACATTGAACTAATGGGAAAAAATTATCCCAAATATATTCATTAAGTTGTCCTGATTTGGAAACCACCCAACATGGCCAGGATTTTTATCTATTTTGACCAGTACAGGGAAAATATTGCAAGGCATGCATCACGTTTTTGAAATGTAATTTTTTTCAAATTTGGCATGGTAGTCTAATAACTGCAGCAGGGTCATCCGTGTGCTGCCATAATGATCCAATCACTCCTATTGGCCAGGAGCGATCTGATCAGCCCAGCCCAGCATTTGACCTGGAAGCACCCTGGACTTTCAGGTCAGTGCTGTTATTTTTTTTTTATTATTATTATTTTATTAATTTTTTTTAAATTTATTTATTATTTTTTTTAATTTATTTTTTATTATTATTTTTTACATTTTTTTTAACTCTTTCAATGCTGATGCTCCATTGAAGCACAGCATTGACTGATATTTAGTCCCCACAAGCTTGTGGGGACTAATATTAACCCCTGCAATGCTGCGATGGGGGTCATACACAATCGCAGCATTGAAGGGGTTAATTGAGGAAGAGGGGGGTAGGGGTTAACTGAGGAAGGGTGGGGATTGGGGGGCTGGTCTCCACACTCATGTGGAGACCAAAGAACCCTGTCTCCCTGTCCCTGAAGCTGCGACACAATCTCCAATAGACTGGATATTGTAGGGGAGGAGTCTCTTTGATCAGTCCTACAGGACTGATCAAAGGACTTCTGGGGGCTCGTTTTGGTTGTTGTTGGTCTGCCTGGGCTTCCAGGCAGACCACCAGCAGCAGAGCCCCGTACAAAATGGGAATTAACCCCTTCAATGGCGTGATCGCGGCATTGAATGGGTTAACGCTGCACTGACGCTCTCATGGAGCGATCAGGCAGCAGGGGTTGTTGGGTCAGGTCCCCACACTTGTGTGGGGACCCATTCAACACACCACCCCCTTCCCTGAAGCTGCCTGTGGCAGCTGAAACCCCAATTGCAGATTTTTGCCTAGAGAATCACTCCGTGGGAGTGATCGTGGGCTTGGGGGCGGGCTCTGAGCGGCTCTGCTGGTCTGCCCAGACTCCTGGGCAGACAGCAGCACCCCCACGATCGCCACGATTGTGGCGATGTGGGGGCGGTTTTTGGAGGAGACATACCTGGTACGTCCCGGTCTACCGGTGACTGTTAACCAGGAAGTACCAGGTACGTCCCGGTCCTGAAGGGGTTAATGCATGGGATAGGTGCATGGTGCTTTTAGAATCTATCCTTGCAAGGGGGATAACACAAGATTTTACTGAATTTGCCCACCACCCAGCTATTTCCAGGTCTAACAAATCTACAAGCATTACTTCAATTACTGTCAGTCTGCTGCTCAGACCCCCGTGCTTCCATCCCCATTTCAATGACACTTGCAGACCACAAAAGTTTGCAAGAGGTTGGCAGCTTCTACCTCAAGTAAGTGGCTATTTTTGTTTTGGTTATGAAGAATATATATAAAAGTACTTTAACCCCTTCAATCCCCTATAGACGTACCGGGACGTCTAGCCTTTCGTGCAGCGTCAGGAACACATCCCTGCCGCTGCACGGGAGAACAGGCTGTCGTTTGACAGCCTGGACCCCCCCCTGCAGCCCGATCCCCTGTAACAACTTGGTGTGTCATTAGCCTTGGGGGACTGAACCACATCCAGGTCAGTGACATTACTGCCGGATGTGCGACACTGGGGGAGAGAGAGAGAGAGAGAGATAGAGACAGAGAGAGTTCGTTTTGCAGAGCTGCAGTGCTTAGTGCAAAACCACATTATATATTGGGGATAGTGTAGTGTTTTAGAAATTGGCCAGGTAGGTACAATGGCGCAACATGTCTTCAGCGCTGAGGAGGCTCATGACTGCCTCACTCAGTCTGATGACGATGCCACTCTGACCGCGTCAGACGCCGAGGCCACTCTGACGGCGTCAGACGCCGAGGCCACTCTGACTGCATCAGATATTGATCCAATATCTGAGGAATCCTGCTGTGCGTCAGATAATGACGAGTCAGAGGAAGACGATGATGGCCAGGGTCCATCTGGCAAAGCCAGGCGTGGAGAGCCTGACTCTAAATATAATTGGGTGCCCCCAAATATGATAGACCCAGTAATCCCTGCTTTTACTGCGACTCCTGGCATCAGATGTGACATCGATGCTAGCGAGCCAAAGTCATTTTTCCATTTAATGTTTGCCCCCGAGTTTTTTGAGCTGCTAGCAGCTCAAACAAACCTCTATGCAGCCCAGTGTCAGGCAGCTGACCAAGGAGACAGAAGCCAGACCTGGTACCCCACTGACTCCCATGAAATTAAAAGATTTTGGGCCCTGACCCTTGTGATGGGCATTGTGAAAAAGCCCACGATACGCTCCTATTGGAGCACAGATCCCGTAATATCCACCCCTGCTTTTTCCCAAATAATGCCCCGGAACAGGTACTTTGGGCTCCTAAGATTTTTACATTTTACCGACAATTCCCAATGCCCCCCTAGAGAGCACCCCCAATTTGACCGTTTATATAAATTGAGGCCCATTATTAATTATTTTTCACGTAAATTCCCTGAAATTTATACCCCCGACAAAAATGTGGCTGTAGACGAGTCCCTGGTCCTATTCAAGGGTAGACTGAACTTCAAACAGTATATCCCGTCCAAGCGAGCGAGGTACGGTGTAAAGTTATATAAACTTTGCGAGAGTGGGACGGGATATACTGTTTCCTTCAGAATCTACGAAGGGAAGGACAGTCACCTTGATCCCCCTGGCTGCCCACAATCTGTGGGTACTAGTGGGAAGATAGTGTGGGACCTGCTGTCCCCCTATTTGAATAAGGGCTACCACCTCTGGGTGGATAACTTTTACACCAGCCCAGACCTGTTTCATTTTTTATTTTTACAGCAGACCCCGGCATGTGGCACTGTTAGGCCAACCCGCAAGGGTTATCCTAAAAAACTCACCTACCCAAGGCAGAGGCGCGGCACTACCAGTGCTCTGCGCAGTCAGGAGCTGTTGGCCCTCAGGTACACTGACAGGAAGGATGTGTATATCCTCTCCACTATACACAACGAGAAGGTGGTGCCTGGCAGTGTACGTGGGGAAGGTGATGCTCAGAGGCTCACGCCTCAGT